>JAMPIV010004129.1:0-169593 GCA_024509875.1 Oreohelix idahoensis | reverse complement strand
GAACAGAAACGAAACCAGTCAATGGAAAACCTTTCAATGTGTGCCCCAGAGAAATTTTTTTTTTTTGACTTTTGATATGTCCAAAATGGTTAATAAAAGATGTTCTTTATTTTCGTTTCGTATTTTTCAAACAAACAGTGGGCACGCTTCGAGATTTTTTTATGGTGGGGGAAGGAAATGAAAACTGCCTGTTTTAGTCCAGGCGGACGAAAGGCTTACGGCTACCGCCCCTTAATACCCCCTCTAGTCGTTTTATGATCTGTGGAAATACTAGCGAAATAAAATTATACGATTCGAGTACTTCAATTCACAAAAATAGATCGAACCTTACTTCCAAGTGGAATTGATTTGATTGTTTTCAGAACCCACACACTTGATTCCTTGGCGCTTATCAGAAAGAGTGGCAGGGGGAGTTTGTCGTTAGTTTTCAGCACACGCATGTGGTTAACTAACTTTCCATGGTCGGTAGCGAGAATTTCTAGGACCGGGGTGGTTTTTTTCATTATTCCAAACCGTATTGAGTCAAGGGCCTTTTTTCGGTTCCAGTAAATAGGGGGATGCGCCCTATGTTTGTCTCCACAAACCTCGATTAAAGATACGCCCTATGTTGGTTTGACTCCTCTAGCATTGAGATTACTGTCTTCAATCTTCTAACCTCGTTATCTAAGGATGCCATCCAGTTCTTTATACTAGTGTCCTCGTGCTATGGCTCGCTCAGAGGAACGTGTAATTTTCTTTATTGGAGTTTTTAAGACCCCGGAAATCCTTCTAATGATTTGGTCCTTGGGGGGCTATTGGGACTGTATGAAATAATCTTTAAAAATAATCTTTAATACTAAACCATCTACAAAATTCCTCTAGTCCAGATATTATATGTGTTTCTTTGTGATTGATTGACCAACCATTGTTTAAAGTTTCTCTCTAATCTAATTGTTTTTCCGGTTCTCTGACATGTTTGGGAGGGCCACACCAAGGGGTTTGTTTGTGATGACTCATTTTTTCATGCAGGTTCATGTGTGTTCTCCCGCCATGACTGATGAGTGTCATTGATTCTTGACGTAGTGGTTTATTTATCTAAACTAGTCATTAATTCATAAAATACTTCTACTATAACGGCTTATACAGTTGTTGCTACTTAATAGGTCCTACCATGTTAAACAACTGTCCTGGTTTCCATGCGGGGTACGCTCCGGGTGGCAATGACAAAGGGGGACAACTGGAAGTGAATAAGTTTAATAGAAAGAGAGAAAGTAGCCATAATAAGGTCTAAGACAAGTTAGAGATCAAAAAGAATGAAAAGAAGAATTATCTTTAAGGCACAAAAAAAGAAATCGAGTAAAAAAGTAGTAAAAAAACAAAAGAAAAAATACATGGAGTATTAGATAAGAGTCCAGTTAGTAGAGCGAAAAAAGTAAGAGAAAGAGGAGAGTAGAGTTAACAGGACCTGCGTTCATGAGCATTCCTATAGGAACAAGGTGCATTGAATATGTATAAAAGGGAGACTACATACTAAGCGGGCAAATTAATGCATCCCCTAATTAGAAAATGACACTCTGCATGCTGATGAATCATCCAAGGCTTAAGGTTTCTCTAGGAATTTGGCATCAAAAGCTGAAGACCCAGCAAATGATGGGGACGGAAATAAGAGGACTTGCATCCGGTGTCGGGGGCGGGAACCGGTATATGCAACCAACGCGCAACACGAACAATTAGCAATTATACCCTTCGACATTTGCTGAAGGAGGCTGATCACTTATGGGTTATCCAAGAGTGGAATGATATCCATTCTGATCAACGATAACAATTATAACAACATGGGCACACAGCAGCTAGTTGTAAACGCTTGGCTCAAAAACGAAAATGTTCAGCTCCCAACGCTGGTTCATAGCAACAGAGTACAGATGAAATAAAGGAAGTATTATTACAGATTTAACTATTGTTACTATTGTTGTTCCTGGCACTGACGCTTTATTGTCGTCACAAACATATATATGGAAAAAGTGGTTTTGATGTTGTTGTTTAACTAGGGCTGATGAGCTTCTTGCTCTTGTTCAGCCAATACCATTTTGACGAGTCCTTGGTATTATCTACACTGTAGATCTAGGCATTTCCTGTGGCTTTTCTGCCAATCCGAAACGTGTTGACTCTAGTCATGAGCTCCAGTTTCTCCAGCTTGGCTGGCATTTAAAGGATCATCACATCTGTTCACAAACTAGGAGTAAGAAGCGCGTGGCATACTGTGCATTCCCCGCCATCCAAGGGGGCTCTCCATCTATGCAGAGCTAAAATACTGTGCTCTGGTTCTGGGCTCTCCCAATGAATGAACTGTCACGTCCTGCACAGAGCCACTTCTCAGCTCCCCCTGTCTATCACTGAGTCCATAGTGAGATCCTCCTGCATGCAGTCAACCAGGTCAAAGCCAAAGAATCACGTCTGGGGCTCAAGTGACGTCTCAAAGCTTAGTGTGCATTGCTGGGTTCTGAACAATTTTCACCACAGGGATCGTCCCTGGAAGTGTGTGGTTAATTTCAAGAGCCAATGAGGGTGTAATTAGCCTCACAGACAGAGGTTCACTTCCACATATCTGTATTGTAATATTGTGCATAGCTGGTGGTCATATAAGGATGACTCTAGATAGGCCTCCATGCATGAGAAAGTGGTTTCAACTTTCAGCACAAGACTAGCATGTAAAACTATCACATAACACATACTGGCTGTCGTAGGGAAGTGAATAGTTAGAGAGACTTCATCTATACTAGGTCTCAGATTCATGACGCTGGGCAATCAGTTCACTTCCTCGCTGCCTTCGCCTTCCCTGACTCAAGAGAAGAGTCAGGCACCCATTTACAGCTGAGTAGACTGGAACTTGACGCCACCGTGTTTCGAAACTAGCCCCTTTGCCGCTAAAGACCAGCGCTGTAACCACTTTGCCAATCGAAGGTCGCCATTCAAATAGAGTGAGAGACAAAAGTAAACTCTACACAGTGCTACTGGAATTTCCCATCATACTAAGCGGCAGTAGTGAAGTTATCAAGAAAAACGTGGAAATGATAGTGGGTGGTGATTGTTCTGCCGTTCCTGTTAATGACGGTTGTTTGCAATGGGTGAATAATGCCGATGGCAACCACAACGATGGTATACGCGTATTTGGTTTGCATTTTCTCTCCTGCGGCAGTCATAAAGACCTCGGAAGAAAAAAAAAACTAAAAATGTTATTTATTTTAATTTTGCAAAGTAAACAAGACTAAAAAATCTGGCACACCGGCCATTAATCTCCCTGACCTTTTATCCGTGAATCATTTTCTGACACGTGATCGGACCGCCATTACAGTAAAAACTTGTGATTATGGGAAAACGAGAGGTTTTTCATGTCATAATGACTTAGCGGGTGTCCTATTGACCAGGTGGTTAGAATGCTCGCTTCTGCTGCAAAGTTATTGGGTTAAAGGTTCGAAACCTGGTAGCCTCGCGCTCTTGTCTACCCAGCAGTAAATGGGTACCTGACTTTGCTTATGAGTTAGGGAAGTCGTAAGCAGCAAGCAAGGGTATTGGTCATCTCTCGTCATAAAGCTGAGACCTGGTACACATTTTTAACACTTATCTCTCATACAGCAGTATCTGCTTTTGGGACAACCTTTACCATAAACCTTCTAGTGACTTAGCACTGCTGAACCCCGTCTTGTTAGTGACTTAGCACCGCTGAACCCCATCTTGTTAGTGACTTAGCACTACTGAACCCCATCTTGTTAGTGACTTAGCACTGCTGAACCCTATCTTAATAGTGACTTAGAACTGCTAAACCCCATCTTGTTAGTGACTTAGAACTGCTAAACCCCATCTTGTTAGTGACTTAGAACTGCTAAACCCCATCTTGTTAGTGACTTAGAACTGCTAAACCCCATCTTGTTAGTGACTAAGAACTGCTAAACCCCATTGTTGCGTCCTTTTTTAAGTCCTAACAGACTTTAACAATATAGACAGTCTCAGGTCCTGTCTTTGTTAAAAGTGTACGCACCAATCGAGATATTAGTAATATGTTTGGTATAGTAAATTTATTGTGCACGAGAACGCACATTTTTAGGGATTTTGAAATTAACGCGCTTGTTGTCAAACAAAGGCAGATGTCGTATTTGCTTTGGAGAAAATCTTATTCGAAGAAGACACTATTTTTTAATAAGAACAATTGGGATTTCAACGCGCTAACTTCTCCAATCTAGTAGAGCATCATATGTCGTTTGCATATTGAAGCGCAGACCATAACTATACTGTGAGTCTGATGCTTTGTCCTTGATTTCGGACTTAGTGTACTTGCTTGATGACTGGCTCACTGCATTTAAGACATAGCCCTTCGGTCATCCAAGCCAGGTAATGGATTTTTTATTAATCAAGGATATTTTCGTATGTATTATTATTCATCTTCCTACGTGTGTGACCTCCAGCTGGTACTCGTACAACCCTGGTATCAGAAAGGAACGTAGTCGCAACGTTAATATTTAGGAAGTCTTGAAAGTATTCAATTTTTTTTTTTTTTGGGATAAACCTTATGGAATAAATGGAATGGTCTCTGCGTTATTATATATCCAAAGGAGCCGGACTGAAAGTATCGGCGGTATTACAGAGGTGAATCAAAATCTAATTATATTATCTGTCTATGCGCCAATTGATTGTCGTCCATAGACAATATGTTGAAATATTTTTATGATGCTTAATCATTTGAGGCTTATAAAGTTAGGAACTTACTCATTCGAGAGACTCATTCGAGAGAACCTCAGATGTGAGAAGACATAACGGGGATCTCGTTATCATATACTCAAGGTCAAAGGGACAAATGAAAGTTTACTGTTTTGATCTAACTGCCTACTCATACAAATGTACTTCATTAATTCAAATATGCTCAATCATAAATTGATTATGGAATATTTGTAAGGATCTAACCGGAAAGATATATTGCCATTATGAACATTACGCCAGATTTCACCGTCCTGTTTTCTTGTTGATCATTAATGCATCAAAAGTACTATTTCGTATCGTCCACTGTACAGCGTGAATAAATTGTATGAACTATTTCCAACAACGAGTTGAGTATCATCATGTTGGCCAATTTGCCTACCACTCGTTGGAGTTTTTATTTGAACATTACATCGATTTGCTAATATTGAACATTCGCGTGAAGATGTTGGTACCCTTCCATAACTACCACTAACCAAGAACAGAAGAAGGGGCTACACCCATCTTATTAGTGATTTAGAACTGCTAAACCCCATCTTGTTAGTGACTTAGCACTACTGAACCCCCATCTTGTGAAAGAGACATTACTTTGTTCATTTCGATCATTGAGCTCCCAAGTCTTTCGTCTAGCAGAAGTTCGCCACCATTTCCAATGCCGCAACTCCACTTCTTTTAAAAGATTATTTAAATACTTTATTTAATTAGAAATGAACGTTATTTTTATGTTTCAGATCTTTTAAACCTTTAGTTCACCAGGTTTCAGATGACCTAGGAAGCTGAAATTTCGCACATGACCCTCTATCGTGTGACGTTTTAAACAATCAAATAGTGAGCGAACTTCGGGTGACCTATTATTGGGCCCGCCATTTAAAACTTAAGCCGAAAAAGTCATAGAGTTTTCAAAAGACTACAGCCGTGAAAGGATCATAACTTGGTGACCTACACAAAATTGTGACCAAGATCACATAACTTGGTAACGTACGCAAAATTGTGAACAGGATCACTTAACTTGGTGAAGTGCACAAAATTGTGACCAGGATCACATAATTTGGTGGCGTACACAAAATTGTGACCAAGATCACTTAACTTGATCAATCAATCAATACCCTTTAGCTCCCCGGGGAGCATAGGCCTTCAACAAACACATGTCAAGTCTTCCTGTCCCGTGCCATCCGCTCAAGTTCTTTCCATGTTTTCCTCATCCTTTTCACCTCAGTATCCAGTTCTCTTCTCCACGTGTTTTTTGGTCTACCTCTGCCTCTCTTTTCCTGTGGATTCCAAAACAAGGACTGCCTTGTAATGCTATCAACAAGTTTCCTCAATGTGTGTCCTATCCATCGCCAGCGTCTTTTTCTCTTGTTCCACTGGCACTTGTCTGGTACTTGTCATCAATTCCACATTTGTGACTTTGTCATACCATTTTAATCCTTCTATTCTACGCAAGCACCCATTTATGAAAGTCTGTAGTTTTTTAGTTGTTGTTTTTGTTGTTCTCCATGTCTCAGAGCCATACAATAGGACTGACTTGACATTTGAGTTGAAGATTCTTATTTTCGTGTTGGACTTGATTTCTCTTGTTCACTATATGTTTCTCAATGCAATGAAAGCTTCTCTTGCTTTTTGTATTCTGTCGTAATTTTTATCTGAGAGGGTGCTGATGGATGTTGGTCCCTTTAGAGTGTAGAGGAATATTGAAGGCTCTGTGAGAATAAGGATTTAGGAGAATGAGGTAGTAGATTCACAAGCGCTGGGAAGAGCAAGGGAACCCCAAGGAAGAAAGGTGCAGTCTCTATCTTATTATACGACAATATCTGTTCTCTCTCACAGACTATTTTCCTATCTCTCTTCTCTGAACAAAACAAATTGTTTGTTCAGTTCCAGTTCGCTTCAGGCGCACCCGACTCACCGATTTGGTGATTCTGTCGCCCACACGTACATGAATACAGCCTACACCGATGGAAATGTTTGGAGTTTTTGGGCCAAGTCCGACAACCAACACAAAATAAAACCCTCTAAAGAAACAACCAATTAAAACCATTATTGATTATCATAAAAAAGCAGTCACAAATAATTATACATTATACAGTTTAAAATCAAAGGTTACAGAAAATACAAATTATGAAAAGGGTAAGAGGGGGTTTGAGGAGAAAAAGATAATATAACCATCCAACCGTTTCTCGTATGTATTTACATAAAGTCTAAAAGCCTATTGTGTCCAAAAAAGTGCAAGAAGGCGGGGGGGGGGGGGGGGGCAGTTTTTGTTTTTTGATTTGCCCCCCCGCCCTTGGGGGTTCCCCCCCTAGTATTTTCCCCCAAAAACCCCCCCAAAAATGGGAAAGGGTCAAAAAAAATATATTTTTACCCCCCCATCCCCCCCGGGGTACCCACGGTGGTGGGGGGGGGGGGGGGGGGGGGGTGGTGAGGGGTGTTCCGGGGGGGGGGGGATTTGGGATCTAGGTTAAATATGGGGTTCGAAGTGATCAAAGATATTGAAATAATATGAAAGAAAAAAAGAATTTGTAACCTATAACCAAACTGGTAAATTTTTAATTACTCTGATTACAGTAAATTTGTGTTATTCCCCCTTGTGGTGGGGTGGGGGGGTGGTTGGGGGGGGAGCGGGGGGGGGGGTGGGGTGTGGGGATTTTGGGGTTTTTTGTTTAGGTGGGGGGGGATATTTTTTTGTTGGTACAAAAAAAAGGGTAAAAATAAATTGGATGGAAAAGGCGGGGTGGTGGGGAGGAGGAATTATAAAAGTTAGGAATTTAACCCCTCCCAAATATATTGTTTGTTTAGGTATTTTATTGGGGCGGGGAGGGGGGCCCCCCCCCCAAAAAAAAAAAAAGTTTTTATAGGTGTGGCTACCCCCCCCCCGTGGGGGTGGTGATTTCGTGGCAAACCCCCCCCCCCCCCCCCCCCAATCCCATCCCCCCCTTTTTTTTACACCCCCACCCCCCCCCCTGTTGTAGTTCGGGTGCGCTGTGGTGTGGGGTAAATTACGGGGAGTGGGGTGTGGGGGGGGAGGGGGGTGGCGGGAAATGAAATGGGGAAAAAAAATATTGGCGGGCTTATATTTTTTTTTTGGGGGTTAAAATGGGGGGAGGGGTTGTTATGTTTGTGGTGGGGGTGGGAGGCCGATGTTTTTGGTTTGTAGGGGTTTGTAGTTAAAACCCCGCTGGGGCGGGCTACGGGTTTTGTTTATTTTAGGTGGGGGTTTTTAATTGGCACCGAAAATGTTCACCCCTCCACACCTTTAATGTTGGGGTACGAAATGGGGTGGGTACGGTGGGAGTGGTGGGGGGGTATGTGAGGGGGGGAGGGTGTGGGGGGGGTGTATACCAAGCTGGGTTTACCCCCCCCCCCCCTGGTGGTGGGGCGGCGTCTGGTGTCTGGGGGTTGGGGGCGGTGTGGTTTTCCCCCTCCCAAAAAAGTTTTAGGTATTCCCTGTGTGGTTGTTTATAAAAATTTTTAAAATGAAGAGGCAATAAAAAATTTTAAAAAATGAAGGCTGCGTCGTGGGTGGTGGGTTTTTTTTTTGATGTTTTGAAGGGGGTGTAGTTTTTGAGGGGTATTTACCAAAACAGTTTTTTTTATGTTTTGGTTTTTTATATTTGCAAACCCCCCCCCCCACTTGGGGGATCCCTTTTATTTACAAATTTTTACTGGGGATTTCCCCCTTGGGTATTGGACCCATCAAACACAATCACCGGACCGCTATGTAGAGAAATCCCAGTGGTACTATTTATTTTGGTTTATATAATTAATTTGCCCCACCTTAATACGAGGTCCCCCCCCCACCCCCATTTTTTAGTATTATAAAAGGTCCCCCCCCCCACCCTAGGACCCCCCCCCTCCTTTCATTCAAAAAAAAAACACCCCGACTATGGGGGAGTTGGGTGGGGGTGGCCCCCCCCCCCACCCCCCCCCACCCCCCCAAAACCCCACACCACGCCCCAAGATGCTTACCAAAATGGATGACTGAATTCTATCCCTCTAGAAATTTTTTTATTTTATCCACAGGCAAGCCTAATTTTTTTTCCGTGGAACCCCACCCCGGACATGGTCCCTTTCTTCCCCCCCCACCTGTTTTTTTTGTCCCCCCCCCCAGATTTTAACGAGGTAACAAATAGTCTCAAAAAATTTTCGCCAGACGGTGAAGCGTATAAGGCTACTGTTGGTTTTAGATATAAAAGTTTCCTAATGAATGGCACAGGCCCTTTTGGCTAAGCGTTTAGTGTTTTTTTTTTAGGTTTTTATGGTGTTTGTTCCTAAAATATATTAGGCACAGCTGGTGGAGATAACTTTCTTTTTTTCCGTAATGTCACAAGTTAAAAAAATCACTGATGGTAAGTTCTTTCTTCCCCCTATCGGGGGTGGGGGGTAAAAATTATCCACTGAATATATTACTTGACAGACTGTGGCCCGGGTGTTTTTATTGTAGATTCTATGGTTTTTTCTTCACAATATAGTGGCAGTGATTAAAATATGTTCTGCATTCCAGTTTACTTTAAGGACTTGCCTATATGAACTAGTTATTTTAAAAGTTAATTTCCTTGGGTGGCTTTATTCTCAGTTTAAAATTCATGAGGTGCGGGGCCCATTTTCCCAGGTGTCCCCACCACCCCGTTCCCATTTTAGCTTTTAAAAATAAAGTGTTCATATGTTACTGGAGTTATCAAAATTGAGTTTTGGCAGAAAACACGAGACTCTGTATATAATTTATAATTGCTGGGATGCCCCCCCCCCTTGAATGATCCCCCATGATCGTTCTGAATGAAAGATAATCAAAACAAGAAATGCATTACACATCATATAATAATCTGACCACGCGATATATACAGTTAGTCCTATTTTCTTTATTAGCGTCGTCAATGAAAAGAAATCAGGAAAACTAATCCCCGTGAGTTTTATTAATAATTTTTTAATTAATCTATCTATACGAATAAAAGCACAAAGTAAGAGTTATTCTATTGGACAGAACTAAACTAGATTTACTGGTTATAATTCCTTTTAAAAACGTCTGCAAAAAATTAATTTTTAGCGTCACGTGTTATTAGGAAATACTTTTAGCTGAAACATTAGTTTGCACTCGAACTTTGAAAATGGGTTTATTTTTTTTAATAGGTTAAATTTTCCACCACAATCCCAATGGAAATAAATTGAAATAAACTAGACCCCATCTGAATCACTCGAAGCTAATTACTATAAATTACCAAGTGTGCTGGGCAGTAAAGAAATCGGAATACACTCCCAATAGTCAATCGAAGGTAGATGAAATCTAGCAGGAATACGGACTATTGCTAGGTGAAAACTAGGATTTTCTGTCAGAAACGGGAAACGATGAAATGAGGTTTCGGTATTCTTTATTTATACTTCTCAAAAGTGTAACTTAAAATAGGACGTTTTGTGTGTTTTAGATTTTCACACCCTTCTTGAATTCCTGTCGAGCAGAATCCCTGAGAGTACCTCGCCGTTGTGTTAACCCCTGCGGATTACCTCCCGTTTTCCCCCGGTCTATGACCTCGATTTTTCCCGTCTCCAGGTGCTCGGCATTATTCCTTGCATGAGAGTGGCGAAAAAATTCTCGAGAAGCTAACTACGTTAGCTGGGAGTTCCCTGATTTCTTTAGATCGTATACCGCCCCACGTTGAATTCTGAAGATCAGCCCTTCCTGTCTTTGATGGGCCCCCCCACCCGCTGTTCTGAGAGCTTTTTTATCGGCAACTCCCCCCCCAGGGGGGTGGGGGGGGTGACCCAGCCCATAGGTTGCGGTGAAGAAATTAGAAATTGAACTGCTGTTACATTGCTCTAGAAACAGAAGTGAGTCTCTGGGCCACGTCCTCTTTTGGGCCGGCAGTTAAGGGAAAAGATTTGCTATAGTGCAACGTATTTCTGTTGGTCATCGTTTTCAAAGATGGTTGAGGGCGTGATTTTAAAACCTTCCCATCACAATGGACATTGCGATCTCAAAATGTTCACAGAAGATAGCAGGCTACATATTATAATGATCCAGCGTGTAAAATTCTCGTGGAAATGCTGCATGCAGGTTTTTTGTTTCGGGTATTTTTTTAAAAGTTACTGTGAGGGCCGGTGAAAAAATGGAAAAGGGGGGGGGGGGGAGGGGGGAAGACACCCCTGAGGCCCCCACCCCCACTTCAGTTCAAGGCATGTTTGTCGCCCATATATTTTCGGTCGCCCACGTGACTGGTCAGATCACGTGTGACGGGGGCGCGAGCCTGGGTTGTGAAAAATCTGAAGTAGAAGATTGATGAAAATGCATAATAATGCATTTAAAATTAAGTTGTGGTTAGTTGAGAATTGTGTAAATTAAATAGCTGTAGGTTTTATTTTGTTTTCGCTTTTTCGCTATTCCTAAGCGATAATCGCCAACGTGTGATATTTAAGTAGTCAAGATTAATACGCCTAGCGCAGTAAAGTGAGTGATTAGCCTAGTGCCTATAAAAAGAGATAGCGAGCTACCAGCGGACCTTTCCTAGTATCAGCCGCCAGAGAGAACAGACGACAGAGCCAAACTGTAAATGCATTGAGCACGTGAGTTAATTTAAATTAGAATTAATTTTATATAATTCTAGAATTATATTCAGCACGAGTCTGTTTTAATGTTTAGTGAAATAGATAGATGTGTTTCCAAAGGAAATGTCTTTTTAGGACATTATGATTTAGTCTTGAAGAATGATAGATGAGTGAAAATAATGCTTGATAGGTTTTATTAGGCACGCAAAGCCTAAATCCAGATTGTTTTTTTAATCAAGTATTTTATTAATTGAGCACGTGGCAGAAATTTAGTAGTATTAGTAGTAATTCATGTAGTAATACATAGAGCGTAAATCAGCCTGCATTTATCTGCCTGTTCAGATAGAGCCAGATGCCAGGGTAGGACTACATACCTGCAATTTAGGCTATCCCCCTGCCCCAGCGATGCATTCCATCAGAAAGATTGGTAGTAGGAGAGTATTTTATTACCGGCATGAAATGGCAGATTTAATGATGTTACGCCCACACCTGCCCCCCAGATCAGAAAGGCAATGTACCATGTAGAGAGATGATTATAGTATGCAGCTATTTCACGGGAATGTAGATATAGTAGATTAACAATAGCAAGATTGTAGCCACGTGGCGAGGACTATATAAAAAGCAGCGAATAACACGCCCCGCGTGGTAAACCTATAATGTTACGCCATGTGACACGTTGTGTATTTAGTTCCAGTTTGGTTTAAGTCGAGAAAAATAATTTTTATTTTTTATTTTTCTAATGTAAAAAGTAATTTAGTGTATTTCACGTTTATTTACGATAATTCTACTGTATATTTTAATGGGTTACTGTGAGGTGAGAATATGTATTTAGATTTCTGGAGAGCGCGAGGCCAACTCCCATTTGAGTCATGTGGGCATGTGTTTCTCTGGTTGCTCCCGGCGGAGCATGGAAACACACCAATGTGGCTGGTGTCTATCACAAGCGACAAGAAGCATTTTTTATGCTATGGCAGTGAGTTTGTTTCGGTAACGATGTGTTTATCGTGTGTTTGAGATTCCCAGCCGCACCAGTCGTCACATACGACATGCTTCAGAATGCAGTAACGAATATTGCGATAGATCAGTTACGAGGGAGTGGCTTATTCTCATTACTGAGAGTATTTTTGTTGTACATACAGTTGAATATTATTTCTATGTCCATTTTTAATGATTATTTAATTATGGTTATGTGAGGAATGGTTGTGTGAGAGCACGTGGGCTCTCACTTCAAGGTATTAATATTTATCTTCTCCGCTCCTAAGGGGGCCAAACAGCATGGGGCCAACAGTGTGGTTTGCCTCCATTATTAAGTATTCATTATGCTAGGGCAGTAGTGTTTCGGTAGCAATCTGTGTTACATGGTGTACGATTTGCCCCAGCCCCCCACGCACAAACACCTTACTAGTCTCATTGGATCAAGTTGACGACATGCGATGAGTGTGTGTGTGTGTGTGATAGCTGAGTGTGTGCTCTTGCAGTAGTGGTTTCCGTAGCAACCTGTGTTACATGGTGAGATTGCCAGCCCCACGCACAACACCTTACTATAGTCTCATTTGGACGACATGCGTGAGGGTGTGTGTGTGTGTGTGTGTTTGTTGTGTGTGTGATAGCTGAGTGTGTGCTCTTGCAGTAGTGGTTTTCCGTAGCAACCTGTGGCCGAGCCCCACAGCAACCTGTTTACATGGTGAGATTGCCAGCCCCACACGCACAACACCATCTACTAGTTCGCATTGGACGACACACATGAGTGTGTGTGGTTTAGGTGTGTGTGATAGTTGAGTGTGTCAGGTGGCGGCGTAGGACAGTTTGACAGGTGAGAGCGTGGTGTTTCTCATTCAGTATTATATTATGATTTAACTATTCTGTGCTTTGTTTGCTTCTTCAGATTAGCATCGGGCACTGTTGGGTGTTTTGTTTTGTTTTGTTTTTGTTTTTTTATGTTTCGGTTTTGTTATGTTCGCTAGTTTATTTGTCGTTTTAATGTTTGCTTTGTCACTGAATGGGCTGTTTTTAAAAATAAATATAGCCCCTGCCTCTAGTATCAAGAGTTTTATTGTTGTTCGGGTCGGTTGCAGTTGTGCGGAAGTAGTGTGAGAGAGAGTGATAGACAAATTATCACAACCCATGTCATCACAATTATAAATCATCATCATCATTCATCATCTTCTCGCCCACCCTACCACACAATTACACAATTGGCGTCGTCGACAGGATCAGACAGGATAAGGCAGGACAGTGACAACCGAGCAAACAGCGAACGATACCGAACAAATATTGTAAAACACCCAGCAGTGCATTCCTGCAGCAAATATGGCATCGATTAATGCGCCTGTGAAGATATTTGTACGTGTGAGGAGCCAGCGTCTCACACATAAGGTTATTTAGTGGAGAGGGGAGACCCACTTGGCAAAGAGTTTGTGGAGGATGTGGAAGCCGTATTGTGGAAGGTGGCGTCCTTTTTATTGCGCGCATAGACAAAGTTAGACATTTATAATCTGTGGAACAAACGTTTACACCTAATGGGGTCGCTACAAGAGGGAGTTGAGAGAATACATCGGATACAAGTTGTGACTGTTTATCAGAGCCAAGGCCAGCCCTGAGAAGTTACTGGGGGCAAATTCATTACTGGAAAAAAAAAAAAACAAAGCCTTACCAGCGAGCAACCACAAGTCAGTGAGGTGAACAGGAATTTCCCTTGGGAATATGCTGTTTATGGTGGGTGGAGAAAGTAAAAAAACTCTGGAAAAGCCTGAGACACGGGTCCAGATATAAGCAAGTCGTGCAGAAGTTAAGAAGGAGGAGGAGGGCACTCAGAGCAGAAGTTATCCTTCCTAAAATCCCAGATAGCACAGATGTCAGAGTCCAGTTCGCCAGCACATGGAGGAGGTGCAGAGAGAAAGAGAGAGCACCATGCCATGCATAATAGGGGCAGCCAGAGCGCCATGGAGGGAAGTTAGAAGCCACAATTCGCAGCCAAAGCACAGACGAGGAGGTGTGTGTGTTGTCGCGGGAACAGCCAACGCAAGAGGACAAGGAGGAGGTGTCCACGGGAACAGCCAAAGCACGACGAGGAGGTGCATGTTCTGGTATGTGAGAGTCAAAGCTGTTGTTAACGAAAGCTGTGAGCTGAGTGAGCTGACAGTACCGACCAGTGCAGCTGCACCGACAAGGGAGCATTGAGAAAAGGAGTTTGCAAGTGGTACAGTGGGTCCGCAGGGGATGGGGATTCATCACGCCAGATGATGGAGGTATTGATGTATTTGTACATCAGACCAAGATCTTCAGAAGGGGATTCCGGAGTCTGGCGAGAAATGAGAGAGGAGTTAGAGTTTGACAGCAAACCATCGGTCCAGGGCATGGAAAAATGCAAATTTATGTATGCGGCATTTGGCGGTCATGGTATGGGGCAGGAACAAGCAGTTATAAGAGACCCCATGGCACCAGAGGAATGGTTGGAGGGCAAATCTCACGGAAAGCGATAGTCCATGCTTGGCATTGGCCCGGTCCAAGAGGAGAAGCCCAAGTGAGAAGAGAAGAAGAGGAAAGTGGAAAAGACAGATAAGAAAGATAGGAGTGTACTACATAATTGTGGTGAGTTCTCAGGCCACATGGCAGCCAAGTGCCCACAAGGCCCGCTCCTGAAAAGATGCTTTTGGAATGCAAGTCAACTGAACATTTGATAGCCGCCTGTCCCTCAAGAAGAGCTCTTTCCCTAGACGGACTGACCCACAGCCCAGGTTGCCTTTAGGGCGCGAAGCCTAGGAGCAAGCCAAGAGCATGGCCACGACAAAAACTGTCACCTAAGGGCGCCGAGAGAAAAAAGAAAAAAATTACGCGTCGTCTAGGGGAGGAAAACCCGTCCGTAAGAGCCGTTAAGCAGATAGGAGGGAGTGTGCAAATCAAGGTTCAGCAGAGGAGACTCATCAAAAAGCAGACTGTGTGGGGGGAATGTAAGCCACCGTCCACCCACACAAAATCAAGTGGTGAGTGCAGAAACACGTCAAGAGCGAGCGATCCCCCTACAGATTCGACAGCTACATGCACTGGCAAGCAGATGTCACAAGCCAGCAGCGACGCGGCACAAGTAGGCGAATCTTCTAGAGGTCCAACCAGACCACAGCAACTGCCAGCCCGACAAAGCACAACTAGGGACATGTCGACCAAGACAGTCCCCAGCCGGGTTGTACCGATGACAGAAGCTCAGCCTAAAGCATCGCCGCAGAGTGAAAAGAGTCATACGCAGGCCCATTAGCACACCGACGATCTAAGAGGCTACGATCGAAGCGCCAGAGGTGGTTGATGTTGTCGGGACGATGGCAACAAAAATCTAGAGGAACGATATGAACAACAACAAAATTAACCAGACACAAAGATGATGTGTGGGGAAAACACGGAAAACAGGGGGCAGGAGGGGACATAGCATATGTGATGGGCCGGGAAGACACCCCTGAGGCCCCCACCCCCACTTCAGTTCAAGGCATGTTTGTTCGCCCATATATTTTCGGTCGGCCCGCGTGACTGTGAGTACAACTGTCAGATCACAGTCACGTGACGGGCGCGCGAGCCTGGGTTGTGAAAAATCTGAAGTAGAAGATTGATGAAAAATAATGCCATAAATAATGCATTTAAATTAAGTTGTGGTGTTGTATTTGAATTGTGTGTTATATTATATAGCTGGAGGTTTTATGTGTGGTTTCGCTATTCCTAAGCGATAATCGCGTGTGATATTTAAGTAGTCAAGATTAATACGCCTCGCGCAGTAAAGTGAGTGATTAGCCTAGTGCCTATAAACAGCGATAGCGAGCTACCAGCGGCCCTTTCCTAGTATCAGCCGCCACAGAGAAACAGACGACAGAGCCAAAACTGTAAATGCATTGAGCACGTGAGTTAATTTAAATTAGAATTTAATTTTTATATAATTCTAGAATTATATTCAGCACGAGTCTGTTTTAATGTTTAGTGAAATAGATAGATGTGTTTCCAAAGGAAATGTCTTTTTAGGACATTATGATTTAGTCTTGAAGAATGATAGATGAGTGAAAATAATGTTTGATAGGTTTTATTAGGCACGCAAAGCCTAAATCCAGATGTGAGAATTTAGTATCAAGTATTTCATCCATCAGACCGGGCAAATTTAGTAGGAGAGTATTTTATACATGAAACTGGACAGAAATGTTATCAGAAAGGCAGATATAGTATGTTTGAGCTATTTCACGGGAATGTAATGTAGATAAGATTAACAATAGCAAGATTGTAGCCACGTGGCGAGGACTGTATAAAAAGCGGCGAATAACACGCCCCGCGTGGTAAACCTATAATGTTACGCCATGTGACACGTTGTGTATTTAGTTCCAGTTTGGTTTAAGTCGAGAATAATTATATTTTATTTTTCTAATGTAAAAGTAATTTAGTGTATTTCACGTTTATTGATAATTCTACTGTATATTTAATGGGTTACTGTGAGGTGAGAATATGTATTTAGATTTCTGGAGAGCGCGAGGCCACTCCTTTGTTGAGGCATGTGTTTCTCTGGTTGCTCCCGGCGGAGCATGGAAACACCAATGTGGCTGGTGTCTATCACAAGCCGACAAGAAGCATTTTTATGCTATGGCAGTGATTTGTTTCGGTAACGATGTGTTTCGTGTGATGAGATTCTCAGTCGCACCAGTCGTCACATACGACATGCTTCAGAATGCAGTAACGAATATTGAGATAGATCAGTTACGAGGTAGTAGCTTATTCTCATTACTGAGAGTATTTGTTGTACATACAGTTGAATATTATTCTATGTCCATTTTATGATTATTTAATTATGGTTATGTGAGGAATGGTTGTGAGAGCACGTGGGCTCACTTCAAGGTAAATATTTATCTTCTCCGCTCCTGAGGGAGCATGGGGCCAACAGTGTGGTTTGCCTCCATATTAAGTATTCATATGCTAGGGCAGTAGTGTTTCGGTAGCAATCTGTGTTACATGGTGAGATTGCCAGCCCCACGCACAACACCTTACTAGTCTCATTGGACGACATGCATGAGTGTGTGTGTGTGTGTGATAGCTGAGTGTGTGCTCTTGCAGTAGTGGTTTCCGTAGCAACCTGTGTTACATGGTGAGATTGCCAGCCCCACGCACAACACCCTACTAGTCTCATTGGACGACATGCATGAGTGTGTGTGTGTGTGTGTGATAGCTGAGTGTGTGCTCTTGCAGTAGTGGTTTCCGTAGCAACCTGTGTTACATGGTGAGATTGCCAGCCCCACACACAACACCATACTAGTCGCATTGGACGACACACATGAGTGTGTGTGTGATAGTTGAGTGTGTCAGGTGGCGGCGTAGGACAGTTTTGACAGGTGAGAGCGTGGTGTTTCTCATTCAGTATTATATTATGATTTTAACTATTCTGTGCTTTGTTTGCTTCTTCAGATTAGCATCGGGCACTGTTGGGTGTTTTGTTTTGTTTTGTTTTATTTAGTTTCGTTTTGTTATGTTCGCTAGTTTATTTGTTTAATGTTTGCTTTGTCACTGAATGGGCTGTAAAAATAAATATAGCCCCTGCCTCTAGAATCAAGAGTTTTATTGTTGTTCGGGTCGGTGCGAGTGTGACAAGAGAGTGATATCACAATCACAATATAATCATCATCATCACCATCACGCCCACCCTATCACATTACAACAGATGATCAGGGGTTCTAAAGTTATGAGAGGCCAATATTCTGTTGTCGTCCATCGAGTCAGGGAAATTCATTTGTCATACTTAGACATACGTCACATATTCTTATTTTGATATCATTGTCTGTCCCTCCAACTTTGTCTATATTACCATCAAGATATGTGTATGATTCTACATCCTTAAGTGGTGTTTCTTCAAGTTCAGTCTTGTTATCATTTCTTGCATTTATTCTCATAATCTTTATCTTTTCCCTGTGTATTTTCAGACCCCCTTGTTGTGACCTCTCATCGAGAATTTTCATTTTCTCTTGCATCTGATTATGGTTATGGGACTTATGAGTCAAATCATCTGCAAAATCCAGACCATCAAGCTGTTTAGTCAGATTCCACTGGATTCCATTTCTGTTGTGTGATGTCGATGTTTTCATAACCCAATCTATTGCTAGTAAGAAAATAAATGGAGACAAGAAGCATCCCTGTCTCATTCCCGTTCTTATCCTAAACGGTTCTGTAAGTTGTCCATCATGAAGAACTCTGCATGTCATGTCTTCATAGGTCTTCCTTATTAAGTTAATGATCTTCTTGGGAACTCCATAATGCCTCATCAGTTTCATCAGTTTCCAAAGTGATTCACTGTCTACACTGTGAAATGCCTTTTCGTAGTTCACGAATCCGATGTAAAGCGGTGAATTCCATTCCAGACATTGTTCAACTATTATTCTCTTGTTGTTATCTGGTCTGTACAGGATCTGTTTTGTCGAAAACCTGCTTGTTCATCTCTCAGTTGCTTGTCTATAGACTCTTTTAATCTTTCAAGGATGATTTTGTTTAATACTTTTCCTGACACTGATAGTAACATTATTTCTCTATAATTTGTGCACTCTTGTAAATTTCCCTTCTTAGGCAACTTGACCAGATAACCTTCCTTCCATTCTGCTGGTATTTCCTCTCTCTCCCAGACTTTGCCAAGTAGTTTGTATAATATCTCTGTAGAGGTATCAATATCTGTTTTGATGGCCTCTGCTGGAATGCCATCTGGACCAGCTGCTTTTCCATCTATCGGAAGCTTTATGGCTTTCTTTATTTCTTCTCTACTTGGTCGTTCACAGCTGATTTGTAGCTCCCCTTCTGCTGGCTGGATGTATTCGGGATTAGTTGGAGCTGGTCTATTGAGACGTTCCTCAAAATGTTCTGTCCATCTCTTCATTTGTTCTTGTATATTACTAAGCAATTCTCCATTCTTATCTTTTATGAGGCCATTTGCTTGCTTATATTTCCCTGTTAGCTTCGTTGTGTTGTTGTACAGGTACCTCATATTTCCTTTGGCTGCAGCTTCCCCTGCTTCCCTTGGCAACTCTTCGATATACTTCCTCTTGTCTCTTTTGATGTTTCTTCTTACTTCTTTGTTTGCTTCTATGTACACTTCATGAGTCTTGGCTTTGGAGCTTCTGGTTTTGCTTCTGTTTAAATCTGCTTTCTTGTTTTTCCTGTCTTCTATCTTGCTAATAGTTTCTGTTGTTATCCATGTTCTCTTTTTCTCAGTACTTCTTCACATGTCTCGTTCCATATATTTTTTACTTGTTGCCAGTGGTCTTCCATATCTGTTTCATCTTCCAGCTGTTGGAGTACTTGGTATTTGTTGGATACTGTGATATATATTTTTTTCTCTTATTTCCTTATTTCTTTGATATATCCCACATTGTACTGTTGTCTATAGCTATATACTGTTGTAAATTTCTTGAGTTTTAATTTTGTTTTAGCCAACAGAAGCTGGTGGTGTGATACCACATCTGCCCCTCTACATACTTTTCCATCATGCAATGGTGACCTAAATTTCTTAATTATGCATATGTGATCAATCTCATTCTCAGTTCTGTGGTCTGGTGATATCTATGTTGCTTTATGTATTCTTTGTCTGTACCTATTTTCGCGTTTAATTCCCGCATCAAAATTGTGATGTCCTTTCTTTTCTTTTTGTCCAAGGCATTTTGCAATCTAGTGTAAAAGTCTTCTTTCTCAGATTCTTCTTTATCATTTGTTGGTGCATACCATTGGATGATGTTTATATTTACTTTCTTTTTGGCTGATTTAAATCTTGCTGTTATAATTCGGGGTCCCATTGCTTCCCATTCTATAAGTGCCTTCTGTGCTTCCATAGACAGCATTAGAGCCACCCCTTCACTGTGGTGGGCTCTTTCCTCCTCATGTCCTGAGGACAACACCATTTCTCCTGTGATCAATCTCCTCCTATCTATGCCCTTCCACCATGTCTCGTAGAGAGCCAGTATGTCAATCCTGTTATTTGACATTTCTGCAGCTACCTGTGCAGTTTTCCCTTTTTCACATAGAGTGCGAACATTCCAGGTGCCAATCCTGGAGATTTTCCTAGACGAAAAAAGGTTAGTTGGCAACCCAGACTCCTTTCGGCTTTCTCTGGGTTGCTTCATGAGCCTCCTTTCCAGGGGACCTTCTTCTGTCTTTGGAGGCTGAGTTGATGTATATTCTATATTTGACTTGTCCATGTTTGTTGACGGTTTTGTGGTTAAAAAAATATGTGATCAAGATCACTTAACTTGATGACGTACACAAAATTGTGACCAGGATCACTTAACTTGATGACGTGCACAAAATTGTGACCAGGATCACTTAACTTGGTGACGTGCACAAAATTGTGACCAGGATCACTTAATTTGGTGACCTACACAAAATTGTGCCAGGATCCCATAACTTGTGTCACAGGAATAGTGACATATTGCTTCAGCATGACGTAAAAAGGGGTTAATTAGGCTGTCAAATAAAAGATACTTTCAGCGCTTCTTACCGAGAGATAGTAGTAAAAAAGTTCCACGTTATAGAGACAGTGACGTAAAAATATTTTAACAGACTAGGCAACAAGAAAGATACAAGATGGTCATGGAAAGAAGAACAACTCAATAAGTTGGGTGGACATATCATTATTCTGGATTCTTGTCGAAATTTCATATTCAAAATTATGATCCTCTCAGATATAACTGATATGGGAAGATTCTACAATGAAGCCATCAGCAATCATGCTTATATCTACTACTGAATCGTAGTAAAGATATAACGTTGTCGCATAGGCCAAACCATTTTCGACGCCATTACTAACGTGAACTGCATTGCTCACAATTACATAGTTTACCAGGAAAATAAAAAGGTAAGTAATAACTTAACATAGCTTGACGATGCTGAGTAAAATCCTACGTTGTGATCAGTATTCCTACGGACTAACCACAGAATTACATAAGAAGGAAAACTAAATTATCCAGGGAGAAAACCCCGTATGCCTAGCTTCGTCCCCATAAATATATATCAACGATATTGCCCAAGAGTGTAAAGGAAAATATACTTGAACTGTACAATTTATCACCAATTTGTAGGGACGAATATCTACCATGTAACATTCACGCACTAAAATGACCTTCAGTAATTAAATTTGAAGTTGGGACCTCAAGACGCAGCAATAGAGACCGCAGTCAGCGACTCATAGCTTGACTGCCTGCGTCAGGACCAGCGAACCAGAGCTGGTCAAGACCGCACTCTACCTCCACGTGGTGGTCCTGGAAACAGTCTGCAGCTGTGCAGGCTGGCTGAGCGAGTGTGGATCGAAATGGGAAGGCAAACCCGGTCCTAAAAAATGCCGTGCAGAAGTCGGATGTGTCGACCGAAAGGTGCAGATATCACAGCTACGTTGTAAACAGACACAACGCAACCACCGTCCTTTTCAGGGCGAACGAAGAAGAAGAAGAAGAAGAAGAAATTTGAAGTTGCTAGTTTACAACTGTGATTTATTATTGGAACTTTGTTAATATTACATCCTTTCATAGAAGAAAGAAGATGATAAAATAATGAAGAAAGGACGAAGAATTCGAGAGCAGAACCAAATAAAGATGACACTCATAATTATATTCATGGACTTCTTACCATTAGTCTTGTCAGTTGACATCGATTTCGAGTTTACGTTTTGGTATTCAATGTTTTTGAATCCTTTGATCAGTTGAAATTCACTTCCAACAGTATAAAATAATGAAAGATAAATGATCATTAACGCCTAGGTCCAAAATAAATAAACTATCATGCACGAGCTCATGGAAGGAGTATTACCACTATACGATCAAAGACACTATCAGAAAATTATAGATATACGAAAGCACCTGTGACACTTGGTGACGTGCACAAAATTGTGACCCGGATCACATAACTTGGTGACCTACACAAAATTGTGACCAGGATCATTTAACTTAGTGACGTGCACAAAATTGTGACCAGGATCACATAACTTGGTGACGTGCACAAAATTGTGACCAGGATCATATAACTTTTCTATTTTTAGTACAGTTTAAAAAAAAAAAATAAGTGTATGGCCTAAGGGTTTTTCCTTTGATTGTTGTCTATCGCTACATACAAAACTATATTCAACACAAGTCCAATTTTCTTCACACAGAGGCATAACTGTTCTGAAAAAAAAAAGACTGTACAGATTTTTAAGATGTGAATTTCTATGACCAGCAAGCGCTTGAGTTTGCAAATATGAACTCTTGTCATAAATCGCCCCGAGGGTCAGCATAAAAGTTAGCATGCACCTGCGCACAGAATAACCCTAGGACTAGAGCGGCAAACAGTGACACCCTTTAATTTCATTACATGAAATCTCAAACTGCGAATGACTGAAGTTTGAAAATTGTAAATAATGTGAATAATATTGCGCTAGCGTCAATAGCGAAGAGGGACGGCCAGCACCGTAACTCAAGGGCTGTAGCAGCTACCGACAGGCGTCTGTAAGGCCACAGACAAACTCGACCTCGTCATAAAAATATCCCAACACAGAACAGGAATATGACAGCGTATTGTGAGGGCGTCACTTTGTTGAGAAAGTATTACAGTGCTATTCGATTTACGCAATCTCATTTTACACGAATACAACAAAACGCTAGCCAAAAAAAAAAACAAAAAAAAAAAAAAGGAGAGGGGGGGGGGGGGGGGGGGGGGGGGGGGGAGAGGGGGGGGACGGGGGGGGGGGGGGGGGGGAGGGAGGGGGGGGGGGGGGGGGGAGGGGGGGGGGTGTGTGTGAGGGGGGGGGGGGGGGGGGGGGGGGGGGGGGGGGGGGGGGGGGGGGAATCGCTGGGGGGGGGGGTGGGGGGGGGGGGGGGAGGGGGGAATCGGTTGGCAGCTATTTAAAACCCACAATTTCACGTTTTTATTTTCTTTTTGTTTTACATTTTCCACTTTCCTCGACTTACGAAATGGTTCCATTCTAACGGCCCCGTCGTAAGTCGAAACGTTCGTAAGTTGGAAAACACTGCATACTATACTACTGGACAAAAGTTAAGGGTCACCATTCAGTTAAGACAAGGTTTATATAATTGATTGGCAAACTGTAAAGACAAGGGAAAATGTCATTAAAACTGAGCTCAGAGAAATGTATATACATTTCTGTGTGCACTAGGTTAATTTTTTTTTAAATGTCCAAAAACTAGGTCACTTTAACCCGCACGTGAAAATTGCCATTGTTGCTGCAAAAACTCGTGGTTTTTGCAACACGCCCCACTAGTTCAAATGGTGAAAAAGTGAGTTGAATTTGAATGCACGTGAAAAATGATCATCGGTAAAGAGTGTTCACCGTTGGTATGCAATAAATCAGTATGACAAGTGGTCGAAATGATCACTGCATTAGCCATGCCACCAAGGAGAAGTCTCAGCACTGTAGACCGTGGTCGAGCCATGGCATGGATTCAGGATGGTCAATCTGTTCGTCATGTTGCAAGACGTTTAGCAGTGTCCCACTCTACTATTCAGAGACTTCTTGAGAGATTTCAAGCTACCGGACATTTGGAAAATCGACCCTGCTCACGAAGAATTATATAAACCTTGTCTAAACTGAATGGCGGCCCTTAACTTTTGTCCAGTAGTATATATCAACCGTAAGGATTTGTTAACATTTGACATGCCTGAATGCTAAAATGTGTAGATCTGTTCTGTTATATCTTTAAACTAATTTTACTCTCTTTTTTTAATAGCAAAATTTTGCAATTTACAAATTATAACATAAAATTACTTTACTGATCGTTTTTCGTATGTATGATCATTATTTGACTGAAATGCATGTTATATATATTTTATGGTCAAAGGGACAGAATCCGATATATCGATACTGCTATTTTTTATGAGTTTACCTCCTCTTGTATAGAGACACGTTCGGTCTATAATGTCTTGAACGAAGCGTGACCATATCTCCTTATTTGGTAGTATCAGTCAACTGTTGTAGATGTTTGAAACCTTTCTTAACGCTTCTGTTCATGTCCATAAAAGGCGCGACTGTGTAAGACTTTTATCTCGAATGTTCTTAGAATCGTCTTATTGTGAACAGCGACTCAGAGATTGTCACTCTGCGCATGTCTCGACTTGGTTGTCGTTTGTTGTTCCGCCCAGGTCGGGCAGTTGAGAAATGGACTGATTAGCGAGCGGACGCGACTGCGTCTTGTGATTCTCTGAGGGAAATACATTGTCTTTGTGAGTTAGTTAGCTAACTAGACTATTTCCCCGTATTATTCAAGCCTGCCTGGAGGCATATGTTCATGGTTGATTTTCCGAAATAAGGTAATTCCTCTTGTATCGAACTTTAGGCTATCATCTAGAGGTTCGTCATTTTGTCGCCTTTTTGCTCGCCTGTGTGATTCAAAATGGAGAGGTACTTTGACTAGGATTAAGTCACCGGTATCTTTATACCTGAACTAGTTATATATCTATGGGTCGCTCTAGACCAACAAGACTATTGTCTGTGTTCCAGGATTCGTTATATCAGAGATCACGTCCAAGTCAGATGGTTAGACTTAGGAAGGTTATAAAGGTCGAGCTGACCTGTAATCCATGTATGCTACTCACGTGCAGACAGTAAACGGACGTATTGTATACATCTGATCTGCTAGCATCAGGAAGGAATAATTATTATTGTCTATGAACATTAAGGATCTGCAGCGGACCACGGTTGCAGAAGTTATATGTATTATTTATCAAGCTTCGCTATGATATTTGTTTTCCATACAACTATTGAGTATTGACTTCTACATGACTGTCAGTTAACATGAGTTTGAATGCTGCATTCGTTATACTATGCTGATGATAACATAAGTATCATGACTGTTTTGTGGCGTGCAATAAATGGTATAAACCTAAAGCGAAGTTACCATTTTATGACTCTACACGTCATGTTGCCTGTGGTGTACCCTGTGAACTGTTCTACTGCAACACACACAGCAACAATCTAAACCAGATAAGACACCCACATCTTGCATTGTAATACCTGGTGTCGATAGAGGTGGTAGTTTGACGGCATCCTAATTCCACCCTTATCAGTGACCTTCATGCTATTATGTGGCACTGCGCAGTTCGTATAAGCTGTTCTGGGCTGCCATAAAGTGTATTGTCTATGGATGGGGTGTGCGGTAGGAGTTGTCTCATTCCCTGAAGTGTAAGGGCACTGTAGTAGATTGTTTTGAACTGTCTCGAACGGGTTTGGGCAGTGTCTACATTTTGCTATATTTTGTGAACACATTCTGTTTCTGTGGTCATTTAGTGTAGAGCGACCTGTTCTCAATCCGAAGTATAAATTCTTGACAGGTGTAAAATAAACAAGAAAACAACGAAATAAATACAAATGTCAATAAATCAATCAGAATATCTATTACCAGTTTAACTTAGCTTAAAAGACCATAACAAAAAACAAATGAATGTACCGCAGAAGGAAACCTGGTGGATGTCATAAGATGTGTTGGTAACTAACGAAAGTTATCAAAGAGCATCTATGTAATGAATATGAAGAAAAAGGAATCACCAGCTGACAGGTAGTGTGATCATCAGTAGACACCAACATATACATTCCTCGTAACAATAAAGACATTCTTTTTTCTCTTGGATCCGACTTTTTCAATGTCTAATTTTGAGACTCGTCCCAAAGAAAAAATTTGTAGAACGAATTTTTTTTTGTATTTATGTCGCAGAAAAAAATAACATTATGTTGGCAATGGATTGTGAGACTTTTGAGCCTGGAAAAAAAATCTGCTGTTCTAAGATAAAAGGACTTATGAAATGCCGTATTGAATAGGGTGGGCGGTCATATATGGTCGTAATTTCATGTCACCTGTGTTGACTATTGGCTATGTTGATAGCATTACAAGGCAATCCTTATTCTGAAATAAAGGTAATTGCGGACCAAACAAACACATTAAGAAGAGAAATTGAGATAGAAATGAACGGGATAAAGAAGACGGGGAAAGAAATTGAGAGGGAACAGGATTTGAGACGTAAATTAGTTGATGTCCTATGCTTCCCAGGTAGCTAAAGATTGACAGAGTGGTTAGACAGCTGGTCTCTGCCTGCAAAGGTGCGAGGTTCGATTCCCAATATCGACACGCTCTAGACTACCCAGCTGTAAACGAGTACCTGATACTGCTCTTAAGAAAGGAAGGAAATGGTAGCGAGGAAGGAAATTGGTCATCCCACCTCTCGATGCTGGACCTAGTATAGTGAAGTCGCTAAAACTTCACTCCCATATGTCCATATCTGCTATGGACCACTTTTACCTTTTTAAAGGGTAATTATGATGAAGATGACTCTGTTTCTCATATACTCTCTTCTCATGCAGTTAATGTTTCTTCTGCCCATTCTTCACTCAGTCTTTGCAGTCTTTTTTTTTTTCTATAACCAGCGGCACTCGAGCTTTCTAGCTCTTTCGGCCCAATGACATGTCATTGCGAGGCTGGGGGGTCAGTGGACTTTCCTTCCAACCCGGTCAGGAGCTTCGCTCCTTCCCATCCACACGGGATTTATGTGCAGGAGCCGTTCAGGTTATTCAGTCAAATTTCCGTCGTAAACATTTCTTCAAACGCCGACGGCCGGGTTTGAACCATGAACACCTGGTCGCCAGTACAACGTCGTAGCCATTACACCAGCGCGGCTCCCCTTTGCAGTCATTATCGTATGATCCAATTTTTCTCTTTTCAGAACACATTCTGTACATCTGAATTTATGAAATTTGATGAATGTCACTAGGGAAAGTACGACGGTGGGTTTCCCTTGCTTACTGTTGCATTATGTGTATATAAGACACTAGTGCCAAAAATATAAGAACTTTGAGTTTAAAAAGTGCCTTAGGCATTCATCTGTTCTCAAACGTTAAAGGAATGCTAAACCAGGGCGTGCGCAGGTTTCGTGTTCGTGAATGTATGTGTGTGTTTTCTTTCAGACACAGAGCTTTTCACCTAATAACCCTGAATTTTTTTGTTTTTAATAAATGCCAATCATTTTGAATGTACTGCATGTTTGTCTCAGTCAACAGAGCCATACCAGAATAATAAGAATTCCATTGAGTACATCAGGGTGGGGGCTTGAACGAGCTGAAATTAATAATTGCTTAATTCTTCATAAAAGGCGGCGGATCAGATATAAGGTAACAATTGCCCTGCCCAACGCAGCATCGTTCTTGACTTCTGAAATATCTTATGAAACTCCCTTAAAATAGAAGCATCATTATCCTTCTATCTACAACTCCGCCAAGAGTAATCTTGTGCGAAGGTAGACACCTTTGAAGACCCATATTAGATACTCTTGAGATTTAGCCACTGTTGGACCACTACTGCAAAGCAGGGGGAGGCGAATCCGTGACAACATTTATTACTTACCCATAGTTCCGTGAATCTCTATGAAACAAGGCAGCAATGCAGGCACTGAATTTGTCTTGCTCCCCTGGCAAAACGAAAAACAGTAAAGTTATTCTTTCAATTTTTTGTACATCTAATCGTCATCACCATCATTATCTTCATCATTATCTTCACCATTACCACCAAAATTATTATCATCTTCATCATCTTCATAATCATCATCATCATCAACATCATCATGATTATCAATTCCGTCCGTTCCCCGTGGAACAAAGGCCTGCAATTTTTGCCCTCCACTTACGTCTGTCTTACATCGTCTGCTTCAGTTCTGCCCAGCAGGTTCAAGTTGCATTGATTTCTGCTCTATATTCTATTCCAGGTGTTCTTTAATCTTCACACTTTTTTTCATTTCCTGTTCTTTCTTTGAAACTGATGACAAGACCCAGACAAGTGCCAGTGGTACAAGAGATTAGAAGAAGATGTTGGAGATGGATAGGACACACACTGAGGAAACCTTTTATTGGCATGACCTTACAGGCAGTCTTTGTTCTGGAATCCTCGGGGTAAAATAGGAAGAGGGACACCAAGGAGCACACGGAGAAGATAACTGGAGAGAGACATGAAGCGGATGAAGAAGACAAGGACAGACCTTGACCTGATGGCACGTGACAGGAAGACTTGGTATAAGTTTGTTGAAGTCCTATACTCCTTGGGGGGCTGAAAGGTAATGAATGAATGACATTTCTTTCGAGATTCTGACATGTCTGGCTACAATTATTGGTTATTTACTCAGGACAAATGTTATGTACAAAGCCCACTTAAGTTCGCAAACTGTAAAATACTGTAGGAACGAAATCACGACACAATAAAAAATGCTCACATGAACGTATATGCAACAAAAAGATCAGCGTCCACGGAACTCGTAAAACAAATAAAATTCAGAGTACAAAATGAATTCAAAACAGTTACAGTCAGGTTTAAAAATGGGGAAAAAACCCCCAAGAGTTGACGATTCTCAGTTAAGGGTCAATGATAACACCGGATTGAGCATTACCGACAATCGAGAAACCCGTGCAAGCCGCTTCCAGAGCGGCCATGTTGTCAATTCTCATGTGATGTGGAGCTTGGCCGCCAAAATTCTATTACCATGGTGCTGCTAGCTAGCGGAGAACAAAAGAGTCTTTTCACGCCTTGAACTGCGGAGAGCTCTCCGCGCGACAACCTTGTGCAAACACCGTTGGGATATTAATTTTATTTCCAAATTAGACAAGGACGGGGGGCAAATATTGGATCAGAAATGCAAGCGCCTTGGGCTAGAAGTACCCGTGCAACGCCGATGCTTTAACAATGAAGACCTTGAGGTAAGCAAACCATAGTCCGTCAGCCCAACCTGCTCACATTATACATGGTACTTCTTTATTAATTTTTTTGAAGTACCTAATTTTCAAATTCTTTACTGCATACGTCTCTATTCTGTATTCTTCGTCAACGCTACCCAACCTTCATACATTTTAGGATTTTTAAAAATCAGTCTAAACCCAGCCAGTTTTCCTGGCGGGGGGAAAAACAGCCATTTTACCAGACACATCAGGGAATGGTCAGTGGTCGGGTGGTCTCCGGAATAAATGGGCTAGCTGCCCATTGCCGAGCGTGTAAAAACAAAAACAAGCAGTTGCTAATAAGAGCGGTTTAAGGTAACCGTTGGGGAGGGGGCAGGTGTAACTTCCTTATTCTGTATCTTTTTACTTTTCGGATTGTGGAACCACTATTCGGGTTGGACATCTTAAAAGAATCTTGTCCGGAAATACTGTATGAAATATTAGAGTGGTGATTTATATTGTAATTTGTATTACATAATGCGGTTTTAATCCGCTACATAACCTCACATCAGTCGTCTCTTACGACATGCAGGAGGTAGCAGGAAGTCACTACAGGTATAAAACAACTCTAACATTTAATAACTACTGGCTAGACGTAGGGGCACCTAGACCTCTCTCCTCAGCACTGCCATATAGGTTAGAGCGTGTAAATGCCCAGCGTTGCCACTCTCAATTAATTTTAAAAAACCTAGATACCGGAGACTTTCGGGCTACTTTGGGTGATTTTTGGGCTATTTTGGCCGATTTTGTGCGAAATCTAGGTGGCGTTCTTCAACTAATGAAGAAAAATGACAACTTGACGGGATTTAAAAAACCTAGATCTAGCACTGCTGCTTGTGCCCTATACCAGAGCGCTCTTTTAGTTTCGGTGACCGGAATTCTGATACCGGGTATAAAATTTTGTGTGCACCGTAAAAGACTATTTAAGTTTTTGGCGGGGAAAATCAGCTGATGTGTGAGTAAAATCAGTAAAATATAAATCATTACACACTCGTTCTGGATAAACACAGCGCTAAAATTCTTTTGTGTACTATAACTTTGTTCTGTGTTCTATTTTTGATTGCATTTTTATTTCTTTGAAATTAGTTTTGACGGAGTTACAGACTTTTGAAAACAGCGTCATCATTTAAGGAAATTCATAAAATAAGTAATCTTTTTATTAATTTAATATCTAAAAATCGGCCCATTCGTTTGAGTTTATAATTATAAAGACTTCTCGAAGGGAAGCTAAAGATTATTTCCACATACTTTTTTTTTTGGTTTCATATCTTGAGAATGTGTGGTAGTCAGTTTTGTGAGTGTGGCATTACAAGAACAAACATATTGTCACCAGATTTTATAGCATTTAAATCCCTGTAAACGCATTCCTGATACTCACAAATCTTAAATAAGGTAGTAAAAAAATTACTTTTTGTAAACACCATCTGTTTTTGCATTTTCATTCATTTATAATGATACTTAGCTACGTATATAAGCGTCAGAAAACATGTAAAGCTATAGATAGATTACTTCTACATAATTTGATCTATCTTTCAAGTCTTGTTAATCTTCTATTTATAATATGAATTTTTTTTTTAATTGTCTGTGAGATAAGGACTGTTCCATTGGTGTTCTTTGGTAGACAATCCTGTGCACACGACGGCTGCCAAAGAATTCTAAGTAACTGTTTGTATATCTTCTTTCATTCAAAGTTACAATGCAGGTAGTAAATTTCGAGAAACCAAATTCTAAATCTAATACCATCCTTTTATCAATGGCTAGAGTCAGAGATACATATGATAATTTAGAAATATTTATGAATGGCATGAAAGCTCAGATAGAGTCACTAAAATATTTAGAGTGGGATGGTAAACAAGTTGTTGTTTTCTTATTCGGGGATTATTTCCTTGTTTTGCCGGAGACACCACAGACATGGGTATATTCCTGAGCTCCAGACAAAACAAACATTTTCATCAAAGACATCCAGATTGCATACAACTTGCAAACCAAGAAGTTTGGCCATGTTGATAAGAGATTACAATAGATATATGAAATATGGGAAAGGGAATAAAAGGCAAGTGGCACATTATCATAATTGTTTACACAAACCAATGTTAGAGATTGAAATTGAAAATGTAGCTCCTCCTTACCTTCATATTTTATTAGGCATTGTTTTGAAACACCACAGACTTCTAGAACAGGTAGCTGATACAATAGACGCAAAGATATTTGAGAATTCGCAAGAGATACATGCAACATTAGTACTTTTAAGAACTTGAAGAGATTTAGTAGGAACTGGAAATAGGCAGAAGAATTAGGAGCTAAAATTGAATTTTTCAGGTAGGTATTGAACTTTGTGAGGATAAGGAGGAGACAGATAATTTTAAAGTTAGACTTGAAAATGCACAAGATGCGCTGGCCAAACTTTAGTTTCAAGATCTATGTACTAGGTCTGGTCCAGTTTGCTCACACTTGGACAAGGTACTAGCCAAACACAAAATCATACAACAGGCTTATAATAGCAGAGCATTTATAGGGAATCACTGCCACAGATATCTCACACAAAAAGTTTATAAAGATCTTACAAGAGCAATCATTACACAAACACTGAAAATTACAGACAAACAAGATATAACTAACATAGCTTTTATTGCCCATCAACAATTCAACTCACTGAAAGAAGCATTTGAGAAAGTACACAACAAAATATCACACAGTAAACCAATTAGTAAAGAATCAATAACAGCATCGATAGAGACTTATATGTCTTTGTTCAGAAAGCTATTCCCCAGTAAGACAATTCATAAACAGCACATATTAGAAAAACATTGCGCAGACTGGATCAGAACTCATGATGTATGATTGAGATAATTGTTAGCTCTCATGTTTTGGGGACAATTGGGTGTGTTATTTTAAGGTTATAAATGTGGACATGCAATTTAAACTTTCAATAATTAATGTTTGACGCATGAAACCAAAACAAAACTTTGATATCCATTTTCTGCAGGTTTTCTAATTTTGATTTCTGTAATTTGTTATGCATGTTGATTGTGACCGTTTTAGTGTAAATTGAATTAGAAACAAACCATAACAAAATGTAAAAAAAAAACGTAAATTTTACACTATTTCAGACTATTATATCTTCTGTTCTAATTGTGATAACGTGTTTGTTCTTGTTCTAAAATTTACTCTAACATTTCTAGTCTAGCTTTACGCAAAATTAAAGCCGGTATTTATAATAATAAAGTAGCATAAAAGCAATTCAAACATGTTTTGGGGACAATTGGGTGTGTTATTTTAAGGTAATAAATGTGGACTTGCAATTTAAACTTTCAATAATTAATGTTTGACGCATGAAACCAAAACAAATTTTTGATATCCATTTTCTGCAGGTTTTCTACTTTTGATTTCTGTAATTTGTTATGCATGTTGATTGTGACCGATTTAGTGAAAATTGTATATAAACAAACCATAACAAAATATAAAAAAAAACGTAAATTTTACGCTATTTCAGACTATTATATCTTCTGTTCTAATTGTGATAAAATGTTTGTTCTTGTTCTAAAATTTACTTTAACATTTCTAGTCTAGCTTTACGCAAAATTAAAGCCGGTATTTATAATAATAAAGTAGCCTAAAAGCATTAATTAAGCCCTATCAAAAGTAAACATCGCCACATGTTTTTCCCATTAGGAAGCTGACCACGTGACCTCTGTCAAGTGGGCTATAAATAGCGCGGTCGGGGAAAAAGGGGAAATAACTAAAAGATCGCTGGCAAACAGCCGTGCTAGGTGAATCCACGTAGGAATGGCAATGCTGCAAATACCAGAGGAGCACTATTGTGTGTACCAAATACAAACCTCCGGAAGACATGAAATTTTAATACAATAATACAGGCTGGGAAATGGAAAACACCAAGAGGAGACAACAGCAACAACACAGGCAGACTGCCGCTTTGACCATGAATCATAAGAAAAGCACGATGTATTATGTGCATCAGCAACAATATTAGCTTAGAGCAACCTCACTATCTTTGCTCATATTTCAACCTGCACTAACTATATAGATATAATCATCCAATTCGCCTTCTCTCTCCACGTAATGTCTACTCGCTCCAATCTCTCTCTCGAATGCCTTACCACACATGGCACATTTGACACCTGACCAGTCTTCCCCACTACTTCGTTCACAACAACTCAGCGCGTGAACTTAACATCAGTGCTTACTGCTACTAAGGCAATCATGCCCACAGTCAAACTCAACATTCACTCAATTCAACTCACAACTTACATAAATACATCTAGCTCCCGCCGGAGCACGAGAACTGATATTCATTCTATAAACGATTCATGACAGTTTATAAGGATTATACAATGTTGTGTAACCCAACAGTTCACGTTTGCTAATGCTCTCAGGATGGACTGGCGTACGGATTCACACAACAAGGATTACAGGAATAAACCAGGTCAGGACGATCCATATAATAAAATGCAACAGAATAAAGCTGTATACAGATCATTTCAGGCTTCACTTTCTGACATCACAGTCCGGCATCTTCTGTCATGACTCATGTCATTTATATATTTCTATTGTCGAGCCCGGTGTAATGTAAACTGCGGATATAGTATGACTGCCGGTGATTTCACTATTTATCCCCACGGATACCTGAGAGGTCAACCTGCCTCGGAATTACACAAATCTTGAATAATACGAATAATAAACACATCAAAATGGACGCCTTGTCCTTCCACAGGCCCGACTAACACACAATCTCCCACTGAAGTCACACTTTCACACTGACGTCATCCTTCACAACGCATTTTACTTTTTTTTATAAAGCGTGCGCAACGATAATTGAACAAAAACCCTCTATCGGTAAAACCCGAAGTCTTCAATGATCGTGGGCAGCTCTTAACATACGGAAAGCAGTCGATATGACAATTCCAGTTTCTAACTTTTGCATTTAAAAATAGTGATGCGTCAGCATTCTCCTTTGACGCTCCTTAAATTGCACGAGACAACTACTGCAGCTTTATGTTAAGGTGAAGTCTCTAACATATCACTTCCCTATAACAGGTTGTGTTATGGGATTACATTTACATTTACATTAATCTGGATCATTGTCCTCCATTAAAATGCTAGCAGCGATTGTAACAATCGTATTCACAAATTTCCCAGCTCAGATTATTCCAATTGATGTAAATTCAAATCGTGTTACACGCGATCAAAATCTGAATTTTCAACGCAGATGTCGAGCCAGTCCTATTGTATGGCTGGGAAATATGGATAACAAGAAAAAACAAACAACAACAACAACCAACAAGTTTACAGACTTTCATAAATCGGTGCTTGCATAGAATAGTAGAATGAAAACTGTTTTACAAAAACCCACAAATAGTAATACGTCTTACAAAGAGAAAGGACAAGAAAAACCTACGTTGCGACCACAAGGCCTTCGTCAGGGACAGACAAACAAGAGACAGGAGGGAAAGAAAGTGAGAATTAAGTGGAGAACATGAAACTACAGAAATAAGAGAAAAATACTCCCTTTGAGTTTTGTCGCATGTTGGAGCAAAGATGGCTGCCACTAAACCGGAAAGCGGAAGTGGATAGTGCATTAAAAGCAAAAAATAAAAAAAATAATGAAAACAAGGACTGGAAGACAGAGTGAGGGAAAAGTGATATTTAACACACAAAAAAAAAAAAAAAACAGCATAGAATACAGGGTCTGAAATGGTACAAGGCCACCAAGGTGGAACTGATGACAAGAACTAGACACGTACCAGTGGAACAAGAGATGAGAAAAAGACGTTGGCTAAGGATTGGACACACACTGAGACCGAAGAACATATAGAGAACAACGCTGGACACAGAAATAGAAACGAACTGAAAGACGTAAGAAGACCTTGAGCCTGACTGTAAGGTCTTTAAGATTTGAACATGTGTCATAATATAATCGACGGAAAAAATTTATTTTAATAAAAAAAAAGAGGACTTGGCATGTGTTTGTTGAAATCCTATGCTCCTTGGGGACCTAAAGGGTATAACTAATTCATTTATTGAAATCATGATCATACTGTACTAAAGAAGGAAATGATGTGATTGGTGGTTATCCCTTGGAGAAACAGAAACGTTATCACATTGAAAAGCTGGGATGAACGCAAGAAGAAATTATATGAAAGACTGGCTTTGGATATAATGTACCTTAGGAGATGAAGAGACAAGATCGACAATGACAATCGCGACGGCATAAGATGATGATGATGATGATGATGGTGATGGAAATGATGGTGATGATGATGATTGTGATGATGATGGTGATGATGGTGATGATGATGGTAATTGTGATGGTAATGATGGCGATTCTGATGGTAATGATGATGGTGATGATGATAACATTGACGATGGTGATGATGATGGTGAACATGATAGTGATGATGATGGTGATTATGATGATGATGGAGTAAAATCAATCACAATCATTAACCAACAGCGTGTCTGCATTATTACAAAAGGAAATTTGCTTGGTTTTGTGAAGGACCGATCGAAGCAATTGGCAAAGTGTGTGGGTGTGTGTGAGTGCACGCAGGTGTGTATGTCTGTGTGCGAAGAGGTAGAGTCCTAAAGGGAAGATGATAAAAGAACCGTAATGAAAGCGCGAGCTGTGCACGTGCTAGTGTTTGCTGATGAATTTCCCGGAAGAAGCTCGTACCACCATCTCTAAAGCGTGGACTTGTAACAGAGTTCAGTCCCCTTCAATGGTCATTTCCCCGAGTTGATAAGGAGAATTGAGAGACCGCCATGTTTGTTTTAGGGGATGATTCTCACCCGCGGATGAATACAACCTATGAATGTATAATTGGATACACTAACTCAGAGAGTCTTTGGGAGACAGAGAAAAACATACAGGATGCCAAACACAGTATTAATTTTAAAAGAAAGAAAGAAAGAAAGGAAAGAAAGAAAGAAAAAGGAAGAAAAAAATAAATAAAAAGAAGGAAAGAAAGAAATGACAGAAGAACAGTAAGAAACATACATTCTCAATAAACAAAGTTAAACAGAAAAAGCACATTTATAAAAAAAATAACTAATTTGCTGTTTTTTATTTTCTTTATCGTTCGCTCTCAATTAACCATATTTATCTCTTTTATTAGCGTCCCATTAACAGAGTGGTTAGAGCGGTGGTCTCTCGCGGCAAAAGGGCCGGGTTCGGTTCACAGTATCATCACTCTTCAGTCTACCCAGCTGTAAATGGATACTTGACTTTGCTCTTGAGTTAGGGAAGGAAAAGACAGCGAGGAAGGGAACTAAAAAACACCTCTCAATGCTGGACCTAGTATAGTCTCTAACTCATCACCCCCCCCTACGACAGTATCTACTATGGAACTACCTTTACCTTTTTTTTTTTATCTCTCTTACACAGCTGGCAGCTCGTCTCAGGCTTCTCTCGCCACCATACAGTTTCTAACTAAACTGGGCTGGGGAAAGCCCACAATGCCATCCCACTCCTCTCACAGAGATGACAGTCATGGAAGACCAGTTCTTTAGACGATTTCTGCTTTATCTTTTTCAAGTACAGTTTCCGCTGACGTAAGCGATTATGTCTTCCAACAACTTCCTGTCTCCAGTACGACGATTTATGCTTTATCTTTTTCAAGTACAGTGTCCGCTGACGTAAGCGATTATGTCTTCCAACAACTTCCTGTCTCCAGTACGGCGATTTCTGCTTTATCTTTTTCAAGTACAGTGTCCGCTGACGTAAGCGATTATGTCTTCCAACAACTTCCTGTCTCCAGTACGACGATTTCTGCTTTATCTTTTTCAAGTACAGTGTCCGCTGACGTAAGCGATTATGTCTTCCAACAACTTCCTGTCTCCAGTACGACGATTTCTGCTTTATCTTTTTCAAGTACAGTGTCCGCTGACGTAAGCGATTATGTCTTCCATCAACTTCCTGTACGGTTTATCATATTCGTTGTTGACTATTTTTTTCCATGCCATGATGTCCTCAGATTGTCCAGTATCTTCTCTGTTTGTCGTGGAAACTATACGTGCATGCATAATTATTTACTTGTTTGTCGTGGAAACTATACGTGCATGCATAATTATTTACTTATGTTTGTCGTGGAAACTATACGTGCATGCATAATTACGTACTTATGTTTGTCGTGGAAACTATACGTGCATGCATAATTATTTACTTATGTTTGACGTGGAAACTATACATGCATGCATAATTATTTATTTATGTTTGTCGTGGAAACTATACGTGCATGCATAATTATTTACTTATGTTTATATAAATTAGTACAGTGATTAAACAGCTTAAGTTATGAATATGGATTGAAAGTTAACATTGAGAAAACGAAAACTGTAATAATCAGTAAAGCAGGCGATAAGCTAACGTTGAAGATAAGAATAAATTGGAAAAGTCTTGAACAGGTCAAAATGTTTCTCAAATCTTGGTCATATAATAACAGAAGAGGGCAGATGTGAAATAAAAATAAAGAAGAGAAAGTAATGACGTGAGACAAATACGACATCTAAACAATTAACTCACAAATTCAAAGAGAGAATCATCAAAGGCAATATATATATATGCTTCACTATTGTAAGGTGTAGAAATATGAAAAATGAACAACCAATCGGAATAAAGAAGTGTGACCTTTGAGATATGGGTATATAGAGGAATGGGGCATGTCTCATGGAAAGAGAAGAAAACGAATAAATAGGGCCTAGAAAACCCAGGTATGACAAGAGAATTAATGAAGGAGATCAAAATTAGACAGCTAAATTATTTTGACCATGTAAAAAGACATAAGATCTTGCTTAAGACCATAATAGAAGGAAGCGTTGAACGCTAACGTCTAATATGAATGTGATGAAATTCTAAATACAATATCTAAATTAGAATATAACAGTATAGTGCATAAAGTCAAAGATAGGATAGAACTAAAAATTTTGGTAGAGAATTGTTTTCTTTACCCACGCCTTCAGCGTATTAATTAGTTGATAACGCAGTATAACCTAATAAAGGGTACCCCTTTTCAAATTCGTCCTTGACAATAAACGTACCACTTTTCCAAGTTCAAATGGAGTATTTGCCTAGAATACATTGTAGAGGGGAGGGGAACGGATAGATAACCCAATGCTAATCGCGTCTCGCATTGTTTCTAAAAATAAAACCAACTTGCTAGCCTTGCCTAGGGCGATTTTCAAAATACGATGCAAAAGTTAGAACATGTAGACGATTGGGTCGCGAAAACAGGCTTAGCTCTTATTGCGAATGACGTAATTCTCACGTACTACGAGAGACTCTCGTAATTAGCTTGAAATTAGGGCAAAAAGACATGAATAGGTTGGTTATTGTAGAAAAAATATAGAATTTTGAACCAAGCCCCTTAGCCCCATAAAAATTATATATTCGTGTACCTTAGGACTTGCTGACCAAGAATATGTTGTTAGTTACATAAATAGTCCATTAAATAACTAAATATTGGCAATAATACTATAGAGAATCGGAGAGACTGTCAGGTCAAGTCATGCCTGCTTAATTTTTTATGGCATATTTTTTTGGAAAAAATTAGGGGAAATAAAGACTAAGATAGAACGGTGAATTGGATTGGATGAAATTTGAAGGAAGGCGAAATATTATTGGCTGACCTCAAAACTAAAAATATACTAACGGAGTAACGTAGGAACCGTTGAATTTTATTTTGAAAGACTTTATTTACAATTGAGAGATGGAAAATCATTGGCCAGCTTACCAAAGCTGCGTTTGAAATTATAAGGCTTAGTCGCCATTTTTCAAAAACCTTAGATGAAGCAGGTGCGTTGAGAGCAGCATTGCTGTAGACCATATTTATCTCAGCAGTCTGGACAAAGGCAGAAGGAACGAATGTGTAATTCTATTGCCAGTCAACGTATAACTTGTGTGTTTTTCATTGAAACTTGTGGTAAGATGACTATTAATTATCTTTTATTTAAAATAAATAAATGTGAGAGAATGTTAGATGAAAAGCCATCATGATTAGTCAGTACATAGGTCCCCAGCAACCACTGTCAGGGCCTATAAGGCATCCATTGTATATAAGCTACCAGAGCGAGGTAGATACCAAAGAACATGCAGGGGGCATCATGAATCATATCACCCATCCTATTTTATAGAAAGAGATCAGTGCAAATGGCAGAGGCGTAATAGCCATTAGGGAAAAGATGAGAATCTGGTATAAATTGTTCCATCAAAGTAGAGTGGAGGAGCAGGGTTGGTCAGAGAAGAACTGACCATGTTCTTTTGTTGAATTGTATTATTATTTGTGAATTTGATGGAATTGAAGTGATGTTGAGACAGGCACATAAATTTCATTTGCAGGGGTTCTGCTGGCACTTATCTGGTGTCAATGAATTGTCTGAGTGCGAAAGCCTACACTATTGTGAGGAGTCCCTCTTACTAATTCTGTACTCAAGCATTTGAAAGACCAGAGGAGACTGTGGCGGGTGGCCGATTCTACGACAACTGCTGTGATCCCTGGGTCCAGATAAGTCATAATATCTGGCTTGGGACAACTTATCATAAAAAAAACTTTGGACTGATCTCCATTATAATAAATACAGGTCCATCAAAAGTGCCTAAAATAAACAGTCAGATGATTAACAAAAGAACACTGGAATGAGGATAAATTCCCAACCCGTCTCCTAATACCAGAAGTTATCATAGATTAAGCAATAATATTTGAAAATTTCATTGGTAACAATGTTCTTTGGACACATGGTCCTATTTATGTAAATATATATATATATTGTATATATATATATATATATATATATATATATATATATATATATATATATATTATATATATATATATATATATATATATATATAATATATATATATATATATATATATATATATATATATATATATATATATATATATATATATATATATATATATATATATACATACATACATAGGACCATGTGTCCAAAAAACATTGTTACCAATATATATATATATATATAATTTGATTCACTTGAGTTGTGGTCCTGGCCAAAACAAATTTCGGTCTAGGACAAATAAATTTGAGAAACAAAAGAATTTCCAAACTATAAATTTACCCACTGGTGTTAGTTAAGTTCATAATAGCAATTAGTATCTGTATGTGTATGTGTTTGCATTGAATTCCTATAACATCACTCTTACATTATCCTAGACACTAACGTAGCTTTCAATCATACTAGGCCAAAATATAACTTCGAGTGAGATCGTAGGTGGTATCAGCAAGGTTCTCTGAAACATTGCTATCAATTGTCTACATCAGGGACCTTCACAGATTGACCTCACTCAAGTACAACTTTACCACACACCAATCTTCTTAACATCAAAACCCACCACATATATTGGGGTCTCCAAGTCCGGGATTAGAACTTTGTATAATTAGAGGATTGTTTGAAATGGGAATCTCATACAACACATATTAGCTAACACCAGAAATTTAATAGTAGCATTAGTAGATAAATTTAAGATTGTATCACCATTGTATTAGAAGTTAGGAACACCCCTAAGAATAATAATAATAATATAATTGGAGATTTTGTTGATAAGTTGTCTCAGCCAGAAATAATTAGTTAAATATAATTAGTGGGTATTTTAATTAAGTTAAGATTGTCTTTGAACATTATTAGACCTGTTTCAGTTAGAATGGCTGACCTAGCTAAGTTCCGATCTGCTGCTGTGCAGACTGCTAAGGAGATGCACATGGAGGGTCAAGTCTTGATTGACTATGTAACTTCAGAGGTTGATAAGTTTATTGCAAGGGAAGATAAAAGATTAGAGAATGAAGCAGAAAGAAAGTTAGAGGCTGAAAAAGAAATCAAGAGGTTGCAGATTGAGGCTGACAGAGAGGCTAGGGCATTGGAGGCGGATAGAGAGGCGGAGATTAAAAGGCTCCAATTAGAAGAAAAAAAGGCAGAAAGAGAAGCAGAGGAAAGAAGACTGGCTACAGAAAGAGAAGCAGAGGAAAGAAGACTGGCTACAGAAAGAGAAGAAAAGAGACTGGCTGCAGAAAGAGAAGAAAAGAGACTGGTTGCTGAAAGAGAAGCAGAGGAAAGAAGACAGGCTGCAGAGAGGGAAGCAGCAAAAGAGGAGAAGAGGTTACAAAGGGAGCACGAGCTACGACTAAGGGAGTTGTAATTTCAAGGCCATGCTCCTGAAAATGGTGCCAGCCCCTTTGCCTCAGATGCCACTGCTAGTCAGGGAGCCTCAACTTCAGCTATGGGTTTTCATTTAGACCATTTTTTTAGATAGACGATGACATAGAAGGGTATTTAAGTAGGTTTGAACTTTTGGCTACTGCATATGGGTTAGAGAGAGAGAGAGGTGGAGCTTCAAGTTATCACAGGGGAACAGCTTAGGGGAACAGCTTATGAAGTTTTTGCCAAGATGAGCAGGGATGACCAAGACAATTATGACATGTTAAAGCAGGCTCTTTTGTTAAGGTATGAAAAGAACGGAGAATTTTATAGAAAAAAATTTAGAAATGCCAAGCTACTGTCGGGTGAGACCAATTACCAGCTCTCTGCCCGGTTAGAGACTTACTTGGAGAAATGAACTGCTCTGGGGAAGACCCAAGATCTTAAAGAAATGATCATGACAGAGCAATTAAGAGAGTCCATGGCTCCAGACTTGAGAAAGTTTCTTATGGAACAAGGTGCAGAGAGGCTGGGTGAGTTACTCAATGTCGCTGAGAGGTATCAGGCGGCCCAAGCAGCGGTAGCTGGAACTAAAAAGAAACAGGTTGACAATAATAGAACTCCTCCAGACCAAGATGCGTATTATAATACTAGAGAGAAAGATAACCGAGGTAAACCCAATTTTGATAGGCCACGCAATGAGTATAGAAATAAAACCCCACAATTCAATGAAAGGAAAAATAATGACAGGAAACCCTTCAGACAGGAAGGAAAATATTGTCAAATATGCAGGATGCATAATCATAATACTAGTGAATGTGGTAGGAAACTTCCTCCATATCGAGCGGCATGCATGATAACAGTGGACAAGGGGAGAAAGAAGGACCTGCCTACAGAACAGCGTGAACCTCATCATCCCCCCATCTGTGAAGAAGTGACATGTAATGGTGCCAGAGTCAGGTGCCTTTACGATTCCGGTTTAAAATATGACTCAGTTGTGAGTGCAACCCTGGTGCACCCTGACCAGTATACCACAGAGAGAGTGGAAATACAAGGGGCCCTAAAAGGAACAGCCACCATGACACTTCCCGTAGCCGAGATAAATGTCAAGACTAGGTACGTGGAAATAGTGATTAGAGCAGCCGTGTGTGACGACCCTAACTACCCGCTGGTGTTAGAAAAGAAATATGTTTTTCTAGGAAGCCCTGTAAAACCTGTGGTAATGGCCACGCTTCAGGTCAGGTCGACCACTAGTAGAACGAAGGAGGAACCACCACTAATTTATTCCCATAAGCAGATGAGAAAGGCCCAGGCAAAGGACAAATCACTAAAACCTTGCTTTGGCAAATTGCCAACAAGCCATATACACCCTAGGAAAGGGCAATTCTATTTAAAGGAGGGACTGCTCTACAGGAAAGCTAGAGCAAGATCAAAAGAATATGGACAGTTGGTACTTCCAACTTCCTACAGAGAAGAAGTGATGGCACAAGCGCATGTTGTACCAGACGGTGGACGCCAGAGAAATGGAACCACCCGTCAAAAGACATCGGAAAAATTTTACTGGCCCCAAGTAGCTGCTGATATTGCAAAATTTGTGGGGGCCTGTGAAAAATGTAGCAACGTATATTCCCCAAGTTGGGAAAATAATAATCAGTTGCAAGCCAAGCATTCTGAAAAATGTGGGCCTAAAAATAAAAAGGGAAACAAAATTAATAAGGTAGACATAGAGGATAGGTATTCGCCTTCCCACAACCCGTCTTCCCAAAAATATTTAGACTGGCAACTCTGCGTATGGCCCCCAGAGACAATAGAAACACAGACCAGTCATCCCAGGCTAAATTTGAAGCCGCATTCAGGGAGCTGGCTGCCATTGACATTGAAGATGATCCGCCCAAGTTAAAACCGAAACTCAATGTTATCAATAGCAGAGTGGGGAGTGGGTGGTTGAGCACTGAGGATAATATTCAACGCGCTTCAAAATATGGCTATTAACTTAGCATTATAAGGGTACCGGTGACAGTGGTAGGAACCGACCCACACAGTCCACGGGGAAGTATTGTACGGACCCTGGCTGGAGATTACCCCCATACTATAGCAATGCAAATAGGTGAATTGATTTCTGATGCAGAAATTCTTTTCCCCACCTATTACATTATTTTACCAAAAATTGTCGTTAGGCGGAGAAATCAGTTGGTGAATATGGCCTCCATTTGAGTGGCACAATATAGAATTATGTATGAATATTATTAAAGGGTGTTTCCAAATTCACGTCAAGCTGGAACGCAGACCAATTGTTGGCTGTGAACATTTCGGAAGAGTATAATGAATCCCTAGTTTGCCTTCTTGAATTGAGGATATTCCGAGTGTTTTTCCTTGCTGATAAGAGAATTATTGGATCCCCTACAAAACTCTACCATCACCATATTTATAGATTATTCCCTTATAACTATTGCAAACTTGAGGGAAGTCTAGAATCTCTGGACATGTCATGGGACAGACTCAGGGAAGAGTAACGGTGAAGATAAATTGATACTCAGTAGGAGACAAGCAGTAACACTTGTAGCTGTTCAGTAACATATCTGAAATGGATTCTTGGATTGCAGAGGTCTGAGGCAACCTTTGTTAGTAGTGCTTACTTTGAATTGACCCACCTGCATTAATCCATGATAAAAATAAAATCAGAGAAACGTAGGTGCAGACTTTTTAAACAGACACCCGTACGACGAACATCAGAGTAGTCATCAGGCATAGGTAGTAAATTTATCTATGTGTATTTCGAATTATGAACTAACATATGATAGTATGTTCTAAGTGGGGAGATCTGTGGTGAAATTCTAAATACAATATCTAAATTAGAATATAACAGTATAGTGCATAAAGTCAAAGATAGGATAGAACTAAAAATTTTGGTAGAGAATTGTTTTCTTTACCCACGCCTTCAGCGTATTAATTAGTTGATAACGCAGTATAACCTAATAAAAGGTACCCCTTTTCAAATTCGTCCTTGACAATAAACGTACCACTTTTCCAAGTTCAAATGGAGTATTTGCCTAGAATACATTGTAGAGGGGAGGGGAATGGATAGATAACCCAATGCTAATCGCGTCTCGCATTGTTTCTAAAAATAAAACCAACTTGCTAGCCTTGTCTAGGGCGATTTTCAAAATACGATACAAAAGTTAGAACATGTAGACGATTGGGTCAAGAAAACAGGCTTAGCTCTTATTGCGAATGACGTAATTCTCACGTACTACAAGAGACTCTCGTAATTAGCTTGAAATTAGGGCAAAAAGACATGAATAGGTTGGTTATTGTAGAAAAAATATAGAATTTTGAACCAAGCCCCTTAGCCCCATAAAAATTATATATTCGTGTACCTTAGGACTTGCTGACCAAGAATATGTTGTTAGTTACATAAATAGTCCATTAAATAACTAAATATTGGCAATAATACTATAGAGAATTGGAGAGACTGTCAGGTCAAGTCATGCCTGCTTAATTTTTTATGGCATATTTTTGGGGAAAAAATTAGGGGAAATAAAGACTAAGATAGTACGGTGAATTGGATTGGATGAAATTTGAAGGAAGGCGAAATATTATTGGCTGACCTCAAAATTAAAAATATACTAACCGAGTAACGTAGGAACCGTTGAATTTTATTGTGAAAGACTTTATTTACAATTGAGAGATGGAAAATCATTGGCCAGCTTACCAAAGCTGCGTTTGAAATTATAAGGCTTTGTCGCCATTTTTCAAAAACCTTAGATGAAGCAGGTGCGTTGAGAGCAGCATTGCTGTAGACCATATTTATCTCAGCAGTCTGGACAAAGGCAGAAGGAACGAATGTGTAATTCTATTGCCAGTCAACGTATAACTTGTGTGTTTTTCATTGAAACTTGTGGTAAGATGACTATTAATTATCTTTTATTTAAAATAAATAAATGTGAGAGAATGTTAGATGAAAAGCCATCATGATTAGTCAGTACATAGGTCCCCAGCAACCACTGTCAGGGCCTATAAGGCATCCATTGTATATAAGCTACCAGAGCGAGGTAGATACCAAAGAACATGCAGGGGGGCATCATGAATCATATCACCCATCCTATTTTATAGAAAGAGATCAGTGCAAATGGCAGAGGCGTAATAGCCATTAGGGAAAAGATGAGAATCTGGTATAAATTGTTCCATCAAAGTAGAGTGGAGGAGCAGGGTTGGTCAGAGAAGAACTGACCATGTTCTTTTGTTGAATTGTATTATTATTTGTGAATTTGATGGAATTGAAGTGATGTTGAGACAGGCACATAAATTTCATTTGCAGGGGTTCTGCTGGCACTTATCTGGTGTCAATGAATTGTCTGAGTGCGAAAGCCTACACTATTGTGAGGAGTCCCTCTTACTAATTCTGTACTCAAGCATTTGAAAGACCAGAGGAGACTGTGGCGGGTGGCCGATTCTACGACAACTGCTGTGATCCCTGGGTCCAGATAAGTCATAATATCTGGCCTGGGACAACTTATCATAAAAAAACTTTGGACAGATCTCCATTATAATAAATACAGTTCCATCAAAAGTGCCTAAAATAAACAGTCAGATGATTAACAAAAGAACACTGGAATGAGGATAAATTCCCAACCTGTCTCCTAATACCAGAAGTTATCATAGATTAAGCAATAATATTTGAACATCTCATTGGTAACAATGTTTTTTGGACACATGGTCCTATTTATGTAAATATATTTATATTTGTATATATATATATAATTTGATTCACTTGAGTTGTGGTCCTGGCCAAAACAAATTTCGGTTTAGGACTAATAAATTTGAGAAACAAAAGAATTTCCAAACTATAAATTTACCCACTGGTGTTAGTTAAGTTCATAATAGCAATTAGTATCTGTATGTGTATGTGTTTGTATTGAATTCCTATAACATCACTCTTACATTACCCTAGACACTAACGTAGCTTTCAATCATACTAGGCCAAAATATAACTTCGAGTGAGATCGTAGGTGGTATCAGCAAGGTTCTCTGAAACACAGCTATCAATTGTCTACATCAGCGACCTTCACAGATTGACCTCACTCAAGTACAACTTTACCACACACCAATCTTCTTAACATCAAAACCCACCACAATGAAGACAGTGCTATATGTGGGAAGCTAACACCAAGAGATGGACAGAAAAGAGTCTATCAGAGTTCACCATCAAAACAGAAGAGGTTGAAGATCCATTGCCGCTGACCTTCAGTGTGAAGATGGTGGCCGGTAGTGATGATATTGGGGTTCGCATATGAAGCTTAGGGAGCCGCGGTAGCATAGTGGTTAGTGCACTGGCTTCCTAGCTCAGTGGTCTATGGTTCGATCCCCAGATGAGGTGGGATTTTTTTAGGCCGCAAACGGCTCCTGGATCGACCCAGCCCCAACTGGGTACCAGAGCAACTCTGGGAAGGTTAAGGCGGCCGGCGTGATGTTGACCACGTCACCCCTAGTGTGCCGACGGTCAAGAAAATATGGGCCAAACACCATATTCCCAATATGCCTCAATGGGCATGTAACGGGATCCTTCCCTTTCCTATGAAGCTTCCTCACCAAATTGTGTAGTATAACGATGGTAAGGTTGCAGTTCAACCCCTTCGATAAATATAAACCTGCAGTTTTATGGCCTTACGCTAAATCACACGCCAGGCAAAGGTATTTTCAAGAACACGCAAAATGTATCATATTTCATACAAACATTCTCAAAATATATGCATACACAAATAAATAAAAATCGTGTACTTGATTGATTTATTCGTATTTCTGTTTTCATCATACTTTTAAAAATTCATCATCACACATCACCCCGTTCATTTGTCACATCACTCACTGTGATTTGTATTTGTAATCCAACAGCATTATCCAGTTCCTCGCCATCCCAACCCGGACTTTGACACACAATAAGGTATAAATCACAACGGATTGTAAACATTTTGACGCAGTCCCAGTGCACGACAAGGGGAATAATATCGGACATTTTTATGGGACAAGGGAAGCAACACTGAAACTCATCAGGACCGTAGATGAGGCTGTAATAATTCGTTTGTACCAACGTTTGGTTGTCTGTGCGTTCGTTTACGTTTGTACGTAATAAAATCGGTTGATTCAACGTACCTAGCAAAACAGACATTATGTACCCAAGCAGTGGCGTTATTACAAAATAAAGCGCCCCCTGGGATAAATAAAGCTGGGCCCTCCTAATAAAATGGGTTCAACAACTATAATCAGCATACGGCAAACTTGTATACAAATTGTGACTACGTACATCATCATCACCATCATCATCATCATCTGTGCTCTTTAGCGTCCCAAGGTGGAAAAGCATTCAACAAATTTGAGCTAGGTTCTCATGTCCTGCACCATTCAGTCAAAATTGTTAATTGTCTTTTTTATCCCATTTACTTCTGTCTCTAGAAACTGGGATATGCTATGACGTAAATAACAGGACAAAAATGGGATTATATAGAGGCCACGGTTCCTTTCAACCACTACTTTCCGGAATCCGTTTAGTGCTGAAGCCTTCGGACGTAAAAGTTCACCCGGGCAATAGTTACGCCACTGTATCGAAGATGTGCATACGATTGGCAGAGTGGTTGGAGCGCTGGTCTCTCGCGGCAAATGTGCCGGGTTTGAATCACGGTACCAACACGCACCAGTCTACCCAGCTGTAAATGGGTACCTGACTCTGCTCTCTGAGTTAGGGAAAAGACAGCGAGGAAGAGACCTGGTCATTTCACCTCTCGATGCTGGACTTCAGTATGGTGAAGTCTCTAACACTTCACTCCCCTATGGCAGTATCTATAATGGGACTACCTTCAGTTTTATCTCAGATGATAAAAATATAAATTTAAAATGAAAATGGTATGGAATCAGTTTTACAAGTTAACAAAAAAACACGGGAAGTTTCGAGATTCACCATTGTCAGCCACAGTTACACACAAGCGACTACGACAAGAGATACAGACAAGTCAAAATAAAAATACTATAGACACTGCAAACACGTAACAGGATGAGAAACACAGATAAGAAGTGTCTAAGATGATCAATCACAGCTTTTCGCGATTATTTATCAAGCAGGCAGAACAAAGACCGGACTGTGACGCATAATGAAAATATAGCCTCAGTAATCCTACAGTAATCCAACCACCTTTGCTTCCCCATTTAGTGTTTATTATTTTGTTACGCAAAAAAACACGAATTTCGCTGTCTGTCTGACTCATATTTTGAAGCCACGCCTATTTTTCCTGTTTTACATGCGCTGATGAGTGTTTACCAACTTTCGCACCTGGCAGTCTTAACAAGGGGAGCGAACCTGGTTTGTTTACCTGAGTTCTCACGCAAGCTGATCTGTCAATCATTGGTCATTAGACAGACGCACGTGGGGAGAAGACCAGATCCTTGAAGAAATTTAAGGGTGATAATAATACTTCCCGACCACCTTTGATTTCCGTGCATTTCAGGGGACGTGAAGCTTTGATCTGAGGAAACGGACGGACATCTAAAAGAGGCCCGTTCGCACGGCCCATGTCTTTTGAGGTCGTTCGGCATCGCGAGTAGAGCGAACAGTAAAATCCTTTATCTCGGAAACGAAGCTCCTTGATTTTCCCTGCTATGCCGAAGGTGTGAATTGTCACATCCTTTAGAGATATTGCACAGAATCTGTATACATACGGCGTTCTCTCCAAGTCAGTTATCAGGTCTCTCAGAAAATTTTGGATAATCTGAACGCGTACGCTAGAACCTATGTGAAATAGTGCGTTAATAGCCGTCGTGGGGATTTATTCTGATTTCTGGTAATAATAATAAGTTGTGCTTAAGTGTTAAAATGTGTTAAAGTTTTACCATTTCTAATTCACTGTAATTCCCTAGCGTTAAGACTAGTGAAATAGCAAACGCGTAGATATTTTCTTACGAGTTGTTCAGTTTAATGTAAAAATCCATCAACCATTTATTTTACACCAGAAGATACGGTTTAGCTGACTAGGTATAATGCTATGAGTGACGGATAAAGTGACAGAGTAGAATTCGCATTATATTTCATTGTGTGTAATTTTCTAAATGGCTAGTGTTTAATATCCTGTGTCAAAACAATAGACGCCGACAATCAAATAGCTAGTAATGACAGGCGATATGTGTTAAGGGCGTGTAGTTATAATTAAATTATAACTGACATTGTGCGCTGAGTGTTTTACCGGGCCGGAGGGGGGGGGGAGGTGGGGGGGGGGGAGGCGGCACGCCTAAAACCCAACCTGTACTCGCTAAGCGAAACGCGATAAGATAGGCTAAGACCCCGTGTGCCTTTTAATTTAATTAGGTAACGGAGAGGATAAGAGATCATACCTTTACGCGTGATAGTATAGGATATTGACATTTTGGTTAAATGTTCTTTTTCTTCCTAATATAGTACCGGATCAAAACCAACGGTTTTCTATTGTGGTCCTTTCCTCAGTTACTGAAGGAGTAATAGTTGTCGTATTTTTCCTTGGCGTTCGTCCCCAGTACAGATGTGAACAGGAATTGCCAAGGCGACAAACTAACTATTTAACTGTAAATTTGAGTTAACTGGACTTACAAAATACCCAGATTGTTTATTCAATTTTATCAGCCAGCTGTGGCAATATACATAACATTTTTCCCGACTTCTGACAGTCGTTTTTCTAAGTGGATTTTATCCAGGAGAATACGCTGTTTCATAATCGGCATTCACCCCAGAGCAAGCCGATAGGATTTATCATCATCATCTTAATTAACAGTTTATCAACCAGATGTCTTCTTTAGCTATTGGAAGTACTGTCTACTGTGAACACAAGATCGCTGTTTTTTTTTGTTTTGTTTTTTGCTACATGAACTATTTGATGTGACATTGCATATCCAAGAATCAACCACCAAATTAGGCGTCCCCCATTATAAAAATTAATTATTAGTGGAGGGACTGGGGCCCACTTCGGAGGATAAAACTACTGGATCATGATACATATGCATGGATGTTTACGTTCAAGAGTGTTACACCAAGTTTAGGTACGGCGTGATTGATGTGGCCTCGAATTACAGAGTGAGAGTGAATATTTTCTAGTTACGGAAACTGTACCATCCTTTATTTTCTTTGCAAATACTGTTATTTTACTGGATAGCTTAAGTAGGAACTTAGTTCTTTTCTTTACTGTCTATTCTATAACCTAGTGTTAATCTTTGACCTTTTGGGTTATTGACTTCTTTTGGGATCCTTTTTCTCAACAAGGGAGAGGGCACTTATTGGGTTATTTTCCTATGTCTGTAAACATGATTATATTAATTTCTATATGTTTGATGTTGTAAAGTTTAAGTGATAATAAACTAAACAAGAACTTAACTTGTGTGTTGGTCAGACCCATATCCATTTACCATAGTTTTCACGTTTGTGTGTCTTGTTGTCACATAATTGTGTGGGTGTGAGTAGTAAACTTATAATTATACTTATAGAGAGGTTTGACAGATCGTCTTATACTAAAGATAGTCGTATAGATAAGCTGGACTAGAGAAACCACTCATTCCAGAGACAGATCTTCACCTTAATCTATTCACTCATGGAATCTATTCTAACACCTTTTTTTCTCATATACCCCCACCTTCTGCTCTACTCAGACGGGACCAAATATCTCTCTAACCTATCTAAAAATGTACGACACGGACCATGACAACAACAGACCAGGACTAGGTCACTAAAGAAAGACTTTAATTGCCAGTTGTGGTATTTTTCAGTCGCAAAGGGATCATAATTCTAGTTTGTCCACAGCCATCAGCATTAAAAAGGTCCGACATATTCTGTACACAAGCCTAGAACATGGAAGCTATCAAGCATGGATTATATAAGATTTATAATTATATATGTAAATATATAAAGTGACAAGTGTTGAGATGTTATTACGTGCTGGCCTTCATAGCATTTATATACTACGTAGACAGCGCAGACTAGCATGGCTTGGCGATGTCCACCGTATGGAAGATGGTCTCATCCCGAAAGATATCTACTATGGACAACTGGCAGATGGCAAACAGTTGGGCGACTGCAGCAGAGGTTCAGATATGTGTGCAAGAGAGACATGAGGGTACTGCGCATAAATCCAGCAACCTGGGAGGATCAAGCTGTCGATCGCACCAAGTGGCGATGCTCTCTACGGCGCCACCTCAGATTGGGCGAAAAGAAGCTCACACAACAGGCAGAAGAGTAGAGAAAACGTCGAAAGGAACACTCAAAAAATTGGTAGCTGAGGGCTGTCATCTCGGTGCGCATTCTCATAGTCAGTTATGACTGAAGGGGCTATTATTATGTAAATGTAATATATTAGTATTTAGTATACTTCTATAAAATATTTATACATAATTACAGGTACAAATGGACGAAGTTGTCCGTTGTTGGACATTACATTATATTACATGCAAGTAACCCGCCAAAACATGATGAGAAATAGTCTTACTGTGGTCTGTCTGCTGCTTGTCCTGATGACGGCACTCATTCTCCTGTGGTGTCATTTCATAAATGTCCATTCCGTGTCAACTTCATTGAATCTTTGTATTCAAACTTATTGTGACTCATGGTCCTTAATCAAAGCATCATGAAAAAATTGTAAAGGATGCGCGTAAAAAAAAAAAAAATGGATGTTCAATTTATCTTTCACGTTGCAGTATTTTCCCTACGATCTGGCGGGATATTTTTCGTTATTGGCTACAGACATTTCAGTAAGACAGTTACTTTAAAGGGTAATTATATATTGACATAACTTTTCTAGATATGAGTATGCGATGTATCTGTCCCTCCTAACTTCATGGCAATTATTCTCGCTACCACACTTCTCCAAGACCACTGTTAAACTGTTGCTGCTCATCACTTATTTACATCTTTACTGGCTCTTTTAACTTAACTCTTTAGTGACCGCAGGACATGGAGGAGAAAAACTCGATCCCCAACCCTTGGCCGCATAGCTTCTTCTGATTGAGTGAGTAGGTTGGAAGATAAAATTTCGGGGTTGCCAGCACCCTCGTAAATAGTGCGGACGGCGGAAAAAGTTCTATCTAGTTCCCGGCGATCTCATATAAGACAAAACTGAATATAACCACTGCTTCCTCAGGCTTGTCCAATCATTCGACTAGCATCAGGTTGTGCATATGGTTGGCAACTTCATTATATAATAGAAGTTGATACAAAAATCACCGCCGCAATAGCATGGAAATGCCTTTGTACACTCTTCCTGCTATGTGACTAGATACCGTGGGTGTTCCAGGTAAAAATCATGATGAAGAAAAAAAAATTGATGATGGAGGGACCCAACATTTTTCCTGGGACACAGAAAATACCTACGTTACGACCATAAAATCTTCGTCTGGAATAAACGAACTAAAACATGAGAGAACAGATAAATTAAGATTAATCATAATGCATATGAAAGATTGTATTTTAAAAGCGACACGACCCGTAAATTAACACTGCTATCGTTAATCTGGTAAATCCAAGTGAGACGTGGCCAAAACACCATCAGGTTTTAGAAAAAAAGTGGCCAAAACACTGTCAGGTCTTAGAACACTTACTTACTTAGTCGTTCCCCTTCTACCGTGAGGTGTAGAGGTTTGGAAGAGAGAGCGCCAGACCATTCTATCAGCTGTCTTCTTCCTGGCCTGGTTCCATTCTAGTCCTCGATCCTTCAAAGATTGTCTAATGTTGTCCTCCCAGCGGACTCTGGGTCGTCCTGGAGGTCTGGATCACTGGCTCTTTGTTTCCCATGCTTGTCGTGGTAGCCGATCTTCTCCCATTCTGCAGACATGGCCAAACCATCTTAGTTGGGACTGTTCTATTTGGGTCTGCAGCGGATGGGATTTTAGGCCTTGACGGATCGTCTGGTTGCGGACCATGTCTCTTCTTGTTACTTCAACCACTTTCCTCAGATACCTCATTTCTGAGGTTTGGATCTGGCTTTTGTGGCTTGTAGTCATTGCCCACGACTCGCATCCATATGTCAAGACTGGGACATAGGTGGAGCGGTATACAGCCATCTTCGTTTTCTTACCAACCTCTTTCTTGCTGAGGAATCCACGATTTATGGCCTGAAAAAGTCTCCCAGCCGCTGCTTTTCGAGTGGCCAACTCTTCTTTGATGCCTCCCTTTCGGTCTATAATAGCTCCGAGATATTTAAAGTGGTCGACCTGCTCCAGGACCTGTTCTCCTAACTTAATCTGATGTTTTCTTTCTTCTCGTGATATCACCATGGATTTTGTTTTAGAGCTGCTTATGACCATCCCTCTCTTCTCCAGCTCTTCCTTCCAGACTTGCAGGTTGGATTGGAGATGTGCCTCTGATTTAGCAATCAGGGCAACATCATCAGCAAATGCCAGCTCCGAAATATAGACCTGTCTCATCTTCCAGTACCCCACTGAATACTTTCTTGTTCTCTCCTTACATGCCTTGATGACATCGTCCATAAGGAGTATGAAGAGGTAAGGTGATAGAATATCACCTTGTCTTACACCAGTGGTGGTCCTGAACTCTTCTGACTTATGGTTTGCTGTCCTCACATAATTTCTGCAAGACTTGTAGAAGCTCTGTATAGCATGAATCAGAGGTGCTGGAATATTCTTCCTTGCCAAACAGTCCCAAAGTTTGCTCCAGGGGACCCTGTCAAACGCCTTTTCCAGATCTATGAAACAAAGATGGATCTCACTCTTATACTCAAGGGCCTTTTCACTCAGCTGTCTGAGTGTGAAGATTAGGTCTTGAGTACTTCGGTTTGCTCGGAATCCGCACTGGACCTCATCCAATTGTGGCTCAGCTAGGCGTCGGAGTCTCTGCTCTAGGATTCTAGAGTAGATTTTACCAGGGACACTGAGAAGGGATATGCCTCTATGGTTTCCACATTGTCGATTGTCACCCTTTTTGAAAATTGGTGTTATGATGGCAATCTCCCAATCCTTTGGTATGGTCTTGTTGCACCATGCTGCCTGTAGGACCTTTAAGAGTAATTGGTCGCCTGATGCTCCCATGTACTTAACTATTTCTGGTGTTATACCATCATGCCCTGCTGCTTTGCCCATCTTGATTTTCTCTAGTGCTGCCCTCAGTTCTTCCATCTTTATGTCATCTTCACCATCATTGGTTTTCTCTTCTGTGCTAGTGGTTATCATTTCTGATGCTTCATCATGCTCACCATCCAGGAGTTCTGAGAAATATTCTTTCCATCTTTCCATTACTTCCTTCGGGGCAGTAAGCAATTTGCCTTGCTTGTCCTTTATAAATTTGAGAGGGCATTGTTTTTCTTTCCTCATGTTCTTTAGGGTCTTATAGAACAATTTCTGGTTTTCTTGTCCATCTTTTTCTAGCTTTTCTCCAAATTCTTCCCAGGACTTCTGTTTTGCTGCTAGCACTTTGTTCTTTGCTTCTGTTCTGAGTGTCACATATTCTCTATATTTTTCCATTTGTCCTGTTGTGTTTTTAGCTCTTAAGTATTGTTTCCATGCCATTTTCTTCTCTTTTATTTTCTCTTTGACTTCCTCTGTCCACCAAGGTGTCCTCTTTCTCTGGTTCCCAAGTCGGACTTCACCGTATGCTTCTGCAGCAGCTGTCTTTATGATATCCTTGAATTTATTCCAGAGGGTTTCCAAGTCATCAGGTCGTTCTTCTGTGTTGCTCACTGCTGTAGCAATAAGCCCCTGATATCTGGTCTTAATTTCTGGCTCTCTCAGCTTGTAGGTCCTAATGCTCATTTCTCCTGCTCGTTTACTTGGTTTCTTGCGTGATGTTGGGCAGTTCCTAGGCTGAGCAACTCTTTCAGTTGTTCGTTTGATTGTTAGCAGGTAGTGATCACTTCCAATCTCTGGCCCCCTCCAGACTCTTGCATCTCGGACATATCTGAATGAGCTTCTCCGAACAATGGCATAGTCGATCACTGACTTCTCATTCTTGGTTGGTTCACATCTAGTGTATGCATGTATGCGCTTATGGGGGGAACTTTGTGTTTGTAATGATCAGATTCTGCTCACTGCAGAATCTAAGGAGTCGCTTTCCATTGTCATTGAGAGTATCTTCTCCATATCTTCCGATAACTCCACCCCATCTAGCATGGTCATTTCCAACTCTGGCATTAAAATCTCTGAGCATAATAACTTCATCTAGGCAGTCATCCACTGTCCTTTGAAGCAGCTCGAAGAATTCCTCCTTGACCTCTGCTCTCTCATCCTCATTTGGCCTATACACTATGACCAGGTTGACTATGGTTTCTCCTTCTTTTAGTTTTACAACCATAATGCGCTCCGAGACAAAGTTCCATCCCTTGATACTATCTTTTTGATTTTGGGCCACAATGCAACCCACGCCCCCTTTAGCTCTTTCAGATATGGGTACACCACTGTAGAGCAACGTGTTGCCATCGAGATCCATGACTCCTTGTCCTTTTTTCTTCGTTTCCGTTATAGCCAGGATTTCTAGTTTTGCTTTCCTCATCTCTTCCACCAGCTCCTCTTCCTTCCCATTTATACTTCTTGTGTTCCAAGTTCCATAAGTCGTAGTCCGTAGTCCGTTCCAGTTCGTCGCCTTTAGAATCAGTCCGGTTTTCTCTCTTGTAGTTCGCGTAATCATAATTTAAAGCAAACAGGTGATTGGCCTGTTGTGCCTTTGCATGGTGGAGGGGCTGCCTCCTTACGGCCTCCATGCAGGCCGCCCTCCTCCTTTTTCATCCGGGCTTGGGACCGGCATTGGCGGAGTTGTCTTAGAACACAAGTGGCAAAAACATCATCAGACCAAAGAAAACAAGCCAAAAACTATCAGGCAAAAAAAAAACAAAAAAACAAGTGAGCTAACACCATGGGAGAAACTAACACATGTGTACAAAATACCATTAAGCCAAATAAATCAAGTGGCCTAAACATCATCAGATCACAGAAAAAAAAAAAGTGGGGAAAACGCCACTAGATCAAAGAAAATGAGTGGGCGAACGCAATCAGACCAAATAAAACAGGTGGCAAAAACACCATTATACCACAGAAAACAAGTGGCATAAACACCATCATACCAAACAAAACAAGTTGCCAAACATCATCAGATAAAAGAAAACAAGTGACCAAAACACCATCAAACAAAAGAAAACAAGTTGCCAAAGCACTCCTAGACCAAAGAAAACTATTGACCAAAGCACCATCGTACCAACGAAAACAAGTGGTCAAAACACCATCAGTTCAAAAGAACTCCAATAGGCCTAATTTAACAGTAGCTAGAACTTTGGTCTGACTCTCCTGAACAGGAAGGTTTTAGCCACGGCCCTGACTGTCATACTTACTTGTAGACCCTCATAGATTCTCATCATGGATGCATGCGCAGGGAGACTCGGAACAATTTCGAGGCGGTCTTTGAAATTGAAATGAGACCGGGTAAGGATTAATCTTGTTTTCTATCGGGCACTCGGCACAACCTTGGCCAGGTACGGGGAATAATCAACAGACAACAATACCGGCTCGGACGGCCACGAGATCGACAACAATGCAGCTTGTGGAATTGGCTGCCCGGACGGTAAATGAATTTTCATCTATACAGCGACGCGAGGCTCCGTGGAGGGTTAAAAACTTTATTTTATACAATAAGGGAGTGGGGTGGGAACCAGAATTGAATGGTGAGTGAGCTGGGTTAAATTGTTTCTGTGCTAGATGGAAGACGAGGGAGAGAATATGATAGAGGGCTCAGATAATTGCACGAGACTGTGATGTTTCTAATGTCAGGAAGCCAGATTGAATAGGGCGTGAGCGAGATATAAATAACATTTGTGAGAGTATGTGGGGAGAAAAAGGGAGTATTAATGGTAAAACCCCTTAATGATATCATACACTAAAGTTCTTACGAACTATATATATATATGTATACACACAGGGTGTCGATAAAAGAATGTACCTATTTCTTCTTTTCTTTCACCTACTTGACCAGTGTGTGGAGAGACATGAAACAATGGCCGGTTGCAACTCAACTGCGAAAGTTTCATTTGAAATGCCCGCCGTGCGCATGTTTTTTTTTTGCAAAATGGCGCCGACCAAACAACAGAAGGCGTTTTGTGTGGTATAATATGCGAAAACGGCGTCTGTTATCGCAGTTCAACGCAATTTTCGGCGACAGTTTGGGGTTGATCAACCTGATAAGAATTCCATTAAGCGTTGGTATACTACCTCTACACCTCACAGTAGAAGGAGAACGACTAAGTAAGTAAGTTGGTATACGAAATTCCAGGAGGAAGGTTGCCTGTGCAAAGGCAAAAGCAACGGTCGCCGGTCATGTTCGGAGGAGGCAGTGGATAGAGTTCGGCAGGCCTTCCAGCACAGCCCCATGAAGTCGGTTCGAAGGGCGGCGAGGCGTGAGTTGGAAATGCCCCACAGTACAGTATGGAAAATGCTTCATAAGCGTTTGAGAATGAAGGCTTACAAGCTGCAACTTGTGAGGAACTCACTGAACCCGACAAAGCACTTCGCACCGCCTTCAGCGAGAGCATGCAGAAATTGCTTGAGAATGACGATTTCGGGGAGAGGCTCGTGTTCAGTGATGAGGCGACTTTTCACATCAGGGGCAGAGTCAGCAGACACAACGTACGGTTCTGGGGTTCAGAACACCCTCATGCAGTCATTGCGCATACGAGCGATTCTACAAAATTAAACGTCTTTGGTGCCATATCCAGAAGGAGGCTTTACGGGCCTTTTTCTTTGCGGAAAAAACCGTTACTGGACTCTCGTACCTGGACATGCTCGACAACTGAATGATGCCCCAACTTATAGAGGACTCACGGGATTTCGTTTTCCAACAAGATGGAGCTCCACCCCACTACCATGGAGCAGTGAGAGGGTACCTCAATGAACATCTCCCAAAGCGGTGGATCAGTCGCAGTGGTCCTGACGATGTAGTGTTGCTGAGATGGCCTCCCGAGGTCTCCAGACATGACATCATGTGATTTCTTTTTGTGGAGTTTCATCAAGGACAGAGTCTTTGTCCCACCGTTTCCTCGAGATCTGGTGGAGCTGAGAGAGCAGATCATTGGAGCCTTTGCTGCTGTTACAGGAGACATGCTGATTCGAGTGTGGGAAGAAATGGACTATCGACTAGATATCTGTCGCGCCACGAAGGATGCCCATATTGAGTCTGTGTATGGTATGCTTAAAAACTTGCAGAGATTATCTTACTTTTGTGATAGAAAGCATCCTCGTACCACATCATGGGGCCGAGAATAAATTTTTAGAAAAGGGTACAATCTTTTATGGACACCCTGTATACAGATATATATATATATATATATATATATATATATATATATATATATATATATATATATATATATATATATATATATATATATATATATATATATATATATATATATATATATAATTGCAATGATGATGTTGACCATGATAACGACGATGTTGATGATGATGATAATGAATGACAATGATAATGATGACGACAATGATGATGAAAATAATGACAGTGAGGATGACAATGATGACGATGGGGATATTGTTGATGATGATGATGATGTTGTTGATAATGATGATGATCATAATGATAACGATAAAGGAAATGTTATGTAATACGACAATTAGAGCTATCTTTGCGAAGCACCAGAGACGCCATATTTGTATACGCAAACAAAATCAGCGCAGTTATTGAATATCCAGCTGAGTCAATAATTGCCAACAAATTCACTCAACTGTCAGTTAATAATGAATGGTATTGTTGTTTTTGTTTACCTAGGGTCACTGAGCTTCTCGCTCTTTAGCAGCCAATACCATGTTGAAGACTCCTTGGTATTATCTACACTGTAGATCTAGGCTTTTCCTGTGGCTTTTCTGCCATTCCGAAACGTGTTGAGTTGAAGTCATGAGCTCCAGTTTCTCCAGCTTGGCTTGCATTTAGACAATCGTCACATTTGGTCCCAAGCTAGGAGTAAGAAGTGTCTGGCTTACGGTGCATTCCCCGCCATCCAAGGGGGGTCTCCAACTATGCAGAGCTAAAATACTGTAATCTGGTTCTGGGCTCTCCCAAGCAATTGTCACGCCCTGCACAGAGCTAATTCTCAGCTCCCCCTGCCTATCACTTTGTCCGCAGTGAGATCCTTCTGCATGCAGTCAGCCAAGTAAAGAATTACGCCTGGGGCTCAAGTGACTTCTCCAAGCTTAGTGTGCAATACTGAGTTCTCAACAAGTTTCACCACTGGGGGAATCTCGGGAAGTGTGTGTATGATTTCAAGAGTCAATGAGGATGTAATTAGCCTCACAGACATAGGTTCACTTCCACATGTCACAGTGACTGATAATTTATTTTACCATTCCGTTCCATATGTTATTACTTTTTTAATGTCGTGGTTTCCTCGTCATTTGTATTCTTCTTTTCTTTCATTCTTCACCTTCGCAAACCCCACCCGAGGTTTGTTTACGTTCTGGCTGGCCTTCAGTAATAAATTCCTACAGCGGTCAGCGAACGGTAACGTTACATCAACGCACCTGTAGTTCGTTTGACCAGAGAAACATTTCTGTTACGCTTAAAGTGTTTGAACGAGCGGAAGGGTTTCTGTGAAAGAAACGGCTCGTTAGCAGGGACCAATCTTCTGAGGTCGGTAAACGAGTTTGATCTTCAATTCAGGAGAGATTTGTTGTGACCCCTGACCATAATATTATGCATCGCCGACCTGGGGAACTTTCGCACGGGGTCTGTTGTCTTTGATGTAGTCTCCAGAGAAACCTCTGTCTTACTCTTTATTACGCATTACGCCGATACATATGAAGAATCAGGCTATGCAGGTGTCCCGGGTAGCGTTGTTTGTAAACTATAAGACTTGAGAATTTTAATACGTCAAACACACTCGTAGATGTTTCCTGCCCGAGATAGACCCTTATGGAAATAAGGCAAACATTAACACAGAACTAAATGTTTTTGCCTATTTCTTGGCATTTTCTCGGGGTGAGTTGACATATCTTATTAATATATAAATATTCATGTTAGCTTTTTATATATCTGATAGGAATGTGACGTGAATTCATTTCTGAGGACTTCTCCTAGTAATTTAGTTCAGTGATAATGTAGCGCTGTCTACTGCCTTAGTTAAGTGGTGCTTAAACAGAAGGTTTATAATGGGTTAAATGATAGACTTACAATAACAGACACTCACTAGGCGTAGAATCTGTCCACAGATGCATATCATGGGTTAAGAATAGGCTAATTAACTGTCATTTCTGTAAGATAATGTCAGAGGTGTGGATTATTCACTTAAAACTGAATAGTGAGATACAGGCACTTAAACACTGAATTATAGGAGATAATCGCTTATTCCTTTTTGATAGAAACTTCTAGTGGCAGGGTGGAATCATGATATGCTTATTTGTGTAGCTAGGCACTAGTCTATAACTTTCACAGAAAAGTAGATTTTGATGTCAGAACATTTACTGACAGGTACTTGGGTGTACAAAATATATTAAGCCTATGCGGGCACATGCTGATAATTTATAGAGTGGAAGGAGCGGAGCATAACTATGTTATATAACATTAGTGTGATTTTGTTGTTGCTTAATGTAAAGGGTGTCTCTTTTGGGTCTCAGTTTCAGGGATACCGAATCGCTAGAGCAAGATTCCAGTCAGGCGAAGAACGTCCCATTCTCTTCGTTCTAGAGGGTTTCTGAGTAACACCTAGCATTCACGAGTTGTCAACCCCAAATACCTGAACCAAAACCCTTTGTCAACGCCAAGTTAAGCTCACGCAGTGCAACAAGCCAACGCTAAATCTGAAATCATCTATTGCAGTAGTAGTTTCCTACTCGCCTATTGGATTACCAGTCAGAGCAATGCGGCTTCCAGCATATCCATCAGCCCAGCATGTCTATAGTAGAATTTCAATCACCAGCCTTTGTGTGCCTAAACGGGGCACTCAGTCAAGCCACAGTCAAGCAAGCCCAAACTGGACTTAATGCCAAGCAAGCAATAGCGCCGGATAAGAGCGCCTGGAACGCTTTGTCCCCAAATAGCTTCGTCTGGTGTAATCCTGGGTTATGTAAAACCTCGCACTTAGGAGCGGCCAGCCAAAGATAGACAGAGTTCCAGCCCCCCTCACGCAATTAGAGGTCACCAAAGTTAGCACCAACAAGGAAAGTTTTACAGGTCAATTCTATCACCCATGGAATATATATTTACGTAAAGACACTTTCTGGAGCTGGCACATTTGGTCCCACGAAAGCGGACAGGCTGTCGCTCTGTTTGTTTATTTGGTCCGCAGGAGATAAACAGCGTCTTCCAGCCCACCTCGCGCAATTAGAGGTCACCAATGATAGCACCTACAGGAAAGTTTTACAGGTCAATTCCATCACCCATGGAGTATATATTTACGTAAAGACACTTTCTGGAACTATTACATTTGGTCCCACGAAAGCGGACGGACTGACACTCAGTTTCTTCATTTCTCTGTGTTCTACAGTTTTTATGACTGGTGGTGTGTGTGTTTGTGGGTGTGTATTTGCATATTTGTGGTTATTGATGATTATTGATGACTATTGATGAGTATTGAGATTATTGATGTAATTTTATGTTGTTGTGATGAAATGCATTATTTTCATACATGCTTCTTCATTTAATAAAGTTTACACATTTATTAATGCGCTGTTCACGACCCTTCCATCCATAATTTACATTTTTCAGCTCTTTGCTATACTCTCTGTGTATGATTAAGAGAAAAGAGTGAGAGCAGGAGGTGCTTAGACAGTATAAGTGAGTTGAGGGCTTGGAGAGAGAGATAACTTTAATATATCTTCTCCAGGTTTGTCTCAAGTCCATCTCCTATTACACTTTATCTATGTGTAATCTATAACTCTGTCAGTCCACTATCCCTTGTCGATTTCACTACTATTGTCCAACTCGAAAAATACTCTACACTCTAACTCAATCACGACACCACATCTGTATACTGTAGCATTGTGCATAGCTGGTGGTCATACCAGATGACTCCAGATATCCCTCCATGCATATAATGAATGTTATGAAATAATAATCAGTAACTGTCAGAATCAGTCTAGATATAAAATTGAAAAGGCTGTTGGAATAAGTTTTACAAAAGAACCATGCACCAGAAACGCAGGGCGATTCGGGTTTTCCCTTCGTCAGCCAGTCACATGTCGACTAAGCCTCATAAATTGGGTTCCAGAGCAACTCTGAGAAGGTTAAGGAGGCCTGCGTGATGCTGACCACATCACCTCTAGTGTGCCGATGGTCAAGAACATATGGACCTAACACTATATCCCCCCTTTCTCCCCCCTCCCCCTTCCCTTCTCCTCCTCCCCCCCCCCCCCTTTTCCCCCCGCCCCGCCAGTCACATACAGGAAACAAGACCGATAAATACAAAATAACGGTAAGAGTAAATGACAAAGGATACAGCAAATGCGTGAATAAATAATTAATTTAAAAACAATAAAATGACAAGAATTATGCAAGGAAACAAAAATATAGCCTGTATAATAATGATCAAGCGATGAAGTGAACTAGAAATTATAATGAATTAGCGCTGGATTTGCTTGTCAAACGGGGAAGATATTTTCAAAGTTGTCCAACATTTACGGAAGAGAGATACCGCATATGGCCGTCACCAGTACCATTCGTGGAAAAGCTCCATGGAGATGCAAATAGCCTCAAACTGACTACTGCTTTCTTTGAAAAGCTTTCAAGTAGACGTCCGAGCGTGTACGAAGAAGAAGAAGCAGAAGAAGAAGAAGAAGAAAAAGAAGGATGATAATCAACATCAACAATGAAAGAAGGTATAGAGGATCATCATGACAGATCGTTTAAATAAAATATGCTAATTATGTTACATTCTCACAACATCTAAACAACCCTTGTTACTTCTTCTCTTTCTTCGTTTACCCTCAGACGTCAATTTGAATACGTTCAAAGAAAGCAGTCGTCAGTTTCTTCTTCTTCTTCCTCGTTCGCCCTGAAAAGGACGTTGGTTGCGTTGTGTCTGTTTACGCCGGAGCTGTGATATCTGCGCCTTTCGGCCGACACATCCGACTTCAGCACGGCATTTTTTGGGACCGGGTTTGCCTTCCCTCTTCGATCCTTACTCTCTCAGCCAGACTGCAGTGATGCAGCCTGTTTCCAGGACCACCACATGGAGGTGGAGTAGGGTCTTGGTCAGCTCTGGTTCGCTGACCCTGATGCAAGCAGTCAAGCTATGGGTCGCTGACTGCATTCTCTATTGCTGCATCTTTGGGTCCCAGTCGTCAGTTTGAGGCTTTTGTCATCTCCGTAGAGCTTTTCAAGGAATAGTACTAGTGATGGCCATATGCGCTTTCTCTGTTCCGCATAGGTTGGGCACTTTTGAAGTAGATACTCAGCAGTCATTATGTCAGTGCCACAGTTACACTCATCAGTAGTTCCTATCTGTATCTTATTGAATAGATGATATCCCATTCTGTTGTGACCTGTGTGAAAGTGAAGATTACAACTTGTTCACTTCTGCTGAGCTGGTAATGCGCATCATTGTGGCTTGGATGTTCTGCGTCCTACTTGCTTCTGTATCTGCGCTTGATAAAACTCTTGGCCTCTACATAAATTATGATTGTGTCAAGTTGAGGTATCTTTCCTCCCATTCCTTTGCCCTGTGGTGGGTTTTGATGTTAAAAGAGATAAATATTACTTGTCTACAGAGTGAAGTCAGCTATGCAAGTCCCTGAGTCTAATAGTTGATGATGATGTTCTCAGGGTACCTGACTTCTACCACCCTACGACCTCAATCTGCGATATATTTTGAGTCTATTTTATATTCTGGTGTCTGTTTGTTTATATGGCTTGATGTCTAGGGTAATGCAAAATGTAATGGTGAGTGTATGACAACAAACACAACTTAACTCAATGAAAAGGGATTAAACAAGTCAGTGGTTAAAGTTAGAATAGTATTTTACAATTTTTAATTTCCTGTACCTCAAATCTTTTTTTGGTACAGGAATGTTTAAAACTCAAAATGGAATGGAAATATATTTACTGTTTTAATTAAGTCTAAAGGACAACTTGTCCTTAAATGTCAAGATGTAAATGTTTATAACATGGAATTCCCTGATGAAGCACTAGATCCTATGACTGGTCACGATTATGAGGAACGACTTTTCTCATCACTTCCTAAAACTGTTTTATTGCAATAGTGGAGAGTTAATGTTAAATGAACACTCATTAAGCCCGTAGAAGGTTTGGCTTAACTGAATTTCCGTGAGAAATAGTTGATGACTTTCTCAGCAACAGTACATTCGTCACGACAGTGAGATTTGGAGACTGTTTCAGCACTCTTGCTTCATAATATAGGCAAATAAACACTGTTGCCTCGAACTCTGCAGCTCCAGTATTACTTTGTGGCACACTGAGTGTTATAGGATGCAACCCTGCAATAAGAGGATTAAGGCCTCCTAAGTACTGTATACATAAATCTCTCCACAACTAACAATTACACATCATTAAACAGTTTAAGATCAGCTTCCTGTGCTAAACAAATAGCTATCGTCCCTATCTTATTTTGTGACAGCTTCATACTCAGGTAATCTTCAATATCATCAGTTTGATACATTCCTTTCATAGGAAATTATATTTATTTTACCAAGTCATGTGAAACACTGTGACTTGCCGAAGACGGCCAGTGGTTTGCTGGTCTTACAGTTTTAATAGTATATATCAATTTTCAAACAATATGTACTTTCATTGGCTCCATAATTCTACTTAGGCATGCCTGGCTTTTACTAAGAAGTTGCAAGCTTCCACAATGGCAAATGGAGCACAACACAAATTTTTGGTTGGGCGCCTATCTATGTGAGCCTCTACACATCAATAATACATATACATATCAATAATAATGTTTATCTTACCGCAATCAATGAAATATTTTACCAATATAAGGTTAACCGGCGATCAATGGGTTAAGCTGAGATCGCCACTGGCCAGAACAGCAAAGGCAATGGGTCATGAATTCCTTGTGTCTGATGATAACCTTACTTTTTGAAATTTTATCTTCAAGTGGCAACTAAGCGTTAGCAAAACGTTCGTTATATCCCCTCGTTAGTTATGCTCCCCTAAACCAATCAGATCAGGGTAAGCCGACTTGACTCTCTTTTCAAAAATACAGGTTCAAAAAATGTAACATCCCCAGATTTTCAAAGTTGTGTGGGGATATCACTGTGTTAGTCTTTCTGTCTTTCATTTTTATTTTCTACGATATTTTTGTAAATATCTAAGCGATTTTAATGGGGAAATGCAAGTATTAACCAGACAACTGTCTGTCATCTAGCCCTTATGTTTTTATTTCTCTCTTTATCATAGTTTTCATCTTTGTATTTTTCCCCTTCAGTTTTTCAAATAGCATACTTTTTCTCTACGGTAAGATAATATATCATAATGAGTAATATGATATTCCTAATAACCAAGTTAGCCACTGACATGAGAACAGACGTCCTGACCGCAAAACACGATACAAGCAACCAAGATCTGCTTACTCAGAGCAAGCAAGAGGACATGCACACCATCATAGCTGGCAGACGCTGGAGCTGGGTTGGTCATGTCCTCAGAAGAGACCTCGATGCCATCACAAGAACCGCTATGCTTTGGACCCCTGAAGGAAAACGAAAGAGAGGCCGACCAAAAACAACTTGGCGGAGGACTGTGGAGGCTGAGATGCTAAAAATGAACCAGAGTTGGGGCACTGTACGAAGGATGGCCACCGACCGAGCAAAGTGGAATCAATTTGTTGTTGCCCTACAAGACGCCACTAGGCGTGATGGCCACTGACTGCTTTGACGTTCGGCGGCTAAGGATCAAAGAAGAAGAAGAATAACCAAGTATTATCATTTCAGTTGTCAACTGTCCTTTCTTTTCCATTATTATTCAATTAGAATACGATACTTCATCCATGTTTCTTTTGCCACCGTTTTCGCTACCCTTCCCAATTTGGTTACTTAGTTTCACTTTCACAAGGTATACGCTAGCTTAGGTTTTCCTCCATGTTAATCCCCTCCTTATGTTTTCTCTCTCTCTCGCTTGTTCTAAGAAAATGAAACACGTTTTTGGCCGGTCGCCAACCGTGTTTATGTTAGATTTAATTTCCAAGACGGAGAGGGACCAAGGCGGTTGGTTTTGAAATGTAGTATCATCGCGTGCATTAGCCAATATCCAAATACTTTATTCAAACCTTACCGGTAAGGAAAAAAAATGAGCCCTAACAACGGTTTCTAAGGCACTAGTTGATTTTCAAACGCCAGACTCTCGTTTTCGTTTTGTGTTACCATAAGCAAGTCCTTAACGTCAACTGTCGCATTGTGTGCTATTAATAGATTTTTAAAAAACGCTTTAGTCAAGGTTTCATTCCTCCCTCTCTCCTTCACTCCTCCTTTTTTTCTATCACTCTTTTTGGGAACGAAACACGTGTTATGTTATTTTAAGTCTTTGGACAGAGCAACGAAAAAGCTAGTGGTTTTGGTATCATTAACTTTGGAGTTAATGCTTTTTCAAATCCAGCGCGAATCGCAGGCGTAGGCGATGACTTTGGACAAACACGGGCGGGGTGGTAAATTTAACTGACGTAGGGGTTAAATATTACTGTATTTGGCGATTGTATCACTGATCTCGCTACATGCCCATCTGTCAGATTCTTCATTTCCTGAGATGTTGCAGCGAGAATGGATCTACTGTATAATAACAATTGAATTGCTGACACAGTTTGTGAAGTGTTACTCTGAAGTCATCAAGGTTGGCATTATTTTGAATGCAAGCATTCACCAAATACTCCAAATTGATTGCTAGCATTCACCACACTCTCCAAACTGATTGCAAAGGTAAAAAGGTAAAGGATCCCGTTACAAGCCCATTGAGGCATATTTGGAATATGGTGTTAGGCCCATATTTTCTTGACCATCAGCGCACTAGCGGTGACGTAGTCAACATCACGCCGGCCGCCTTAACCTTCCCAGAGTTGCTCTGGTACCCAGTTGGGGCTGGGTCGACCCAGGAGCCGTTTGTGGCCTAAAAAAATCCCACCTCATCTGGGGATCGAACCATAAACCACTGAGCTAGGAAGCCAGTGCACTAACCACTATGTTACCGCGGCTCCCAAACTGATTGCAAGCATTCACCAAAAGCTTACAAACATTCACTAAAGGCGACAAACGCTTGCAAATATTCACTAAATGCGCCAATTTCTTGCAAAAATTCACCAAACCCTCGAAATGCTTGCAAACATTCACCAAACCCACCAAATGCTTGCAAACATTCACCAAACCCACCAAATGCTTCAAGCATTCACCAAATCCTCCACAATGCAACCTCTGTGTCACGCTAACCTTCGTGTTCTAATCCATAAGCGCACACTTGTCACTAAAGCACGTCACATAGGTCCGCACTCAAACCTCTCAATAGGACGTCAGTCAAGTCAATCCGGACCACGTCCGCAGCCATTTTATAAGGTTTCGGAAATAACCAGAGCCTGCATCGAGGCGCAACCGAGCAAGCCAAATCAAGTTACTAATCCGAATGAGCAGTGGCGGACACCATTGTTTGTGATGCCTTTTCTGTTTTAATATTTCTTTCCCCGTCTCCACATCAGCGTGTTCAAGGTCCTGATCCCGCATGAATAAAATAGTTGCGATTCGGTCGCAGGTCTAGCCTTGTCGGTTCACAGCGTGCAACCTGAGACCGGCATCACAAGATTATAACAAGTGGAAGGAGAAAATTAACTCAATGTTCACGTTTGAAGTTCGAAATTACATTGAAAAAATTGGCAAGGGAGTCAGTTACGCATCGTCTGTTGCTCGTTGTCGATCTTGATGAGGGCAATAACAAATCGGAGTTTGGTCATGTCTTTTAATTTCATTACCATACGTCTTATAAAAAGAGAAGGCGATCATGTCTGTTCACACCTTTAGGTCTTCAGTGTTTTCTGTTTCTGTAACTATAACAAGCCAGTCTGTTGTCTGGTGGCAGGAAGTTTAGGCATGAACTAATTACAGTTATATGTTTCACAGGGAGCTGACAAGATAAAACTAAATAAAACGAAACAAAAAAGAAATGAGTAAAATCCCGTTTTTAATTTTTTTTTATTTCGTGTTCAATGCAATAATTTTTACCTCTATCTTTGGCCAATTTTTCAGGGCATCATTTTCAGGTATTACCACCTTCTACAGAATTCGTACCATTTGTTTACAACTCGATACCTTATTGCTGTTTTGTATGTTTGTTTGTAGCTTAAGGCTAAACGAATGTGTTTATGGCTGCTTAATAAGAAATGTTCAAATGTTTTATGTTCATTCATATTCCGTTTATTCATTCTTTTTTAGGTCTATCGGTCGTATCGAACGAAATGTGACGAAGAAGAAGAAATAAAAAAGAACTCTGAGCACACAGAATTTAAAAGCTAAGCCCTAAAACGGACTGTAAACCTTTATTGGGAGATAGATTTGGTAATCATGAGAAGAACTCTAGCTGAGTCAATGTTCAGGACTGAGGTTATATTTGTCGCAGAAAAGCAGCTTCAGTTGTGGGCATAAAACAAAATACATACATATAGATCTATATTAGCATAACATGAATTTAGAAAATTACATCAATTTTCATGACTAAAATATTTTATAAGCTTAACGATATATACAGCTACAGACATACCCTCAGGCTCAATAGTACTATCAAGACTGTGGCTTTGAAGCTTATCACTATGCACATCGGCTTACAAAAGCAAGTCAGCTTCACTTCTTCTCTGCTAAATGCTGTGGTTTATGGCTTCTTAACCATATGGGTTAGTCCGCTTGGCATCTTCTCAGCTATAAGATCTTGAAGTGAATTTTGAAAGTGTAGAATTGTGTCTGAAATGGGCTTATATACCCTTTTTCCCCCACTCGTTATATCAGCTCTGGCTATGCCGTCATTGCCCTCCGAGACGTCCGCACTCCAACCAATGATATTTTTCAGACTGGCCTTTTACCAATCGCGTACAAGCAGATTTACTGTGATTTAGTTTTATTGCTAGAAACTCCATTGCGAAATGAAATTCAATTATGTAAAATCATAGACAAAATTGAAATTTCCCGTCAGATCCCAAAGATAATTAATGTTCACTGCTAAAATTACATGAGAATGGTAGTTACAGTCTAAATCTGAAAGGTAATTATCCATTATGGTGCAATTACCAGAGTGGTTTTGCCCATTTTTCTACACACCTGTCACGTATGTTTTCTTCAATAAGTTAACAAAGTTTTGGGAGATTCAGTAATGTCGCATCAGTTTCAAGAGCGTTTCTCTGTATAGACTTTCGACCGTCTTGTCATAGTTCGTTAATCCGATGTAAAGTTGTCAGTTTATTTCCAAGCGCTGTTGAAATATTCTTCATTGTGGCTGTCTGGTCTGTGCTTGATATGTTTTGTAGAAGATAAATGCTTGTTTAGCTTAAAAGTATATCACATTTTTAGCTTCTATACTATTCCATACTGCTCATTCCATCTTCCGTTTGGCTTAGCGATTAGAGTGCTTTCTCGTGGCACAGTTTACGGGTTGGATGATCAAAACATGGTAACGTCACTGTTATGAGTAAAATTCATAACATGTCTGTCGATGTTATTAAATTGTTCGACAAGGATTCACGTTTGTTTATTATCGGTAGTCCTTGGTAACAGGAAGTTACGTCATTGCCTCGAGGTGGAGTTCGCAGACGTTAAGGTTGCGGTCAGCAAAAGTAAGCGATCGTCTGAAAGGTCGTCTGTGTGTTTCATTGTGGCAAGTGGACGTATGTCTCTGAGCTCCTGAGAATTATATTATTTCGTGACATATTCCTATGATGTTCCATCACTAGATCGTCCATATACCTCCGTGAGATGATGCTAGTATATTTGTGAAAGGAATTATGATTTCTGTGAAGAACGTGAGTCTGAACTAAATTAAAATGTGTAAATCTGTCGAGGACAGTGTTCTAGCTACAGACGGTACAGAGCTAAACTGATGACTGTATATGTGATGCCATAAGATTTATGGATTTCAAGATTATCTATGTGGAGCAACGTTGAGTAAAATAAACAGTGTATTGATTGTACACTTGGTCTTTGTGGTGACAGTAATTATTCGAGTTAAATTGCTGTGTGCGTAGTCTACCAGTTCTACCCCTATGTGGTCTTGGCCAGAGTAACAAGACGTTTACTCAGACTATACACATAATAATAAAAAGACACGCAACAGCTACAAATGGAGGCCTCAAGCCGGGATCCTGAGTCAAATGTAGAATGCGGATGTCAGGAGAAATTTTTCAAGTCGTTGGACTTCGTTTTCGGAAAAAAATCAGAAATTTTCAAAATGGCGGTGTGTGTCGTCTGCTGACCTGTGTGGGGATGAAAGAACATTAATTGCTGTTCTCATTTTCAAGTATTTACTTCAGAAGGTGAAGTTTTTGAAGGAAAAAGACTTTCCATATAATATTTATGGTAATAACATGAAGTTTATTGCCCGATGATGGCCTACACGCAAGATTTGTTCGCCAAGTATATCAAGAAGACAACTGACGAAAGAGCAGTTCTGTCCAAGTGCGCAGAGTGTGAATTCTAATTCTGTTTAAGTGCGCAGAGTGTGAATTCTAAACCTAACCTGATCTACACGGAGTGTGTATCATCGTTCCTTGGGAAGGAGGCGAAAGCCAGGAGGATCTTTATTTTTAGCATTCAAATAAGTATATTTGAAGTTACATACAGCGTGTGACGCTGAGAATCTTGATTGCCAGAGTTCTTTTTATATGTTATGTGTATTTTCGTTTCTCTATGTTCATGTATTAAGGCGGGTGGTTGGAAGGGAACTGTGAATTTGCTATATCTCCAATGGACGGTCGTAAATTCATAGTCGTTCTTTAGTTTTATGCATCTGTTTGGTTCAAATTAAGGGGCCGGCGAACATAGCTGAGTGTTATTGCCTTAACTGAATTAACCAGATCCAATATCTGTCTAGTTGTGAAGGTCCTGTTATTTGGCAAGTTTGTTATTGTTGTAAAGTTAATTGTTATTTTTATTCAGTTTTTCTACATTATTGTTTGTAATATTGGACATCTTACCTTGCTATCCTTCAATTATTAGATGTCACATATGTTGTGACATTGTGCTTGTCTTGTCATAAGTGTGATAGAGCTTACATTTTTTTTCATTGTTTTATAATTCAAACATTTCTACCTTGTTTCATCAGTAGTATTATCTTGATTTGGCTATTGTCACTGTATTCTGTCATCTTGTTTGTATCTATTTTTTTTTGCTCCTATTATAATATCTAATATTACATGCAATTGGTTGATTTTGAGTGGTGAAATAATTATTGCTATTATTGCTCACATATTCATTATATAATATTTGCATTATTGTTTAGCTATTTGAAAGCACAATAATAGTGAATAAATGGCTACCTTAGAGTATTTTATGAAGATTGGAAAAGAATTTGGTATGAAGGGTGAGGCTTTGAAGACTTATGCGGACAAGGAACTAAGAGATCAAAGAAAATTAGATAGAGATGAGAAGAAGTGAGAGGAAGAATTGGCTGAGAAGAGGAGACAAGAAGAATTAGCTGAGAAAAGGAGAGTAGAAGAATTGAACTTAGCTGAGAGGAGGAGACAAGATGATTTGGCTGAAAAGAGGAGAGCAGAAGAAATAGCTCTTGAGGAAAAAAAATTGGAACATGCTCAAGCTGAAATAGAAGCACAACAAGAGCTTGAGGAAAGGAAATTAGCTGCTGCTCAAAGAATGGCAGAACTTGAGTTGGAGAAATTGAATCTTCAGCTTCCACATGTTAATCCAGTGAATGGCGAGGCTGGAGAAAAGACCATGCTTCCACTTTTAAGCTCAATTTGCCAAAATTTAACTCAAATATTGACGATATTTCATGCTTTCGTAAATAGGTATGAAAATTATTGCCAAGAGTTTAAAATTGATAGAGCTACATGGCCTAGTAGGTTGATGACTTTATTGGTGGGTGAGGCTCTTACTGCAGTCTGCACAATGGATGATCAGACTAGAAATAACTATGACGCTGTAAAAGCCTTGTTGCTAAAGAAGTATCAATTAGATGAAAATGGCTACAGGTTGAAGTTTAAATCATTATTACCAGATTCAGCTAAAGATTTTACTGAATTTGTCTCATCTATTAAGCTTTGCTTTTCTAGATGGGTTGATTTGTCAAAAAGTGAAAAAAAACTTTTGAGGGGCTGGTTGATTTGATTCTAAGAGACAAGGTGTGGTCTTCAATCAGTGGCGACGTTTTATCATTCCTTCAGGAAAGAAAACCTGAAACATTATCTGCTATGGAAAATCTTGGACGTCAATATCAAATTGCACATCCAGGTAGGAACCTTAGCAAAAATAACATTAAGGATTCCTTGCCAGTGGCATCTGCTAGGACTGTAATGTATGATTCGCCTAGACAGAGATCCAATAGTATGGATAGAAACTATCGGGTAAATCGAGATCATAACAATGGCAATAACAGAGGGAGATATAATTTTAATAAAAAATCACAACAGCCACAAAGAAATTATAACTGATATGATGAGGGATTTTTTCCTCAACAATCATCCTTCAGATCTAATGAATATCAGAACAGAGGTGGATGTAATTTCAGATCAGGCAGAGGACAAGGGTCATTTTACATAAATAATGACAGTTCTTTTAATAACAGAGGTTCTCAACAGAACAATAACTTTAGGCAGTCAAGGAACCCTGAACATTCAAATGCTGTTGTGCATCTTAATGACAGTAATCCAGTACAGAATAATAATGTTGTCTCTCATGCTAATGCATGTAGTGTAGACTTATCTAACAGTACTAATTGTTCTGAATGTGATTCTTTGTTTCAGCCGGAGGGAGTCCTTAGGCTCCTGTGTGGACATCCTTTGCCAGTGATGTCCTCTTATAATGGGACAGGATCAGTGGTATTTGGTAAGGGTTTTTTGAACAACCAACTTGTTTCAGTACTCAGGATCAGCCACTGTAGGGGTTCGAGGTTCGTTAGTGGACCCTGCTAATTATACAGGCGACGAGATTCAATGTATTACATTTGGGGGTACAGTGGAATACTATCCAACTGCAGAAGTGTTTTTAGATACCCCTTATTTCACAGGCAGGACTATAGTATGTCTGTTGTCAAAACCAGTAGCTGGGATAATTTTAGGAAATATTCCTGGGCTTCAGGATTGTACTGATGATGATATTTTGAGGTGAGAGCAAAAAAGACATGAATATGCTTCCAAGGTTGATATTACCAGAGCACAGACTCTTAGGCGTGTACATGCACGATCACATGTTCAGACTCGTATAGACACGGTTTTGAGTAATAATGATGGTGATGACAGAACATTTCTTTCTCCCATCATTGAGGAGTCCCTTGATGATTTCCAAAATGGTGAGGAATCATCGGATGTTTATATTGACTCGAGTGAATCACTGGTTGCTGCTAATATGGAGCCAACCACATCCAGCATGGATGATGTGATACCCAGAAGTGTCAATGACAATGTTGCTAATGTGAGACCATCCACATCCATCATTGATGATGTGGTACCTGACATTGTTAATGTCGAGGTTGGTCTGATGTCAAATGTAGTTTGGTGGTATACTCTTCAATCAAAACTATATGTTTGGCTGGTTGTTTTCCTTTTTGCTATTGTCTTTTTAATATATGATTCTTCCTTTTCATATAGGAACATCATGGATATTAATATTACTTCAGTTTTGTTCTTTCAGATGCTGACATCTCATGATGTCATGTGGTATGTGCTGGTCGCTACATGGGGTAGTGTGGCGGTTTTAATAATATTATTTATGTTTTCAGGTGTTTCAGGTCGTGTTACACTGGTTACAGAAAATAATCAATTCATACTTGTTACTTTGCAGGGACGTGAATTTTTTCTTTCCACTAATCATGTGCAGGAGGTCTTGTTTCTCTGTGTTACTTATGATGAGGCTAATAATGTTGTTCATTTTCGTGGTCATTCTTATGTAGAATGCACACATCTTGAGACTACTCTTTGACTATGTGATATGCTCTTTGCTACGCTGAACATCTTACTTTGTTAGATTCTCTACTTAATAGAATATGTACTGCTACCTTTGTTCGCATGATGCGCAAACTTTTCTCTGACTGTGATGACTTAATTACGTATATTGATGATATTTGTCTTTTTCATCAATCTTGGGAAGAACATGTTCTTGAAATTCAGTCGTTGTTGAATACCTTGAGTCTTCATAATCTTACTGCTAGACCTTCCAAAACAAGAATAGGATTCACTGAAATTTCTTGTCTTGATCATAAGGTAGGAAGTGGTTTTCTTAAATCCGAAGATTCAACTATCTCTAAAATCTTGAAATTCCTAGAATTAAGAAACAGGTTCGCAGTCTGTTAGGCTTAGTGAATTTCTACAGAAAATTCTTGCCTAATTTTTCGGAAATTACCTCAGTTCTGTCTTCGTTGTTGAAAAAGAACTCGCCAAATAAAATTGTTTGGTCACATGTATGTGATGTTGTTTTAAATATATTGAAATCAAATTGTTCAAAATCACCAATTTTGAGATTACCAGACGCTCGATTTCCTTTTACCCTCAGAGTTGACGCCTCTGGATCAGGATTCGGTGGGACGCTTATGCAGGAGTTTGAAGGTTGTATGCATCCTATCCTATATGTCAGTATGAAACTGAATCCAACAGAGCAGAAATACCCTATTGTCGAAGGGGAGCTGCTGGCGATTGTCTTTTGCTTCGCCAAACTTCAACGTTACCTTATGGGAGCGAGATTCACCTTGGAGACAGATCAAAAGGCTCTGTCCTATCTCAAGACAGCGAGATTCAGAAATGAGAGGGCTGCCAGGACCTCACTTGCACTTCAGCCCTATGATTATGACATAAGAGCTATCAGAGGAAGCCAGAATGTTATGGCTGATGTCCTGTCGCTCTGTGTCAAGGACCCTATATCACCAATCAACTCTATAAATGCAGGTAACTTATGATGTTAAAACTAACCTATGAACTGTCTTCGTGATATGGTGATCCATGGAATATTGCATTTATCATGACGTGTTGGTCTGACACTACTACATTGAACAATAAGTCCAAGGATTGAGGATACCATAACATGCTGTACGCTACCAATGCTGAGGACAAGTTTACATGGTCGCATTTTAAAGAAAAATTTTGCAGTGACTTATGTGACAGTACTGATACGATAAATCGTTTCACACGGCACATGATGTTGATGAATGCTTAAATGCTCAAGGTGGTGTAGTATCTCTTTCAACTCAGAGCATTACGTACATATATTGTGCCTTAATGACAGTGCTCATATTTGATCTACCAGCTAACGCACGCAAATTATGTGGAATGTTGAAAATGCTGTGACTTGAAGATGTTTCGTGTAGACATTTGCTGTCATTTTTAATTAGAATACCGACGTCTACAGATGAAGGGACATAACTCTATGATGACTCGCATAATCAGGGGAAATAACTGATACATTTCTTATCTGATGGTTTTTCGATTTGCAATTTCTTTGGATGCTAACATTTGGATTCGCACGAACATACTATTGCATGGAAGACAATCATGGATTGTGACAATAATTTATTTGAACATACTTCAAGGGACTTTGTGTGATATTTTATTAATGAGTAGAATACCATTACACTACACATTTAAACTACGGTGTTTGATATTGAGTGTTAATTAATTGTAATTCGCCAGATATGGTTTGGTCTTTCACACAAATCGGTTTCACACTCACACTAGACTTTGCATCAATATATGGCTAATATTCCATACTATTATCTATTTGTACAACACATAGGCATAGTTTTATCTATTGCTCACACAAGTGTGTTACATACAAGATTACATTTGTTCTCGTAACATGACTATGTTATGTTGATGACATGTACTTTATAGGTACACATACTTTTAATCTTTTAACAGATAAGGTTGCATTCATTCACTTTCTTAATTGATTGTCTGCCTCATTTCATCTATTGTTTCTATTACATATTTGAATTAATTTTAATGCTTTGCATTATCACTATTGATTAATACGAGATTAATTGACTACTGATACTGGACTTGACAGATAGGTGTTATTGGACGGTGTGAGGTATGAGAGTGCATGGATTGCTACCATCATTTTTTTAATATGTTGGGTGCTTTTAGTATGGTCACCTCACATTGCTGTTAAAACGATTTATGTCCTTTGTAGTCAATGGCTTTAGTATTCGTTGCTAATGTCCACACATTGAGTGTTTAATTGCCTACTCTGTGGCACAAACCTGGGTGCTATGCTAATTCATACTAACAGTGAAGTTTGATGATACCATCTTTCACTCTAGTGATGTTATACTCACACCACGGAAATAATGAAAACTTTGTTTCCATTATTTTACGGGGGAGGCAGTAATGTTATAAGTAAAAATCATAACATGTCTGTCGATGTTATTAAATGGTTCGAGGAGGATTCATGTTTGTTTATTATCGGTAGTCCTTGGTAACAGGAAGTTACGTCATTGCCTCGAGGTGGAGTTCGCAGACGTTAAGGTTGGGGTCAGCAAAAGTAAGCGATCGTCTGAAAGGTCTTCTGTGTGTTTCATTGTGGCAAGTGGACGTAGTAAGCGATCGTCTGAAAGGTCTTCTGTGTGTTTCATTGTGGCAAGTGGACGTATGTCTCTGAGCTCCTGAGAATTATATTATTTCGTGACATATTCCTATGATGTTCCATCACTAGATCGTCCATATACCTCCGTGAGATGATGCTAGTATATTTGTGAAAGGAATTATGATTTCTGTGAAGAACGTGAGTCTGAACTAAATTAAAATGTGTAAATCTGTCGAGGACAGTGTTCTAGCTACAGGCGGTACAGAGCTATACTGATGACTGTATATGTGATGCCATAAGATTTATGGATTTCAAGATTATCTATGTGGAGCAACGTTGAGTAAAATAAACAGTGTATTGATTGTCCACTTGGCCTTTGTGGTGACAGTAATTATTCGAGTTAAATTGCTGTGTGCGTTCTCTACCAGTTCTACCCCTATGTAATCTTGGCCAGAGTAACAAGACGTTTACTCAGACTATACATACAATAGTAAAAAGACACGCAACAGTCACGTCATAACCTACCCAGCTGTGCTCCTGACTCTGCTTTTTAGTTAATGAATGCAAAGGCAATTAGGAAGGGAATGATAAAGTCTCTATGGTGTTCTGATTACAACCTCTTGTAATGGGTATAGTGGCCACCGCTGGAAAGTTGATAAATATAAGCCCACTAGAACATCACCAGAGCTAAATGCTGTGTTGTTGTGTTGCTCGTGGTTTGAGTATGGAATGTCAACTCGACCTACACAGTGGTGTGTAGACATAGAGTGAGAGTATAATATGCGAATGATAAGAAGAGTTCGTGGTGTTGACAAATGGTCTTTTTCTTTCACTCATGTATGGCTGGAAGTCATCGACACCAACGACTGTGTACCTTTGCTACAGTTTAATTGGACGTACACACTCGACAGCACGAATAGTGACAAATCACAGGTTGGCATAATACATCATAGTACAGTGGATAAATGGTCTTGCAATGATACATGGGCACTCATGTAGAATAATAGCATAATGGACTGTCAGTAGACAAGCACTCAGTATTGCCCATATATATATATATATATATATCATCTGAGTTTACTGACAAAGCACGTCAGATTATAACCAACAGTCAAGATGGCTTCTAGACCTAACCTCGTCTAGTGAAGATTCCTTACAATAATGTTCAGCACATATTTTCCATATAATCATATTGAACCGCTAGTAATGGGTTCTCATGTGTAGCAGTGATCTCTGGACTCATCAAGCGATAATACGGGGCATCCCTTTCTCTTCTTGAAAGTCACAAAATATTTGGATACAAGATGGCTTCTCTCGTGAGCTGTCACTCACGTTTGGATACAGATAATGAATCTGCATTAAAGTTAGTCATTCATTAAATGTTCTCATTGCTCTGTAGATTCTATTATGATACAATTGACTTCATCATACAAGATATAGTGCTGCTAGGAATGAATGTCGTTTTCATCTAGTTAAATATATTCTCTCAGACGTACAAATCGTGCCTATCGAAAAACGGTGGCTTAGCCAGAGTTCATAAGAAGTATCTTTTGTTACCTTGGTATCAGAAATATGATTCTGCCATTCCTTGGCAATAAGAATAAACACTGGGGTAAAGCATACACGATAGGTCTAGACGACTATCACTTTCCCCACAAATACTGAGATCACTTTTCCCGGCGACAAGCCGATATAGAAAAACACAGCCCCCATCAGGGCGAAGCCAAATCACACCTCTCTAGCGACACATCCGCCGAACAGCCCTTTGACCTTTCTATCGACAAAAGACCATATAGTTCGACTTAGATATGTAAAGATATACAGATATAAGACAGACTCGTCCTACCCAGACAAACAACACACATAAATTCAGGCCATAGATACACCGAAGCAAGAACAACCTATTTCTACCCAAACAAAGAATAAATCGCAGTAAAACTGGATTCATCCGCGGAGTTCGATCAAAAATGACGACACTCCTTTCAAGGGAAGTAACTCAATAATGACTTTTCCTTAAGCACTAAAAAGTATCTATTTTGTTTACAAAATATTTGCGAACATAACAAGCATACAAATGTATTATATTGTAAGATATCAAAGACTGCACGTAACAGGGAAGCAGTCACTCTATTTCATAAAAACTAAGCTGGACCTAGTATAGTGAAGTCTATGACAATTCACTCCTCTGCGGCAGTGTTTGCTATGGGACCTTTACTTTTAAAAATCATTGTTATTTGTCATTCATAGATGTCCAAATGTGTTCCTGCAACATGTATCACACTTTTATTCGATATCAGGATGCCCTTTCATTCTTACCGTGTGTTACCGTGGCCCGAAAGGGGCGCAAAGAAAAGTAACACTGTAAGTAACCACGCATGTCGTAAGAGAGATTAAAGAGGGTTGGGCTGAAGCCGGCTACCCTATTTCGTAGAAATTTTGATAAAACAAAACAAAAAAAAACTTCAACAAAGCAATGAGATTAGGAAGACTAGGTATAAGTTTGTTGAAAGCCTTTGCTCCTTGGGGAGCTAAAAGGTGATTGATTATTCCTTCTTAGAAATGTTTGGTCAATGTCCTACCCCATGTTCTAGTACAGAACAAAAACAAAAGAATGCGCACAATACTTTATGATTCCCATTTTTAATTTCAGGATAAGCCACGATAACGACTATTAGCCTGTTTTCGTTAAATGTACACTTCAGTGACTTCTGATGATGTTTATGACATTCCCAACCGCGGGGACATCCATTTGTCGTTTCTGCCCACACGCCTAGATATTTTTTTTTTTTTAAATGACGCGGAAATCCCATCATAACTTTACTGCGGCGGTTATCGCAGGTGTGAATTAGTGAACTGGATCTGTTGTTGTAGATGTCCTGTTTTTTGTTGAGTTTTTGCTTCTGGTTGGGGAAAGGTTGGGTTGAAGGTGTTTCTTCCATGTGATTTTCCTTTATCAAATAATATATACCGGTAGATCACGTTGACTACGTCTTTATCTTATCCAGAATACACAGTAGGCAACGAGCTTCCTTCTAGCTTGGTACCAGATGTGATGATCCTTTAAATGTAAACCAAGCTGGAGAAACCGGAGCTCATGACTTCAACTCAACACGTTTCGGAATGACAGAAAAGCCACAGGAAAAGCATTTATCTACAGTGTAGATAATACCAAGGAGTCTTCAACTTGATATTGGCTGCTAAGGAGCGAGGAGCTCAGGAGCCCTAGTTAAAGAAGAAGAACAACAACCCAGAAGACCGTGTTGTTTTTATTCGGATTGACTAAGATTGCTGAGCGTGTCGCTCTTTCGCAGCCAATGCACGTTGAAGAATGTGCATGCGTCCTGTAGCTGTTGAGTAGTGCTGTATAGAGTGTTAGTGATTGTTGGGGAGCCCGGCTTTCATCTTTCTGTGGAGATTCTTGAGCAGGTCAGCAGCACATGCTGAATGTCTCATATGCATGGGTACACTTGCGGAAATTAAGCTCACGTATAGGGTGTAACTTGTTTTCGTGCTTGTTGAGTCCGGTGTGTTCTGTTCTAAGTTAGAAGATTGTGCTGTGCTCCACACGTCGTAGGTTACTGAAGTTGTCATGTTTGTTGGGAATGGTCATTTCTTAATACAAAGCACGTCCAATAGACCTTTGTGCCCATCGGTTAAGCCACTCCTCTTTGAAGTTGTTTTGAAGTATCCGTGTAGCTGTCTGCATTGTGGCTTCTTAACGGCAGTGAGACTTAAACATCATATGCTAAATACGACAGAAGGCTCAATTATTTACCACCTACGGTGTCTATGCCACATACTTGGTATTTCATGGAAGAACAAAGTGACAAATGTCAAGGTGCTGTCACGTGCTGGCGTTCAAAGCATCTGCAAACTGCTTAGACAGCGCAGACTACGCTAGCTTGGCAATGTCTGTCACATCCCTAAAGATGTCGTCTACGGACAACTGGCAGAAGGCAAAAGAACAGTCGGGTGAACGCAGCTGAGGTTCAAAGATGCGGGCAAGAGAGACATCAAGGCACTGGATATAAATCCAGCAGCCTGAGAGGATGACGCTGCCGATAGCACCAAGTCGTGATGCTCCCTACCGCGCTACCTCAGATTGAGCGAAAAGAAGCTCTCACAAGCAGAAGAGAAAAGCCACGTCGAAAGGAACACTAGACTAAAAAAGTAACTCAGGGCTGTCACCTCAGGGGCACATTCGCTTAGTCAGTCATGACTGAAGATGCTACCACTACTATTAGCTAGAGTGTTTGAATTATGTTTGCTCCTAGTTTTGCAGACGTAAATTATGAGCAGACGACAAAAGAGCAATACAAAGAAACAGCTGGAGTAAGGAAATCGAAATGGACAATGAAACTTCAAAGAGTCATCTTTTAAGAAAATATACGTGTTTTTAAAAGTCGGAGTTTTGCTTCGTTTAGCGTGGCATGCCTCTTTAACCTAGACACAAGACTTGTCCTTCATATTAGTGCACGTGTCCAAATATAAGACATTGTGGTCTGTTGTGTGCAGTTTTACAAATGATTTTTGTTTCAGAACATGCCTCACTGAAGGGCTGTAACCTCTGGCTAAATCGACAGGTCAGAGAGAAAAAGAGTGAGAGAGAGAAAGAGAGAAAGAAAGAGATAGAGAGACGTAGATAAAGAGAGAGAGAGTGAGAGAGAGAAAGAGAGTGAGAGAGAGATAGAGAGACATAGATAGACATAGATAGAGAGAGACATAGACACAGAGAGAGATAGAGAGACATAGATAGAGAGAGATAAAGAGAAATAGATAGAAAGAGAGACATAGATAGAGAGACATAGATAGAGATAGAGACATTGATAGAGAGAGAGACATTGATAGAGAGAGACATAGAGAGAGAAAGAGAGAGATAGAGACACAGAGAGACAAAGAAAGATAGAGATAGAGAGAGATAGAGACAGAGAGAGGTAGAGACAGAGAGATAGAGAGAGTAATAGAGACAGATAGAGACAGAGAGAGAGATACAGAGAGAGAGAGAGAGAGAGAGAGACAGAGAGAGATCGAGAGAGAGATAGAGACAGAGAGAGAGAGAGAGAGAGAGAGAGAGAGAGAGAGAGAGAGAGATGGGATAGAATGAAGAAGTCACATAGAAACTTTCGGAAAATACGGAAGCTGAAAATCAATGGTGAAGAACGGCCTTTTCGCTAAACTCCGAATCTGACAATGCAATATCTGGTATACGCGCCAATCATCTTATCCGGCAAAGCCATCAGCGGGAAAAAATAAGATCTGATCATCACCTCGCCTCGACATCGACTACAGCAGCTAAGCGACGGCGTCAGCAACACGTGCTCAACGAATCCCTAACAGACATCTCATTGTCATCATGTCCGTGGGTGAACACGGTTTCTTTCCTGTTTGGTCTTAATATAGTTCTACGTGAACAGGATCAGAGACGTTTATATTTAGTTTTGGTACCAATAGCCAATCGAACTGATGGACGAATGGAAGATTGGACAGATGGACGGACCTTTATATGGCTGGTTGAATAGACGGGTAGACAGATGGATAGACGGATCGAAGGATGGACATTTCGACTGGATTTGTATTATCATCATTTCAACACTTTCCTTTTCTCTTCCTGTTAATCATGGAGCCACCTATGCAGCTAGTCCACAAGAAAGAAGCTTGGACAAAACATTCACATCTTTTTGCTGTAGTTTCTGTGGCAATGCGTTTTACATGATGAGGTTTCCAGCCCCATGCACAACTTCATATCGGTTGCCTTGTACGACATGCGTGAGTGTGCAGTAGTTCACGACTTTCATTCCCACCTTCAAGGTCACCGGGAGCTACACATGGTCATAGCTAGTGTACATGATGGAAAATATGTTTCTGGTAGTTTAAGACTTTTTTTCTCTCTATCTTTCTCGGTCAATCTGCTATCTCGGTCATTCTGCTGTTTCGGTCATTCTGCTATGTCATTCTGCTATCTATGTCATTGTGCTGTCTCGGACATTCTGCTGTCTATGTCATTCTGCTGTTTCGGTCATTCTGCTGTCTATGTCATTCTACTGTCTCGGTCATTCTACTGTCTCGGTCATTCTGCTGTCTCGGTCATTCTGCCGTCTCGGTCATTCTGCTGTCCATGGCATTCTGCATTCTCGGTCATTCTGCATTCTCGGTCATTCTGCTGTCTGGGTCATTCTGCTGTCTCGATCCTTCTGCTATCTCGGTCATTTGTTGTACGGTCATTCTGTAATTTTGGTAATTCTGCTGTCTAGGCGAATATTTATGCACTAATAAAGAGATTTCTCGAATATACTATTTCTCCTATTTAAAATATATATATATAAATATATATATATAAATATATAAATATATAAATATATATATAAATATATAAATATATATATAAATATATATATATAAATATATATATAAATATAAATATATAAATATATATATATATATATATATATATATATATATATATATATATATAGATATATATATATATATATATATATATATATATATATTATATATATATATATATATATATATATATATATATATATATATATATATATATATATATATATATATATATATATATATATATATATATATATATATATATATATATATATATATATATATATATATATATATATATATATATATATCTAATTTAAAAAGTCAAACACTAATTTCTGTCTGGATGTTTAATCCTTCATCCAAGTTTTCGATTCCTTCATTACATCTTCCCAGCTAGCATTCCTTCTCTCCTCCGCAGACGAACAAGTACTAAGCTCGGCGACAACAATGAAGAACCATCGCAGACATGACATCATCTCATCGGTGTCCAGGTCGCTTCCATCAGAATCACGCGCTTAACGACACTGGATGACAATCTCTGCGCGCATGAGCAAGCACGTGCGGCCTACACGACAGCTGTCAAACGCATGCGCGAGCGATCTGATGACGTTATCAAGAATTTCGTCGTTTTATTTCTTCTTTATTGCCAGACGATGCCACAGAGCTGGTGGCTGGTTAGAGCAGAAGTGAACTATCTTCAAGGTTATTTGTAGAACGCATGCGTATTCAGTGCCTAGCTATTTACACTATGATTTATAAGTCACTCGCTATTGATACGTTTGAATATCCTCATGTGTATCTATTGCACGTACATGACTGAAATGTCAAAACAGGGAAACAAGCGGCAAGTTGACATATAAAGTTGTTGTATAATTCTCATAACAAGTTAAAGATAGGAACTACTGCTCATAACAAGTTAAAGATAGAAACTACTGCTCACAACAAGTTAAAGATATAAACTACTGCTCACAATAAGTTAAAGATATAAACTACTGCTCACAACACGTTAAAGATAGGAACTACTGTTCACAACAAGTTAAAGATAGAAACTACTGTTCACAACAAGTTAAAGTTAGAAACTACTGCTCACAACAAGTTAAAGATATAAACTACTGCTCACAACAAGTTAAAGATATAAACTACTGCTCACAACAAGTTAAAGATAGGAACTACTGCTCACAACAAGTTAAAGATATAAACTACTGCTCACAACAAGTTAAAGATAGGAACTACTGCTCACAACAAGTTAAAGACAGGAACTACTGCTCATAACAAGGTGAAGATAAAAACTACTGCTCACAACAAGTTTTTTTTTTTTTTTCCGTAACCAGCGGCACTTGGGCTTTCAGCCCTTCGGCTCAATGACATGTCATTGCGAGGCTGGGGAACCTGAGGACTTTCCTTCCAACCCGGTCAGGAGCTTCGCTCCTTCCCATCCACAGAGGGTTTATCACAGGAGCCGTTCAGGCTATTCAGTCAAATTTCCGGCCGTAAACATTTCTTCAAACGCCGACGCCCGGGTTTGAACCATGAACACCTGGTCGCCAGTACAACGCCGAAGCCATTACACCAGCGCGGCTCCCTCACAACAAGTTAAAGATATAAACTACTGCTCACAACAAGTTAAAGATATAAACTACTGTTCACAACAAGTTAAAGATAGGAACTACTGCTCACAACAAGTTAAAGATAGAAACTACCGTTCACAATAAGTTAAATATATAAACTACTGCTCACAACAAGTTAAAGATATAAACTACTGCTCACAACAAGTTAAAGATAGGAACTACTGCTCACAACATGTTAAAGATATAAACTACTGCTCACAACAAGTTAAAAATAAAAAACTACTGCTCACAACAAGTTAAAGATATAAACTACTGCTCACAACAAGTTAAAGATAGGAACTACTGTTCACAACAAGTTAAAGATAGGAACTACTGCTCACAACAAGTTAAAGATAGAAACTACTGTTCACAATAAGTTAAAGATAGAAACTACTGCTCACAACAAGTTAAAAATTAAAAACTACTGCTCACAACAAGTTAAAGATAGGAACTACTGCTCACAACAAGTTAAAGATAGAAACTACTGCTCACAACAAGTTAAAGACAGGAACTACTGCTCATAACAAGGTGAAGATAAAAACTACTGCTCACAACAAGTTAAAGATATAAACTACTGCTCACAACAAGTTAAAGATATAAACTACTGTTCACAACAAGTTAAAGATTGGAACTACTGCTCACAACAAGTTAAAGATAGAAACTACCGTTCACAATAAGTTAAAGATAGAAACTTCTGCTCAGAACAAGTTAAAGATAGGAACTACTGCTCACAACAAGATAAAGATAGGAACTACTGCTCACAACAAGATAAAGATAGGAACTACTGCTCACAACAAGATAAAGATAGGAACTACTGCCCGCAACAAGATAAAAATAGGAACTATTGCTCGAAACAAGATAAAGATAGGAACTACTGCTCACAACAAGTTGAAGATAGGAACTACTGCTCACAACAAGATAAAGATAGGAACTGCTGCTCGCAACAAGATAAAGATAGGAACTACTGCTCGCAACAAAATAAAGATAGGAACTACTGCTCGCAACAAGATAAAGATAGGAACTACTGCTCACAACAAGTTAAAGATAGGAACTACTGCTCACAACAAGATAAAGATATGAACTACTGCTCACAACAAGATAAAGATAGGAACTACTGCTCACAACAAGTTAAAGATAGGAACTACTGCTCGCAACAAGTTGAAGATAGGAACTACTGCTCAGAACAAGATAAAGATAGGAACAACTGCTCACAACAAGTTCAAGATAGGAACCACTGCTCACAACAAGATACAGATAGGAACTACTGCTCACAACAAGATAAAGATAGGAACTACTGCTCACAACAAGATGAAGATAGGAACTACTGCTCACAACAAGATAAAGATAGAAACTACTGCTCACCTACCTGCTTACAATCAAAAGAACAACTGAAAGAGTTGCTCAGCCTAGGAACTGCCCAAAATCACGCAAGAAACTAAGTAAACGAACGGGAGAAATGAGTATTAAGACCTACAAGCTGAGAGAGCCAGAAATTAAGACCAGATATCAGGGGCTTATTGCAGCAGCAATGAGCAACACAGAAGAACAACCTGATGACTTGGAAACCCTCTGGCTTAAATTCAAGGACATCATAAAGACAGCTGCTGCAGAGGTATGTGGTGAAGTCCGACTTGGGAACAAGAGAAAGAGGACACCTTGGTGGACAGAGGAAGTCAAAGAGAAAATAAGAGAGAAGAAAGTGGCATGGAAACAATACTTAGGAGCTAAAAACACAGCAGGACAAATAGAGAAATATAGAGAATATGTGATATTCAGAACAGAAGCAAAGAACAAGGTGCTAGCAGCAAAACAGAAGACCTGGGAAGAATTTGGAGAAAAGCTAGAAAAAGATGCGCAAGAAAACCAGACATTGTTCTATAAGACCCTAAAGAACACGAGGAAGGAAAAACAATGCCCTCTCAAATTTATAAAGGACAAGCAAGGCAAATTGCTTACTGCCCCGAAGGAAGTAATGGAAAGATGGAAACAATATTTCTCAGAACTCCTTGATGGTGAGCAAGGTCAAGATTCAGAAATGATAACCACTAGCACAGAAGAGAAAACCAATGATAGTGAAGATGACATTTTCTTCTTCTTCTGCGTTCGGTTTGTAGTCATGCTAAATCTGCAGGCCTGTCGCCAGGACGAAGTCCACAGTCTTTTCCAGGTCGGCGCGGCAGCCCCATAGCTTCTGCTGGAGCTCATCACCTTTTGGCCAGGTCGCACGTGCAATTTATCATGGGTTGGACAGTTCTGGAGAACGTGTTCTGGAGTCTGGATATCAGTTCCACATGGGCATTCATTCGTGTGGGATATCTTGAGGCGATAGAGATGTCCAAGTAATCTGCAGTGACCAGTTCTCAGGCGGAAAATTGTCGTCTGTTGGTGTCTGTTTAGGTGGTGGATTGGGTCATCTCTGCTGTATATATCCCCTTCCTCCTTCCACTGATTTTTGTACTTGTTGTGGATGATGGTTTTTGCTTCCCGATAGGGCAATGGGTGGCTGTATTGTTCCATTTTACTGCCACTTCTTGATAGAGCATCTGCTTTCTCATTACCAGCGATTCCACAATGGGCAGGTAACCACTGAAGGGCAATGGTTGATGACCTTTGGATGATGTTAAGCTCAGATCTGATCTCATTCATCATGTTATCATTTCTAGTGTTTTGTATTGATTCAAGTAAAGATCTGCAGTCAGTGAGAAGATGACATAAAGATGGAAGAACTGAAGGCAGCACTGGAGAAAATCAAGATGGGGAAAGCAGCAGGGCATGATGGTATAACACCAGAAATGGTTAAGTACATGGGAGCATCAGGCGACCTATTAACTCTTTCAGTCCCAAGCAGAAAAGTGGGTTTGGCCCAAACAAACGCTTCTTTTGTTGTTTGGAAATAATTTTTTTTAATGTTCATATGCATAAAAAATTTGTTGTTTTATCCAAGGTAAAATGGATAGGAGCAAAAGATACGGAAGCCACTTAAATGGCTCCCGGGTCAAATGTGTCTAAACCCTGAGCCTTTATAAAGTCGATTGGGACTTAAAGGGTCCTACAGGCAGCGTGGTGCAACAAGACCATACCAAAGGACTGGGAGATTGCCATCATAACACCAATTTTCAAAAAGGGTGACAATCGACAATGTGGAAACCTTAGAGGCATATCCCTTCTAGTGTCCCTGGTAAAATCTACTCTAGAATCCTAGAGCAGAGACTCCGACGCCTAGCTGAGCCACAATTGGATAAGGTCCAGTGCGGATTCCGAGCAAACCGAAGTACTCAAGACCTAATCTTCAAACTCAGGCAGCTGAGTGAAATGCCCTTGAGTATAAGAGTGAGATCCATCTTTGTGTCATAGATCTCAGCAAGAGAGAGGTTGGTAAGAAAACGAAGATGGCTGTATACCGCTCACTTATGTCCCAGTCTTGACCTATGGATGCCAGTCATGGGCAATGACTACAACCCACAAAAGCCAAATCCAAACCTCAGAAATGAGGTATCTGAGGAAGGTGGTTGAAGTAACAAGAGGAAACATGGTCCGCAACCAGACGATACGTCAAGGCCTAAAATCCCACCCCCTGTAGACCCAAGTAGAACAGTCCCAACTAAGATGGTTTGGCCATGTCTGCAGAATGGGAGAAGATCGGATACCACGACAAGCATGGGAAACAAAGAGCCAGTGATCTAGACCCCCAGGACAACCCAGAGTCCGCTGGGAGGACAACATTAGACAATCTTTGAAGGACCGAGGACTAGAATGGAACCAGGCCAGGAAGAAGACAGCCGATAGGATAGTCTGACGCTCTCTCTTCTAAATCTCTACACCTCACGGTAGAAGGGGAACGACTAAGTAAGTACTACTGCTCACAAAAAGTTAAAGATAGGAACTACTGATGAGTGTAACTATGGCACAGATATAATGACTGCTGACCATCTACTTCAAAGGTGCCCAACATATGAGGAACATAGAACGCGCATATGGCCATCACCAATGCCATTTCTAGGAAAAACTCTACGGTCAACAGCCTCAGACAGACCACTGCTTTCTTTGAACATATTCAAGTTGACGTCTGAGGGTGAGCGAAGAAGAAGAAGAAGAAGAAGAAGAAGAAGAAGAAGAAGAAGAAGAAGAAGAAGAAGAAGAAGAAGAAGAAGAAGAAGAAGAAGAAGAAGAAGAAGAAGAAGATGAAGAAGAAGAAGAAGAAGAAGAAGAAGAAGAAGAAGAAGAAGAAGAAGAAGAAGAAGAAGAAGAAGAAGAAAAAAGAAGAAGGAAGAAGAAGAAGAAGAAAGAAGAAGAAGAAGAAGAAGAAGAAGAAGAAAGAAGAAGAAGAAAGAAGAAGAAGAAGAAGAAGAAGAAGAAGAAGAAGAAGAAAGAAGAAGAAGAAGAAGAAGAAGAAGAAGAAGAAGAAGAAGAAGAAGAAGAAGAAGAAGAAGAAGAAGAAGAAGAAGAAGAAGGAGAAGAAGAAGAAGAAGAAGAAGAAGAAGAAGAAGAAGAAGAAGAAGAAGAAGAAGAAGAAGAAGAAGAAGAAGAAGAAGAAGAAGAAGAAGAAGAAGAAGAAGAGGAGGAGGAGGAGGAGGAGGAGGAGGAAGAAGAAGAAGAAGAAGAAGAAGAAGAAGAAGAAGAAGAAGAAGAAGAAGAAGAAGAAGAAGAAGAAGAAGAAGAAGAAGAAGAAGAAGAAGAAGAAGAAGAAGAAGAAGAAGAAGAAGAAGAAGAAGAAGAAGAAGAAGAAGAAGAAGAAGAAGAAGAAGAAGAAGAAGAAGAAGAAGAAGAAGAAGAAGAAGAAGAAGAAGAAGAAGAAGAAGAAGAAGTAGTAGGAGTAGATAAAGAAAAAGAAGAAGAAGAAGAATAAAAAGAAGAAGAAGAAGAAGAAGAAGAAGAAGAAGAAGAAGAAGAAGAAGAAGAAGAAGAAGAAGAAGAAGAAGAAGAAGAAGAAGAAGAAGAAGAAGAAGAAGAAGAAGAAGGAGAAGAGGAAGAAGAAGAAGGAGAAGAAGAAGAAGAAGAATAAAAAGAAGAAGGAGAAGGAGAAGAAGAAGAAGAAGAAGAAGAAGAAGAAGAAGAAGAAGAAGAAGAAGAAGAAGAAGAAGAAGAAGAAGAAGAAGAAGAAGAAGAAGAAGAAGAAGAAGAAGAAGAAGAAGAAGAAGAAGAGAAGAAGAAGAAGAAGAAGAAGAAGAAGAAGAAGAAGAAGAAGAAGAAGAAGAAGAAGAAGAAGAAGAAGAAGAAGAAGAAGAAGAAGAAGAAGAAGACGAAGAAGAAGAAGAAGAAGAAGAAGAAGAAGAAGAAGAAGAAGAAGAAGAAGAAGAAGAAGAAGAAGAAGAAGAAGAAGAAGAAGAAGAAGAAGAAGAAGAAGAAGAAGAAGAAGAAGAAGAAGAAGAAGAAGAAGAAGAAGAAGAAGAAGAAGAAGAAGAAGAAGAAGAAGAAGAAGAAGAAGAAGAAGAAGAAGAAGAAGAAGAAGAAGGAGAAGAAGAAGAAGAAGAAGAAGAAGAAGAAGAAGAAAAAGAAAAAGAAGAAGAAGAAATTTTATCCTTTTTTTTTTAATTCGGAAAATAAAATGGAATGCAATCTTTTTTAAAATTAAATTTTGTCTCCAGTTAGTGAAGCTCGCACCGTTAAACCTAGACACTGGTTCCGTCGGTTATGTTAAGGCGCATGTTTAAATATTAAAGACAATGCGGTCAGGAGTACCTAAAAATCTAAAATAGTCAATACAAGCTTTATCGTACCATTTTAATCCTCATATTATATGCAAGCACATATTTCTGAAAGTCTATATCTTCTTGGCTGATGTTTTCGTTGTTCTCCGTGTTTCAAAACCATACGGTAAGGACTTACTTGATATTTCATATGTTGATTCGTATTGTTTTGTGTTGACCTTAATTGTTAGACAATGCTATGACGTCTTGCGTTGAACATGCCGTATCTCAAGTTGGGTTATAACTTAATGTGACAGAACATTTTATGTCCTAAAATTTCATTCAATTTTCTTGACATTTGTTTAATATAAATTAGTTGGATAAGAGACAAAGCGAAAATAGAACTAATGATTCCTCATGTATGTCGTAAGAGGCAACGAACATGTGGTTCAGAATGGGAATGGCAGCATGCATAAATAAAAGTCTACAGAAACCACACGTGCAAGAGCATATACATGCCTTTATACAGGCTTCCTGCAAGATGAGGGACCAGAGGCAGTGGTGGCTCCTTGCTCTAAAAAATGAGCGAAAGCGGAAATTAATGGATTATCCTCAGTTCAGACCAGGTGTGGCGTAGTCAAAATAAAGTGACACTTAAAATGTACAGATGGCGAGCGGATCCTGAACCGTCACCAGAGCTAATGACTTTTCAATTAGAATTCTGAATTATGGGAAAGTGTAGCAGGTTGTTTCCCCGGCAGGTAAAAGTACCATAATAAGGCAGTCTATGACACTTTCCCTCCTTCTTCCCCGAGATTCTGTTACCGGGCGAACGACACGCTCATCTAATTCCCATTTATTCTCCTCTTTAGGAGACATGCTTGCGGAAACGGTTGCCAAAGTTTATTGCTATAAGCAGCGTTGCCACTCCTCGGTGGATTCACCCAGATCTAGGTGTTTTTTTTTTTTGGTCCCATCTAGGTGTCATTATTCTTTATTAGTTTAAGAGCGCCACCTAGATTTCGCCCAAAATCGGCCAAAATGGGAAAAAATCACCCAAAGTAGCTCAACAATCGCCCAAGTAGCCCAAGTCACCGATGTTTAGGTTTTTATTTTTGTTTTTTTTTTTCAAAATTCAGAGTGGCAACGCTGGCTATAAGACTGAACATCGAGAGAGTAAGAGTATGAGATGAAAATGAGGAGAATGTGTATACACATATAAGAAGGCATATAAGGAAAGGACGAGGCTTTACTCTTATCCTTACTCACTAAAAACCGGTGTTTGCTGAGCACTGAGGAATTACGGGTAGAGTTGGCGAGTCCTTTTCAGAGCTTTATACAAGCAGATGGATTATGTTGGTCCCTGTCAGGACGTAGTATCTATCAAAGCTGGTCGGTATAGCAGTCCTTTTCAGGACTAGTCCTTTTCAGGGCTACTTCATGCTAGCGGATAGATGCTCGTAGTCCTTTTCAGGACTTAGAGTTTATCAATACATCGCTTCAGTTAACAGAGTTCTCTTATTTTTGAATTGCCAATTGCTCTCTGATTTAACCAAAGGACTTAAGTCTAGGTTAAATGTTACGTGCCTCACCGCAAGAAGGTAAAACCCACAAACAAAAAAAAGCGAAAAAGAAAAAAAGGACGAGGTGTACTTTAAACAAACACTCGCTCTGTCACTAAGAAGAGAGAGAGAAAAAGGGACAATCATTAAAGAGAAACATAAAAGTCATCATCTTTTTTTTTTTTTTTTTTGTAAATAAAATTGAGCCTCGTTTTGGCGAGGCGCGTCCCGTTCAACCTAGCGGGTTATATTAGGGCGCATGTCCAAATAGAAAAGACCTCTAGGTCTGGAGAATTGTTACATCAACATCATCTCCTTTTTCTCCTCCATGTGGACCGTTGTTCCATCGCTGCAGACGGCTTTCTTGAGGAGGCCCTAACACAAACTCCTGCAGCGGCGGTTTCTGAAGCAATATGTTTTAAGCCAGTATGGAAGTAAAAAGGTAAAGGCTGTACCGTAGCAGATATTGACGTAGGGGAGTAAAGTGTTGGAGACTTCACTATACTACATCCAGCATCTAGAGGTGGGGGTGACTAGTTCATTTCCTCGCTGCCTTTCCCTTCTTTAACTCAAGAGAAAATGCAGTTGCCCATTTACAGCGTGGTAGATTGGAGACGGCTTTGACTGGCCGGCCAAACTACATGAGTAAATTGAAAAAGGGAGGTCCCCCTTAAACAGTACACACAACTGCTGGCCGAACGGGCGGATGATCAATAATATTTTGACAACGGCTTCTAGGGCAGGAGTTGGAAAGGCCTGGTATCGGGCTGAGGGCGCACCATGGACTGTAATGGTAAGCGGCCAGAACCATCCAGAAAGCAATTGCAAACTACTGGATGTACAATGCCAAGAAATCCATAATGGCTAATCTGAATACTACACAAAGATCTGGTGGTGAGGCCCCCAGGCCAGACAGATCATATTTAACTGGGGAAGAGATCGTTGGCAGCGTCAGTACAGGTAATCGTGATGACGGCCAAAAGCCTGACTGTGTTACCACGGAAAACCATGTCATCGGTCTTAGAAAAATAATCAAAATAGGAACATGGAACGTCAGAAGCTTATACCAAGGAAAACAGTACATAGTGAAGAACGAGATGGAAAGGCTAAACATCGATATCCTGGGCATCTCAGAGCACAGATGGTCGGGCCAGGGACACTTTTCGATTCCATCAGGAGGAACATTCATATACTCAGGCAAAGAGAGAGGAGGTCAGAGCGGCGTCGGCTTCTACCTGTCTAAAAGGACAGCTGCCTCCCTATTAGGATATAATCCCATAAATGACCGCATTGTCACAATCAGACTGAAAGGAAAAAGAAAGAACATCACAATTATACAAACATATGCGCCAACAGCAGCTGCTGAAGAACAGGAAATTGAAGATTTTTACAATGAACTCCAAAATGCATTAGAGAAAGCAAATAAGCAAGATATTAGGATAATAATGGGAGATTTTAATGCCAAAGTTGGAAACGAAAGATTAGAACATGAAAAAAGAGTGAAAGGAAGTTATGGATTGGGCCAGAGAAATGAGAGAGGAGAACGCTTGACAACATTCTGCCTAGAAAACAACCTAGTCATCACGAATACTCTTTTTATGCAACACCCTAGAAGACTATATACATGGACGTCACCGGACGGAAAAAGCAAGAACCAAATAGATTATATCTTAATACAACAAAGGTGGCGATCTTGTATCTCATCCATCAACCCGTTCCCAGGAGCAGACTGTGACTCCGACCATGAACTTCTTGCTGCAAACTTCAAGATCAAATTGAAAAAAGTCGTTACAAGCGACAAAGTAATACGTTATGACACAAGCGCCATACCAGAAGAGTACAGTGTCGATATTCAGAACAAATTTGACATTCTTATGGCAGTACAGGAGGAAATGACACCAGATGAACTTGCTAATAACATCAGAGATGTATATATTACAAATGCACAGAGGTTAATTCCTAAAAGAAGTATAAAGAGACGAGAATACATCTCAGACGAAACACTGAAGTTGGTGGTAGAGAGAAGAAAAATGAAGTCCAAAAAAGATACAGAAAATCAGGAGTTGTACAAGGAATACACAAAGCAGATTAAAAAACGAGTCAGACAAGACAAACAACAATACATAAACGACACCTGCAGGAAAATAGAGGAAATGCGCGAACAGGGATTGAGTAAGAATATGTTTTCTGAAGTAAGAACATTGAAAAACAGCAACTTTAAATCATCACCCCGAGCAATAAACGACAAGAAAGGCGACACTCTAACAGAACGTAAAGATATTCTGAACAGATGGAAGGAGTACTGTCAAGAAATGTATACGGAAATAAACAAAGCGGCAGATAACAACGTCATGAATGAAGCGGAACGTGAACCAGAACCTACCATAGAGGAAGTCCGGAATGCAATCAAACACTTAAAAAGTGGAAAATCTCCTGGTTGTGATGAAATAACAGCTGAAATGATACAGGCAGGAGGAGAAGGCAGCGCTCGTATATACCATGCATTATGCTGCAAGATCTGGCAAAGCGGAATTTGGCCCAAGGAATGGAAACGATCAATTTACATACCCTTGCCAAAAAAGGGCAACCTGAAACTGTGCACAAACTACAGAACTATAGCTCTTATAAGCCATGCCAGCAAAATACTTTTACAAATCATAATGAAAAGGATGCAACAAAAGCTAGAAACAGAAATAAATGAAGTACAGGCGGGTTTTCGACCAGGTAGAGGCACTAGAGATCATATATTCAACATGAGGATCATCATAGAAAAAGTGTAGAGAATTCAACGTTGACCTACATACTTGTTTCATTGATTACACCAAAGCTTTCGATTGTGTACAACATCAGCAGTTATGGGCTATTATGAAAAATATGGGATTTCCAAACCACCTTATACAACTCATCGCACTGCTGTACCAAGAACAACAGGCAGCCGTAAGAATAGAGGGGGAAACATCAGAATGGTTTGAAGTACAGAAAGGAGTAAGACAAGGCTGTACCCTTTCCCCTTACCTGTTTAACATTTATGCCGAGAATATCATGAGAAACGTAAGAGATGACCAAGAACACACAGAGTTTGACTCATTTAACATCGGCGGGTACCAGATCCCGGAAATCAGATATGCTGACGACACAGTCCTCCTATCGACCAACCCAGAAGGACTTGAACAATTACTTCTGTCCACCAAAAAACACAGCGAGGCCCAGAATCTATACCTAAACACCAAGAAGACCAAAGTATTGACAACAGACAAAGTAAAGACCAAACCAGAAATTGAAATTGATAACGAAGAACTGGAAAGTGTCAATGAATTCGAATACTTAGGATCAATCATTAACAGCTCTGGCGACTGTGCAGTAGAAATTAAAAGAAGACTTGCAATTGCTTCACATAAGCTAATACAGATGAAAAACCTATGGCAAGGCACAAGCAAAGAAACAAAGTTACAACTGATCAGAGCATGTATATTCCCAGTAGCAACATACGGCTGCGAGACTTGGACACTCAATAAAACAGTTGCAAAAAAGATTACATCATTCGAAATGAAATGCTACAGAAGGATGTTGAGAATACCCTGGACAGAAAAAAAGACCAACAGAGAAGTACTGCACTCACTAAACGTACAGGAACATTGGCTCCTAAATACCATCGCAATAAGGAAGCTGAAATTTTTCGGTCATATAAAAAGACATAATAGTCTGGAAAAAACAGTGATGGAAGGCATGGTCCCTGGAAAAAGGGGAAGGGGTCGACCTAGACGACGGTGGACCCAGGACATCACAGAGAGTCTGAACTTGTCTTTGGCTGATGCAGGTCGACTTGCCCAGAATCGTGATGCGTTCAGAGCAGCTGTAATGGAGACAACGTTCTGGAAAGAATATGTCACATGATGATGAGATTGGAGAGTGTCGATACCGGAAATCGAACCCGCCACCTTTGCCGCGAAAGACCATCGTTCTAACTACTATGTTAATCGGACGCTCAATATGGAAGTGCAGGAAACTAAATGTAAAGTACCTAAGAAAATAAGAGCAGTGAATAGTAAGAAAACAAAAAATAAACAAAGAAATCCGAAAGTAAGAGAAGGGAATAAATAAACCAGAGACGAAAGTGAAGCTAGATAATTAGAGGATTCTAGACGCAGACAAAGTGAATACACCACTCAATGGGTGAACAAACACGAAATCATGAAAGCAAACAAGATGGAAACAGCAGCCAAGGCCGCACATGACAATAGTGGGATAACGAAGCCATTTTGTCCTGGCTATGGACTGAAAGCATGTGCTGTTTCCTTCCTTCAATATAGAAAAGGAAGTACAAGTGACGCCATTAGCTTCCTATTCACAGAAGAGTTCCGACATATTTTCTCCTCACCCCTTCTCCGATGACATCACTGTGAGAGGATTCTGCTGATAAAACTACACAGAGTTCGACTGAAATCTTTTGTTTCAGATCTCGAAAACCTGGTTTTAAGTTTTGTTAATTCTCTAATATTCGTATCGTTTCTTTTATTTTGAATTCTTTAAAAAAAAAATCTCTGTTTCATTTGCTGTCTTTATTCTTTTTCCACGCTCACTGTTTCTGATAGTCAAGTACTTGTGAAAGACAGTCTTCGCTCTAACATTTGTTTGAAATACTTTAACACCAGCACATAGTATTTTTGATTAATGATAACTTCTAGTTCGGGTATTTTTACTGCTATGACGAAAGAATTGTCCTTAATTGCTTAAGTTTCGATTTCCTTTAATAATATTTACTATATTTTTGTTAAACCGTACAGGGTGAGCCATAAGTCACTTATCCTTTCAAAATATTGTGTATAAAGAAATGTATAGTAGTAGTTTTTGTTCTTGTTGTTTAACTAGAGCTGCTGAGCTTTTCGCTTATTTGCAGCCAATACAAGGTTACAGACTCCTTAGTCTACGCTGTAGATCTAGGAGTTTCATGTGGCTTTTCTGCCGTTCTGAAACGTGCTGAGTTGAAGTTAAGAGCTCCAGTTTGTCCAGCTTGGCAAGCATTTAAAGGACCATTACATCTGGTCCCAAGCTAGGATAAAGAAGCGTGTGGCATACTGTGCGTTCACCGTCATCCAAGGGGCTCTCCAAATATGCAGAGCTAAAATACAGTGCTCTGCTTCTGGGCTCTCCCAAGGAATTGTCATGTCCTACACAGAACAACTTCTTAGCTCCCCTTTCTCATCATGGATCCATAGTGATATCGTCCTGCATGCAGCCAACCAGGTAAAAGCCAGAGTTACGTCCGGGGCTCAAGTGACTCCTCTAAGCTTTGTGTGCAATGCTGGGTTCTCAACATGTTTCACCACAGGGGAAATCTCTGGAAGTGTGTGGATGATTTCAAGAGTCAATGAGGGTGCAATTAACATCACAGACAGAAGTTCACTGTCACATCTGTATACTATAGCAGAGGTTTTCAAACTTTTTTGGTCCGCGGCTCCCTTGACCTGTGCATAAATCACCGTGGCTCCTCTCTATACTACGAAGAACTATATTTATTGATGGACCTTGGCTCATAATATCGAGCCCAATACTTTTCCCAAGCCACCGCGACGCCCTTAGCCGAGGGCCGCGACGCCCCTGGGAGCCGCGACGCACAGTTTGAAAACCTCTGTACTATAGCATTGTGCTGAGCTGGTGGTCATATAAAGGATGACTCAAGATATGTCTCCTTACATGTTGTTGTTGTTATTGTTTAACTAGAACTGCTGAGCTTCTCACTCTTTAGCAGCCAATACCAAGTTGAAGTCTCCTTAGTATTATCTACACCGTAGATGTAGGCTTTTCCAGTGTCTTTTCTGCCGTTCCGAAACGTGTTGAGTTGAAGTCATGAGCTCCAGTTTCTCCAGCTTGGCTTGCATTAAAAAGATCGTCACATCTGGTCCCAAGCTAGGAGTAAGAAGTGTGTGGCATAATGTGCATTCCCCGCCATCCAAGGGGGCTCTCCAACTATGCAGAGCTAAAATACTGTACTCTGGTTCTGGGCTCTCACAGACATAGGTTCATTTCCACCCACGTACAAGTATATTGCAGCATTGTGCTGAGCTGGTGGTCATATAAAGGATGACTCAAGATATACCTCCATGTATGTGTCTCCATACATTAAATGCATAGTAGATTATCCTAATCATGTTTTTGTGTGCATTTTTTTTTCAGCACAAAACCTTACAATTTCAAGTACGCCATGTCTACATCTCCTAATTCCCCCCCCCCCCCTTTTTTTTTTTGCTGCCGATTATAATTCCCTTATAGACATACATTTTCTATATGTAACAGAAAGAGCACGACATAATTTACTTCCCCCCCCCCCCCTTCCCCGGGGGGTTGTTTTGGCGGGTTACTTTGTATGATAATTGTGATGGTTGATCACCCTAATCTGATTATGTTTCAAAGCATTGTCAAATATGCTGTATAGAGGGTTTTGATTGTGTTTGTTTGTTTGTGTTCTGCGTTTTTTTAAACATACTAAAATTTGATTATGTTTTGATACTATAAATGTATGCTGTTATACTACCTTTATAATGTTGCATGCTTTTAAATTAATGTTTAAGTACATGTGGGAATTAAAGGATACAGTATTGTAATAAAGTGTTCCTAGGTTTTATCGTCCTGTACCTTTTTCATCATCCTCTTAATTTATTTCGCTCCTAATTATGCCTTTTCATCATTTTAAAAGTAATCTTTCTTAATAACGGACTTTACCTAAGTGTAACTTAAATCCCACCTTTACTGTTTCTCAAACCATATATTATCATTATGGAAAACTCCTTGCTTGGTAGAAATTATTGTTAGCGCGGGAGATGTCCACATGAGGAATAAAAATGATTCGTTTGATACCTAATCCCCTGTTTAAACAAAACAAGGGTGGCCACACTGGGACATAATAGCACACACTCCAGAGCGATCGGCAACAAAAGACTTGTGACACGCACAGGAATGTTAGTTACAAGATCGTAGTCTACGTTAAGAGTGGCCTGTTGTCTACATGGCGGGACATTGAAAGAGATTAAAGAAAGCCGCCCTCGCCAGCAGAGCGACACAAGGGAACTTCATTAGAACCACAAAATGAGTGATAAGGGGGACATAATTTCTGTATCGCGCGGCCATTCTAAAACCACGGTCTGTATCGCAACCGAACATCTAGCACGGATTAAAGAGTTGGTTGCGAGAGCCCACCCACTATTAGCGATTGACATGCAATGAAATGGCACCCAAACACGCTGAAATCGTCTGCAAGATGATGGACGCCTAGTTATTGGATTAGAGGGCAGTCTTCAGTCCTGCAGAAGTCTGAGTCTACACATTATGTGTTTGGCGCAACCATAAAGAAGTTAGCACAGCGTGCGTCCGGATAACAGAATTCACAAGATAGGACATCATACACTTTGTAAGTTACAAGGAAGGTCTCTGCGCCCGTGTTTGTGAACGTTAGTGACGCACCATTTATTTACCTGTTTCTCAAGTGCTCACAAGTTTATTTGAAAATAAATATATCAAGTTCAACTCACTCAGTACCTTACCGCCTGAGTAAAGTTAGAGCATGCACAAATTGATTCTCATATATATATATATATATATATATATATATATATATATATATATATATATATATATATATATATATTATATATATATATATATATATATATATATATATATATATATATATATATATAAAATTCAGCTCACTTAAAAGCGTATGTCCTGAATCACGATTCCATGCTCACATGTTGATGAGTCTATACATCAAGAGCACATAAAGTTCGTTCGTTCGTTCACTCTTTGTGCCGGCTTATCTTTCAATTCGTTCACCCGATGTCCGTCTGTATCTTATCTCACATTGCCTTTTTAAAATTTGTTTGGGTTTTACACACACACAAAAAAAACTATTAATTAATAAAACGTCATCGAACCATACAAACTTCTTTTAATTTTCTGCGTCATTTCTCGTGAACTTGGACCTTCTTTGTAGTATATGGGAAAAAGTGTTGGACATCCCTTCTTGCACCGAGGGAGAGGTGTGAACACAATTAATAAGTACCTGAAGTATGTAAGTAGTAAATAATAACAAATAAAAACAAGTGTGTGACATTCACTGGGAAGAAAGAAAGAGTGAAGGAAAGAAAAAAAAAACATATAAAAATGAAATAGGGCACCATGCAACAGACAAGTAATTAGAGTGGATTCGAACCGTTCGGTGCTTTCTTCTGGCGCGAAGATGAAACGTGGCGCTGATAGGATAGCCTCTTGATCTCTTCCTCGGAAAACCTATCACTTCTATCACTCTACTGATGTCTTATATCCTTTTCTTTCGTTGCATTCTTCCTTCCTTCCTTCTTTTCATCCATTCATCCATCCATCCATTCATCCATCTTTTTTTTTTTCGTACGCCCGCTAATACTCGAGGCGAAATCTCAGGTTATTATTTATGTCTAACCTGACATTGATTTTTACGTGAGTATCCCTTTATTTCTTGTACAGAGACAAGTGTCCCTCGCCATTCAGGCAAATACTCTCCGATTTCGGAGGTACCCATTGCAGCTGGGTCGGCTCAGGAGCCGCCAGTCCCTGGTCGACGACACTCCTTCAAATGTGCTCGCCAGGTCTCGAGTTAATCCAGTCCAAATCCCGGTCGACGAAAAATCCTCAAATGCCGTCGCCCGGGTTTGATCCTGTATCACCCGGTCGCCAGAGCGGTGTTGTAACCACTACGCTAGCGCGGCTCCCTATTCATCCATCTATCTATTCATCCATCCATTCATCCATCGATCTATCCTCCGATTTTCCCTAGCTTCCGTCTCTCCTTCCTTGCTTCCTTCCTTTATTTCTGTCTTTCTTTATGTCTTGCTTTCTCTCCTTCTTTGTTTGTTCGTTTGTTTCTTTCTTTCTTTGGACTGCCTGCCGCAAACCTATGTCAGAAGTAAGGTGAACGTCTACATTCCAAGATGGCAGGCTGGCGGCAGACAAACAGACACATAGTTAGATTGATAGATAGGTAAACAGACAGACAGACAGACAGGCAGGCAGACAGACAGAAAGACAGACAGACAGACAGACAGACAGAAAGACAGATAGACAGATAGACAGATAGATAGATAGATAGATAGATAGATAGATAGATAGATAGATAGATAGATAGATAGATAGATAGATAGATAGATAGATAGATAGATAGATAGATAGATAGATAGATAGATAGATAGATAGATAGATAGATAGATAGATTTTAAATAATTTCTTACATAATTAAATTACAGTTTGTTTGTTTTTTCAAGAAAAGCAAAGTGACTACCTGCGAGGGCCGATATTTTTATTAAAAAAAAAAAACCTACGTAATTCAGAAATAAGCGGCATGCTCCACCCGGAACTAAAACACGAATTATTAAAATTAAAATTCGCAGAACGGGAACACAGAGACAGAAAATAGCCACAGTCAAGTTGTACAGCTTTTCGAAGATTGGAGCAGATTTCAATGAAACGCACATAACCCGAGCGGCGTAACAGAAAACGGGGACAGGAGACCCAATACAAAGTCCCTCAGCATCTCACAGATTTGGGGTCATATGTAAACATATCGGCACGGTTTGCAATCAGGCAACAACCGTCGCACGTGCGGGAGGACTCCCCGGAAGATCATGTGAAAGGATTATCCAGAGGATCCCTAGGATTAAGATACAATAGGACCAGAAGAGTAGCAGAATTTGATTAAACAAAAAAGCAGAGACCATCCACGCTATATGATACGGGACGACCTGCGTGATAATGGTATATCGTTCAAAGGGTACCCCATCTCATTTAGCTATAGAATATTTAAGGTCAAGGGCCAGTTAATCAAATTAACGTGTTGGTTTATAGTGATTTAGTCAGTGTTAGCTGAAGATAACGTAAAAGGAAAAAAAAAAGCGAATTAAATTCATGAAGAAAGATGAAAAAAAAATTGATTCTCAGTTCATCTTGATAGCAAGGACTCTGAGAAATCCCGTTAAGTCTGTAAACTTGCCCTCAAAATTAATTCTCGTGTAAAATCTCGACTTTAATAAAGGTGCAGAGAGAACTGCATTTTTGGAAATTATCGCTAGATCTACAGCCGCCGCAGGTAGCGAAGAAGCTGTGGGAAACTAATTTGTAAATACTTTACATCTAAAGATCTACCTTGATAAACTTGTGACTGTTTTCAGGTGTTCGAGTATTTGGAATTTAAAATAAGTGCAACCTATATGTAATTGTTATCTCTGCCAGTAGATCTACTTCCTTGAATTTAAAAAAAGTGCAACCGATGTGTAATTGTTATCTCTGCCAGAAGATGTACTTACTAGATTTTAAAATAAATGCAACCTATAGTAATTGCTACCTCTGCCAGAACATGTACTTCCTGGAATTTGAAATAAGTGCAACCTAAATGTAATTGTTACCTCTGCCAGAAGATCTATTTCTTTGAATTAAACCAACAGAGCACTACAAAATTGAAATTAGTTGATGTGTTACCGAAGACTATTTTTTGGCGTCGAAGTGGCTAAGAGGTATGGCGTCCGCCTCGAATTCTAGAGGTACCGGGTTCAATTCCCAGTTGAGGGAATATAATTTACGGAGATTTTTTTTTTCAGAACCAATGGTCCTAATGATGTCATACTCCCCTCCTGGTCTCTTGAGTAGTGAGATCGGATGCCTAGCCTTCTTTGATAAGGGCGAACAAAATAGTAGGTCCCGTGTGCAAGTTGCGCACGTTAAAAATTCCACGGCAGTTGGAAATCGTAAAGAGTAGGCCTATCTCGAAGCCGTTGCTCTGGCAAAATTTAATAATTAGAAACCTATCCACCACCATCATCATCATGTGACGTATTCTTTCCAGAACGTTGTCTCCATTACAGCTGCTCTGAACGCATCACGATTCTGGGCAAGTCGACCTGCATCAGCCAAAGACAAGTTCAGACTCTCTGTGATGTCCTGGGTCCACCGTCGTCTATTGCGATAGTATTTAGGAGCCAATGTTCCTGTACGTTTAGTGAGTGCAGTACTTCTCTGTTGGTCTTTTTTTCTGTCTAGAGTATTCTCAACATCCTTCTGTAGCATTTCATTTCGAATGATGTAACCTTTTTTGCAACTGTTTTATTGAGTGTCCAAGTCTCGCAGCCGTATGTTGATACTGGGAATATACATGCTCTGATCAGTTGTAACTTTGTTTCTTTGCTTGTGCCTTGCCATAGGTTTTTCATCTGTATTAGTTTATGTGAAGCAATTGCAAGTCTTCTTTTAATTCCTACTGCACAGTCGCCAGAGCTGTTGATGATTGATCCTAAGTATTCGAATTCATTAACACTTTCCAGTTCTTCGTTATCAATTTCAATTTCTGGTTTGGTCTTTACTTTGTCTGTTGTCAATACTTTGGTCTTCTTGGTGTTTAGGTATAGATTCTGGGCTTCGCTGTGTTTTTTGGTGGACAGAATTAATTGTTCAAGTCCTTCTGGGTTGGTCGATAGGAGGACTGTGTCGTCAGCCTATCTGATTTCCGGGATCTGGTACCCGCCGATGTTAAATGAGTCAAACTCTGTAATTTCTTGGTCATATCTTACGTTTCTCGTGATATTCTCGGTATAAATGTTAAACAGGTAAGTGGAAAGGGTACAGCCTTGTCTTAATCCTTTCTGTACTTCAAACCATTCTGATGTTTCCCCCTCTACTCTTACGGCTGCCTGTTGTTCTTGGTACAGCAGTGCGATGAGTTGTATAAGGTGGTTTGGAAATCCCATATTTTCCATAATAGCCCATAACTGCTGATGTTGTACACAATCGAAAGCTTTGGTGTAATCAATGAAACAAGTATGTAGGTCAACGTTGAATTCTCTACACTTTTATATGATGATCCTCATGTTGAATATATGATCTCTAGTGCCTCTACCTGGTCGAAAACCCCCCTGTACTTCGTTTATTTCTGTTTCTAGCTTTTGTTGCATCCTTTTCATTATGATTTGTAATAGAGTTTTGCTGGCATGGCTCATAAGAGCTTTAGTTCTGTAGTTTGTGCACAGTTTCAGGTTGCCCTTTTTTGGCAAGGGTATGTAAATTGAATCTTTTCCATTCCTTGGGCCAAATTCCGCTTTGCCAGATCTTGCAGCATAATGCATGGTATATACGAGCGCTGCCTTCTCCTCCTGCCTGTATCATTTCAGCTGTTATTTCATCACAACCAGGAGATTTTCCACTTTTCAAGTGTTTGATTGCGTTCCGGACTTCCTCTATGGTAGGTTCTGGTTCACGTTCCGCTTCATTCATGACGTTGTTATCTGCTGCTTTGTTTATTTCCGTAGACATTTCTTGACAGTACTCCTTCCATCTGTTCAGAATATCTTTACGTTCTGTTAGAGTGTCGCCATTCTTGTCGTTTATTGCTCGAGGTGATGATTTAAAGTTGCTGTTCTTCAATGTTCTTACTTCAGAAAACATATTCTTACTCAATCCCTGGTTCCAAAGGTTGTTATTGCCGGGAGTTGTAGTGAGGATAAGCTATCACTGCAGATAAAATACTTCTATGGCGCGCGCCTCAAACAACCTCTGACAACCAAGTCCAGCTTCCGGCCTTCACGTGTGGCTCAATTTGAGCCTGGCGGAACTGTTTCCACTGACGGGAGAAGGGGCAAAGGCGAGCGACTGGCGCCTTAAAACCAGCAGCTTCGGGCAGATAGGGCTCGTGATCCTTGGTTGGTAACTTATCTAAGAGAAGGAACTCTGAATTCAAACCACCGCTGCGTTGCGGGAATATCCATTTATGGAATTGGCTTCGGGAGTAAACCCTGAGGATAAATCCGGAGTCGGAGTCCCTAAGGCAGTTTAATGTCAATTCGACATTATTCTGGCAACTCCTGCAACATGGCTGGTACCAAACTGTATCGGCTACTGCCGTTCCTTTGGATCTACCGGCTGTGTGGAGAAGGGGAACATGCTGCATGGGCAACAGCTTGATCTCCATATAACTGTGCCCAAGCTCGCGCCCTGGAGAGGACACTCCAGCTTCACCCTATAGGTGTCGGCAAAACACGGGAAGTAGCAGTTACCGGTTATAAGCTTTTTGCCCAATTGGCGTAGGGCATGGCGCCAGGGGCTACTTCCGACAGTGGGAGAGGTTCTAGGATCTCACTGGACAGCTACCGCCCGCTTCAAGCTGGGCAGCCCCCAGTCAATAAGGTGTTGTCCCGCCACTGTCTGCTTTCCCCATTGGGTGCATGGGGATTAGGGTCAAACCCGAACTGTGGACAGAAAATTTTGCACCAAGCAATTATCGAAAAAATAGAAATAAGCAAACTCTCAGATTGGGATGCTGGAACGTCCGGACTATGTTGACTGGACTATCCGAAAACCTACAGGATGTAAACGATGTAAGGAAGACAGCCATAATTAATGATGAGCTTAAACGACTTCAGGTGGATATAGCTGCACTTCAGGAAACGCGCCTGGCGGGCTCTGGAACGGTGAGCGAGAAGGATTACACATTTTATTGGCAAGGGAAAGATCTTAATAAAGCTAGAGAACATGGAGTAGGTTTTGCGGTCAAAAAATCGCTAACTAAAATGGTTGAACCAGGCGAGAATGGATCAGAACGCCTGTTAACGCTCCGCCTGCAAACTAGCACAGGTCCCATCACCCTTGTCAGTGTGTATGCTCCTACTCTGTACTCTGCCTCAGAAGCTAAAGATGAGTTCTACGAGAATCTAACAGCAATTATCAAAAGCATACCTAGGCAAGAACAGCTTGTTCTCCTTGGTGACTTTAACGCTAGAGTGGATGCCGATAATGTTTCATGGCCTTCATGTCTGGGCAGGTTTGGTATTGGCAAGATGAATGATAATGGACAACGGCTCTTAGAGTTGTGCGTCCACCATGACCTCTGCGTGACCAACACCTACTTTCAGACAAAACTCCAGCATAAGGTGTCATGGAGACACCCACGATCCAAGCACTGGCACCAACTTGACCTGATTCTCGTCAGAAGGCCACTCCTCAGGTCTGTGCTCTCCACGCGCTCGTACCATAGTGCAGACTGTGATACAGATCACTCCTTGGTTTGCTGCAAAATCAGAGCACAACCAAGAAAACTCTATCGTGTCAGACATGAAGGGAAACCACGCATTGATACCAGCAAGATGTCAGACCCTTTCATGATCGCTCAATTCACTGCGACCTTCGAGAAAGTGCTCAGTAGCCCTCAGCATGGTGATACTATTACAGAGAACTGAGAGCATCTACGGAACACCATTCAAAGTACTGCACTTGCCACCTTTGGTAAGAAAACAGCAAAGTCAAATGACTGGTTTGATGCTTCATCAGATGTGATGGCACCTGTCATTGAAGGTAAGCGCAGTGCTATGAATGAATACAAACGTTCACCGAGTGCCAGAACCCTACAGATCCTGAGGGCTACGAGAAGCAAAGTTCAACAAACTGCTCGACGCTGTGCAAATGACTACTGGCTCCAGCTCAGTGAGAGCATCCAGATCGCAGCGCAAACAGGCAACATTAGACAAATGTATGACGGTATAAAGAAAGCACTTGGCCCCCATAAAAGTAAGACGGCACCGCTAAAAACCATCAGCGGAGAGAAGCTAACCGATAAGGGTAAGCAGATGGAGAGGTGGGTCGAGCACTACTCTGAGCTTTATGCTAGAGACAATACCGTTACGCCTGCAGCCCTTGATGGTGTCAACAGTCTGCCAACTATGGAGGAGCTGGATGCCGAACCAACATTAGAGGAACTCAGCAAGGCCATTGATAGCTTGGCCTCTGGCAAAGCACCAGGAAGTGATGGGATTCCTCCTGATTTAATCAAATGCTGTAAGAGCACGCTATTACATCCCCTGCATAGGATGCTGTGCCAGTGCTGGGAAGAGACAACTATTCCTCAAGACATGCGAGATGCCAAGATTGTAACACTGTATAAAAATAAAGGAGACAGAAGTGATTGCAATAACTACAGAGGAATCTCTCTTCTTAGTATTGTTGGTAAGGTTTTTGCCAAAGTCATCTTAATGCGACTACACAAGTTAGCTGAGCGCATATATCCAGAGTCACAGTGTGGATTCCGAGCTGGCAGATCAACAACAGACATGATCTTCTCTCTCCGCCAGCTTCAGGAAAAATCAAGAGAGCAGAAAAGACCATTATAGATCGCCTTTATAGACCTCACAAAAGCATACGACCTGGTTAGTAGGGATGGACTCTTTAAAATCCTCCTGAAAATAGGCTGCCCTTCTAAAATGCTGGAAATGATAAAGTCATTCCATGACGGCATGAAGGGAACAGTCCAATATGCTGGAAGCACGTCACAGCCCTTTGATATACGAAGTGGCGTTAAACAAGGCTGTGTTTTGGCTCCGACCCTCTTCGGAATCTTCTTTGCCTTACTCTTGAAACATGCATTCAGAGATGCAACTGAAGGAATATGCCTTCACACTAGGTCAGATGGCCGTCTGTTTAATCTTTCAAGGCTGAAGGCAAAAACAAAAATCAGAAGGGTCACTATAAGAGACTTGTTGTTCGCTGATGATGCTGCAGTCGTCACTCAAAGCCAACAGGAGCTTCAGAGCTTGATTAATCGCTTCACTAAAGCATGCAAGGACTTTGGCCTCACAATAAGTCTAAAGAAAACGAATGTGATGAGTCAGGATGTGGGTGCTGCACCAGTTATCACTATCGATAACTATGAATTGGCAGTGGTGCACCACTTCACATACCTAGGGTCTACCATCAATGACAAACTCTCACTGGATACAGAAATCGACAGCCGCATTGGCAAAGCTGCAGCTACCTTTGCCCGCCTCACATCACGTGTTTGGGGAAACTCTAAACTCACAATGAAGACCAAAGCTGCGGTATATAATGCCTGCATCACCAGCACACTCCTATATGGCAGCGAGACCTGGACGACCTATGCTAAGCAAGAAAGAAGGCTCAATACCTTCCATTTGCGGTGTCTACGCCGCATCCTCGGCATCTCGTGGAAAGATAAAGTGACAAATGTCGAGGTGTTGTCACGTGCTGGCCTTCAAAGTATGTATACGCTTCTTAGACAGCGCAGACTTCGCTGGCTTGGCCATGTTCGCCGCATGGAAGATGGTCGCATCCCAAAAGATATCTTCTACGGACAATTAGCAGATGGCAAGAGAACAGTTGGGCGACCACAGCTGAGGTTCAAAGATGTGTGCAAGAGAGATATGAGGGCACTGGACATGGATCCAGCAACATGGGAGGATGAAGCTGCTGATCGCACTAAGTGGCGATGCTATTTACGGCGCCACCTCAGATTGGGCGAAGAGAGGCTCACACAAGAAGCAGAGGTGAGGAGAAAACGTCGAAAGGAGCACTAGGAAAATAAGCAGCTGAGGGCTGTCACCTCAGGGGCGCATTCCCATGGTCAGTTATGACTGAAGGGGCTATTATTATTATTATTACTCAATCCCTGTTCGCGCATTTCCTCTATTTTCCTGCAGGTGTCGTTTATGTATTGTGGTTTGTCTTGTCTGACTAGATTTTAATCTGCTTTGTGCATTCCTTGTACAACTCCTGATTTTCTGTATCTTTTTTGGACTTCATTTTTCTTTTCTCTACCACCAACTTCAGTGTTTCGTCTGAGATGTATTCTCGTCTCTTTATACTTCTTTTAGGAATTAACCTCCGTGCATTTGTAATATAAACATCTCTGATGTTATTGGCAAGTTCATCTGGTGTCATTTCCTCCTATACTGCCATCATCATCATCATCAGTTGCCATCTCCACAACGAAGGTTGGCTGTAATGGATCTCCAACGTCTTCTGTCTCTTGTCTTGGTGGTGCACTCTGATAGACTCTTTCCTGTCCATCTCTTGATGTTGTCTTCCCACTTATAGCGCTGTCTTCCCCTACTGCCATAAGAACGTCAAAATCCACCACAAAAATATTTATAGAATGTGCGATTCCTATATACACACATTGGGATTCTCGCCGGAGCTACGAAGTTCGTGCACTGTGCTGAGATCATCCTTGTGTATGGCCTGGGAATACTCACGCTGTCAATATCACAATGTGAACGACTGGAACGCATTAAGAACGAAGGGATGCTATAGTCTTGGGCTGCACGCGAGATACCGCTATTATGATGATACGACACATGCTTGGATTGCTGTCAATTAGATCCAGATATACGATGGCCCAGGTAAAAGCGTATATGGGTGTAACCACAGACAAAAGCCATCCCCTGCATGGGAACATAGTTGACATCAAAGGAGCGAGAATAAAGAGGGGGATGTCATGGATGGCGCAGGAAGAGGAGACCTGTCTAATAGACAGGTGACCCCAGTTGAAAATAGTTCAATGGAGAAGAATGGAGTAAGTCAGATGAGAGCTGGATGAACTACCAACAAGTCATCATCAGCCTTGGTAGAGAATGCAGAACTTTGGCCAATGGAAGAGCAGAGCTGAAAATTGATCAGCTTATAAATGATAATGCTGGGGATGATGATGCCATTGTGCATACTGATGGGTCTGTAATCTGCGGTAATAAATCAGGGCGGGGCTTCTCTGCTAGAGTAAAGAGCAGAACCGTCGCTGAACATAACGGGGCTTACATGATAACAACCTCCAGCATGAGAATGGAGGTAGAGGAAGTTACTGCTGCCTTAAGATGGCTGTCTGAGACTTTATTAACAAAGGCAGTTATTGTATCAGACTCACAATCCACGCTTAGAAAAGTCCAAAATGGTTGGCTTCGACATGAATGAAAAACCTCCATAGAACATCGAATATTCAAGAATTGATATGGATCTACTGCCCTGGTCATGCCGGGGTACGTGTCAATGAAAGAGCTGACAGACTAGCTTCAAGAGCACACATAGAAGGTGCATTGGCCATAGATAAGGAAGAAATACTGAGGACAATTCATGTTCGTCTATTAAAGAATGAATCTCCAAACAATTTTTTGTGAAGTTAAGTAGGATCGTGTTCCTATCTCATGCAGTGCATTATAAAAGTGAACGTTTCTAAAGTAGCTTTTGTTTTTAAAGAGAATGAGGGAAAGGTATTCTTAATGTTGGGAATGCCACGTCTTTAAACACTTGTGGGAGAGGGTAGATCTAGACACAGTATCAAGGTCTTTGTCTTGTGTGGACTGACATATACTGTATAATAGGAGAACGATAGAAGTGATTGCGTCATTAATAAGGCTAAGCTGCCCATTGTAAACTTTCGGTGTTGTCTTGTGTTTCGCACTAATGACCGGTCAGTAAAGCATCTTTTATTGGGGATGCCTAGCTGGCCGGGAGGATAGTGTGATTCGCTTGTATAGATCCGAAATATCTCTAGCTGTAAAATTCCCTCTCCTCCTATTCCCCCGCTGCCACTTAGATATCTACCGTCATACTCTGACATCTATGCATGGAGGCATACTTGGAGTCATCCTTATATGATCACCAGAAATGCACAGTGCTGTAATATACATATGTGGAAGTAAAACTCTGTTTGTGAGGCTAAAATTACACCCTCATTGACTCTTGAATTCATCCACAACCTCCAGGGATTCCCCAAATGGTGAAACCTATTGAGAACCTAGCATTGCACACTAAGCTTGGAGAAGCCACTTGAGTCCCAGACGTAATTCTTTGGCATTACCCTGGTTGACCGCATGCAGGAGGATCTTACTATGGACCTAGTGATAATTTGGGAGAGCCAAGCTGGAGAAACTGGAGCTTATGACTTCAACTCAACACGTTTCGGAATGGTAGAAAAAAAAATACAGGAAAAGCCTAGATCTACAATGTAGATCAAGGTGATCAAGAGTCTTCAACTTGGTTATGGCTGCACAAAAGCGAGGAACTCAGCAGCCCTAGTTAAACAACAACAACTCTGCCATCTCTAGATAGATGAGGATTTACCTTATGCCGATCTCTCGTCTACAAGATAAAAAAAAAAAAAACTTTTGTATTCTTGCTAAAGAAGCGTACGTGAAGCACTATAACGGGTCCCATGGTAGACAGTCTGCGCCAGAGCAGTTAATGTGCTTTTGCAATGGTAGATTATGTAGCGATTTGCTTTACGTGATGACAATGCCAGCAAATTACACTGCCTGACATGAGCCACCTCTTAAGACATGTCGCACAAGCCCGTCATCCTGTTCTTTCTTTCTTTCTTTATTAAGGCAACTACTAAAGCTTGTGTGTGTGTGTGTGTGTGTGTGCGTGCGTGCGTGCGTGCATGCGTGCGTGTGTGTGTGTGTGTGTGTGTGTGTGTATGTGGCTTACGGTTGTCTTATTCAGGTTACAACATCGAAGTAATCCTAGTCTAGGGTGGACAGTAAAGGTATATAGAACGTTCAACGCTGTGGTAACTACCTGTGTTGCAGAGGTGTAGCTTGGTTTGGTTTGGTTTTTGGACTTTGCTCTTGAAAACCAGTGTTTGTCGTGTGTACGAGATGCCCGGTTCAACCTCACTTAGATTATAACTAGGGTATAGAGTGTTCATCATTCTGTATGGCATATTACATTGTGGTTTTTCTTGTGTTGTTGGCTCTTCCAAGCTGTAATGTATTTGCCGTTTGTTGTTGCATTGTTTAATGTCTATGGTGTTTGTAATGTATCATCTTCCATGATACTATATTGCTCTCTCTCGCTATTGACACCTTTTTAAATGTATCTCCTGGGCGTTTGTTGGTTTTTGAATTGGTAGTGATTTTTTTGTTTTGTTATTTCTTGTACTGATATTGTATGGACATTTTTAAAATTTATTTGTATTTTTTTTGTCTTTTTGTTTTTCCTTGTCATTCTCATTTGTTCTGGTTGTTATATGTTAGTTCTTGTTTTGTTAATATAATAATAATTATAATATAATAATAACCCCTTCAGTCATAACTGACTATTGGAATGCGCCCCTGAGGTGACAGCCCTCAGCTGCTTACTTTCGAGATTTTCTCCTCTCTTTTGCTTGCTGTGTGAACTTCTTTTCGCTTAATCTGAGGTGGCACCGCAGATAGCATCGCCACTTGGTGCAATTGGCAGCTTCATCCTCTCAGGTTGCTGGATTTATGTCCAGTGCCGTCATGTCTCTCTTACACACATCTTTGAATCTCAGCTGTGGTCGCCCAACTGCTCTTTTGCCATCTGCTAGTTGTCCGTAGAAGATATCTTTCGGGATGCGACCATCTTCCATGCGGCGGACGTGGCCAAGCCAGCGAAGTCTGCGTGTTTTGTAATATAAAATTTTATTATTACTACAAAGTAAGGGGCCCTCAGGCACACAATATTTGGGGGCTTCCTGATATAATGGGCTCAACAACTATACTCAACATACAGCAAATCAAATTTTTAAAAAAATGTTACTATTTACTTCATTTTTACCATGCAGCTTCTCAAAAGCCATAGGCCGTCAATAAATTTGGGCCAAGCTTTCCTGTCACATTCTATCTTTCCGTGTCTTCTATATCCCTGTTATTTCTGTCAGAAAAATAGAACATGCTGTGACGTTTATCCACAGAAACAACGGAAATTGAAACGATATATATAAACGACAGGCTCCTATATTACTACGACCATTAGGCAGTTCATCTTCATCATCAGCTGGCCTCTCCACAACCAAGGCCCGCTGCAATGGATCTCCAACGTCTTCTGTCTCTTGTCTTGGTAGTGAACTCTGATAGACTCTTTCCTGTCCATCTCTTGATGTTATCTTCCCACTTATAGCGCTGTTGTCTTCTTGCACATTTGCCTTCAACTCTTCCTTCTATGATGGTTTTCTGCAAGGTGTTATGTCTGTTTACTTGGCCAAAATATTTTAGCTGACTAATTTTGATCTCCTTCATTAATTCTCTTTTTATACCTAGTTTTCCCTTCACGTCTCACGGGCTATTTGACAAAGTGCATTGAATTATCTGACCTACCTCTTACATATGAGGGACTACTTGAACTTGTTCTTGTGGAACAGATAAAGTCAACTTTGCCAAACGAAACCCGTAGATTTTTGGCTGAACAGGGCGCAGTCAGGCTTGAGGACATACTCAATAAGGCAGAACGCTATACTAATGCAATGGCCGAACTTCCCAGCACTAAACGTAAACCCACAGATGAGCCATCTCGTAAACAAAATCTAGAGCAGACATCCTATTCCTCTAATTCCTCTCAGAATTATAACCAACGAGAAAATAATACCCAGAGACCTCCCCAGGAAAAATCGAAATTCTACAAAACCCGATAACCCCTAACAACAATTCTGATCAACCCACCAAGCCTACGTGGCAGTGCGGCCACCAAGGTCAAGGAAAAGGGAAGACCCCTACACCAGGAACGTCTGATCAGGGCAAACAAACCGGTCCAAACCGCATCGGATGTTTGCATACAGCCTCGAAAGGTAGAGTCAATGTCAGTGATTCTCAACCTGAGGGGAACCGACCCTCAACTCGAGGAACTGTAATTTTGAATGGTACCTCAACTACTTGTCTCTTTGACACTGGACTAAGCTTTAGTTGTATTGTCACTAGGCACCTAGTCAAACCCGGTCAGGAGACAGAGGAAACCGTCAAACTTAGTGGAGTTTTCAGGAGTGATGCACCCAGGACGCTTCCTATCGCACTGGTAGAAATACACACTGACTTTGTCAGAGGAGTTATTAAAGCGGCCATTATGGATGATCCTATCTACCCAGTTATCCTTGGGATGTAGATATGTGTTTATTGGGAGACCAAAGGAACCGATTGTGGCAGCGGTAACCACAAGAGGGCAAGCCAAGAAAGAGAGGGAGCCTGCGCCAATTTTGTTGCCGAATGAACTGAAGGAGGCGCAACAAAAGGACCCTACTCTGGAGCCCTGCTTTAGAAAACTGCCCATGGCTAAGGACCCCAGACACAACGGAGACATCTTTTCTAAGGACGGCGTATTGTATCGTAGAACGGGCAACCCGGACACGGGGAATAACCAGCTCCTAGTACCGACGCAGTACAGAAGCCAGATCTTAGAAATGGGGCACTCTCTTCCCTTTAGCGGACATATGGGTCAAAACGCCATTATTCAGCGAATAAAAAACCACTATTGGTGGCCAGGAATGAACTCTGACATTATCAGGTATGTGAAATTCTGCGCCCAGTGCCAACGGGTAGCACCAAAGCACTTGACACCCCCAGTACCTAAGAGGCAAATGCCAATAGTGGGTACTCCATTTGAATGGGTTGCTGTCGACATCATTGGACCCCTGGAAAGGACCAAAAGAAAGAACAGGTTCATCCTGACTTTAGTCGCCACTTGCACAATGTGGGCCGAAGCTATACCGCTAACATGCACAGATTCCAAGCATGTCGCAGAAGCCCTCGTGCAAATTTTTACACGGTTGGGATTCCCTCAACAAGTTTTGACGGACAATGGATCCCAATTCCGTAGCCTGTTAATGGAGGAGATCTTTAAGAACTTGAGGGCCAAACATATCCACACAAGTCCCTACCATCCGGCCGGAAATGGGCTCGTGGAACGTTTTAATGGCAGCCTCACCACCATGTTACGTAAGCTGGGTCAGGAGAAACCGGAAGACTGGGACCTATATATATATCGGCTGCCTTATTCGCCTACCGAGAAGTACCCCAAGCGTCTACGGGATTCCCGCCTGCTACACTTTTATTTGGCAGACCTATAAAGGGGCCACTAGAAGCCTTACTCCGGTCCCTGATAGACCAAAAGGCTGACGAGACAGTCGTCTCTGCAAGCAAGTATGTATCTGAGCTCAAGGAAAGGCTGAAGCTAGGATGGGATCTAGCTACTACCAACCATAAGAAAGCCCGCGCTAAACATGCTAAAAGATACAACAAAGCTGCAAAAGAGAGAGAACTACAACCAAGGGAGAAAGTCTTGTTGCTACTTCCAACCGGAAGCAATAAACTTCGCATCGGATGGCAAGGACCCTTTACCGTCCTTAAAAAGATCTCACGTACTAATTACAAGATGTCGATAAAAGGAAAGGAGAAGGTCTTCCACGTAAATCTCCTTAAGAAATATTTGGAGAGACCAGTGCCATCCTCCGAGCATCTCCTGGCTGTCGCCATAGCAACGGAAGACGAGGAAGATGATGATGGTTGCATGGAGTATCCATTGCAACCCACAGAATCCTTTAAAGATGTCAAGTTCGGCGACAATCTCTCACCAGAACAACAAACAGAAACCAGGGCTCTACTAAAACAGTACAGTGCAGTCTTAACGGATGTACCTGGTCGAACAAATCTCATTGAATTTGATATGAAATTAACAAATGAGACCCCTGTTCGAACCAGAGTTTACCCCATCCCGTACGCTAAAGCTGATGCACTTCGCGGAGAAATAGACAAGCTGCGTCAGGCAGGAATTATCAGTGAGTCTACATCTCCTTACAGTTCCAGTGTAGTGCTGTTGCAGAAGCCCAATAAGGAAGTTCGGCTGTGTATAGATTACCGGCTGCTAAACGCTGTAACGGAATTCCAGCCCGAACCTCTCCAAACTGTTTCTGAGTTGTTCACCAAGCTCAGCAAAGCAAAGATTTTCTCCAAGATTGACCTCAGTAAAGGTTATTATCAAATACCAGTCAAGGAGGAAATTAAACCTTTGTTAGCTTTCAGCACTAGTGAAGGACATTACACATTTAATGTGATGCCATTCGGTTTGCATAACGCACCAGGAGTGTTCACCAGGATGATGAGGAAGCTTCTAGAACCTTTGCAAAGTCCCCATATCCATAATTTCATGGATGACATATTAATTGCATCGGAAACCTACGAAGAACATATTGCTACGGTTGCTATGCTCCTCAGGAGATTACAGGAAACTGGTCTCACAGCCAGACTCAGCAAATGTCTCATCGGGTTTGAATAGTTAGACTTCCTGGGGCATACTATTTCTCACGGATGCAGTTGGCCTATTAAGAAGAACGTGGAGAAAATAGTGGCAGCAAAAAGACCCCGAACGAAGAAAGACGTACGTTCCTTCATATCACTATGTGCATACTATCAGAAGTACATCCAGAACTTCAACGGACTGACGGCACCTCTGACTGACCTCACAAAGAAAGGGCGTCCGGATAAGGTCATGTGGGATCAAAAGTGCGAACACGCATACAGCACTTTGAAAGGACAGTTGTCTGCATACCCCATTTTGAGGTTGTCTGACCTGCAGAAACCTTTTGTATTACGGGTCGACGCGTCAGGTCAGGGTATCGGGTCAACACTGCTTCAAGCCGAGGACAGTGACCTGAACATGCTATTTCCAGTTGCCTATGGCAGTCGGAAATTAAATAAAGCTGAACGGAACTACAGCGTAGTCGAAAGAGAATGCCTCGCTCTGATTGACGGTATCAGACGCCATCATGAGTTTCTCTATGGTACATCTTTCACAGTGCAAACAGACTACGCTCCGTTAGCATTTCTTGGTGCCAATAAAGAATTTAACGCAAGGGTCTTGCGTTGGGCCCTTCTTTTAAGCGTTTATTCTTTCAAAGTGGAATACATTCCGGGAAGACAGAATGTCGGGGCTGATTTCCTGAGTAGAAACTGGACTACGGAGGAAGAAGAGGAAGTTGAAGATACCAATCATCCTAAAGCTACCGTTCAGGGCAGCTTCATCGTCATAAATCAAACATGAAAAGAGGTTTTCATGTCTCAAAAGAGGGGACGATTGTGACAGACGAACTCAGCCGATCCTGAATGACCCTGAAGTGTTGGATGATATAGTACGACCTTCGTAGCGACCCCTTGGATAACATCAGTGCCCCCGAATATTGTAACCTTTCGTCAAACGGGATTTTCCTTTTCACCTGGACTCATTAGCTATGCAACCATTCCACACGTTTGCTGATTAATATGTGGACAGTTTATCTACCGTTCTTTCTGGTCATCGCATTGATTTAAGGAGAGATTAAATCACACCCATGGACATCTCTTGAGCAATCATATGCAGTATTTTCATTAACTTGGCCCAGAGGGGGGGGGGGCCGCCAGAATCAAACAGATAGTAGCGACCACGATCAAAGACACAGACGGGGGGATTTCAGGAAAGACTAGCGCCACGATCAAAGACAGTAGTGATCCCTGAAATGAGCGACGCATGTTCCTGAAGGTATTTCGCATCTCGGTGTTAAACACAGAACAGATCGCAGCAGCGAGCGGAGATACGAAGACCAGGGGCCGCATCTCTCTTTAGTCTGGCGGTCAGATCCCCAAAAGTGTCCTGAGATCTAAAAAGGTGTCAATTTTCTCATGTCCCACTCATCTTACAATTAAGTTAGATATATACAGACCAACTCCGCCTATGCCGGTCCCAAGCCCGGATGAAAAAGGAGGAGGGCGGCCTGCATGGAGGCCGTAAGGAGGCAGCCCCTCCACCATGCAAAGGCACAACAGGCCAATCACCTGTTTGCTTTAAATCATGATTACACGAACTACAAGAGAGAAAACCGGACTGATTCTAAAGGCGACAAACTGGAACGGACTACGGACTACGACTTATGGAACTTGGAACACAAGAAGCATAAATGGGAAGGAAGAGGAGCTGGTGAAAGAGATGAGGAAAGCAAAACTAGAAATCCTGGCTATAACGGAAACGAAGAAAAAAGGACAAGGAGTCATGGATCTCGATGGCAACACGTTGCTCTACAGTGGTGTACCCATATCTGAAAGAGCTAAAGGGGGCGTGGGTTGCATTGTGGCCCAAAATCAAAAGATAGTATCAAGGGATGGAACTTTGTCTCGGAGCGCATTATGGTTGTAAAACTAAAAGAAGGAGAAACCATAGTCAACCTGGTCATAGTGTATGGGCCAAATGAGGATGAGAGAGCAGAGGTCAAGGAGGAATTCTTCGAGCTGCTTCAAAGGACAGTGGATGACTGCCTAGATGAAGTTATTATGCTCGGAGATTTTAATGCCAGAGTTGGAAATAACCATGCTAGATGGGGTGGAGTTATCGGAAGATAAGGAGAAGATACTCTCAATGACAATGGAAAGCGACTCCTTAGATTCTGCAGTGAGCAGAATCTGATCATTACAAACACAAAGTTCCCCCATAAGCGCATACATGCATACACTAGATGTGAACCAACCAAGAATGAGAAGTCAGTGATCGACTATGCCATTGTTCGGAGAAGCTCATTCAGATATGTCAGAGATGCAAGAGTCTGGAGGGGGCCAGAGATTGGAAGTGATCACTACCTGCTAACAATCAAACGAACAACTGAAAGAGTTGCTCAGCCTAGGAACTGCCCAACATCACGCAAGAAACCAAGTAAACGAGCAGGAGAAATGAGCATTAGGACCTACAAGCTGAGAGAGCCGAAATTAAGACCAGATATCAGGGGCTTATTGCTAAAGCAGTGAGCAACACAGAAGAACGACCTGATGACTTGGAAACCCTCTGGAATAAATTCAAGGATATCATAAAGACAGCTGCTGCAGAAGCATGCGGTGAAGTCCTACTTGGGAACCAGAGAAAGAGGACACCTTGGTGGACAGAGGAAGTCAAAGAGAAAATAAGAGAGAAGAAAATGGCATGGAAACAATACTTAGGAGCTAAAAACACAACAGGACAAATGGAAAAATATAGAGAATATGTGACACTCAGAACAGAAGCAAAGAACAAAGTGCTAGCAGCAAAACAGAAGTCCTGGGAAGAATTTGGAGAAAAGCTAGAAAAAGATGCACAAGAAAACCAGAAATTGTTCTATAAGACCCTAAAGAACATGAGGAAAGAAAAACAATGCCCTCTCAAATTTATAAAGGACAAGCAAGGCAAATTGCTTACTGCCCCGAAGGAAGTAATGGAAAGATGGAAAGAATATCTCTCAGAACTCCTGGATGGTGAGCATGGTGAAGCATCAGAAACGATACCCACTAGCACAGAAGAGAAAACCAATGTATGGTGAAGATGACATAAAGATGGGAAGAACTGAGGGCAGCACTAGAGAAAATCAAGATGGGCAAAGCAGCAGGGCATGATGGTATAACACCAGAAATGGTTAAGTACATGGGAGCATCAGGCGACCTATTACTCTTAAAGGTCCTACAGGCAGCATGGTGCAACAAGACCATACCAAGGATTGGGAGATTGCCATCATAACACCAATTTTCAAAAAGGGTGACAATCGACAATGTGGAAACCATAGAGGCATATCCCTTCTCAGTGTCCCTGGTAAAATCTACTCTAGAATCCTAGAGCAGAGACTCCGACGCCTAGCTGAGCCACAATTGGATGAGGTCCAGTGCGGATTCCGAGCAAACCGAAGTACTCAAGACCTAATCTTCACACTCAGACAGCTGAGTGAAAAGGCCCTTGAGTATAAGAGTGAGATCCATCTTTGTTTCATAGATCTGGAAAAGGCGTTTGACAGGGTCCCCTGGAGCAAACTTTGGGACTAATTGGCAAGGAAGAATATTCCAGCACCTCTGATTCATGCTATACAGAGCTTCTACAAGTCTTGCAGAAATTATGTGAGGACAGCAAACCATAAGTCAGAAGAGTTCAGGACCACCACTGGTGTAAGACAAGGTGATATCCTATCACATTACCTCTTCATACTCCTTATGGACGATGTCAACAAGGCATGTAAGGAGAGAACAAGAAAGTATTCAGTGGGGTACTGGAAGATGAGACAGGTCTATATTTCGGAGCTGGCATTTGCTGATGATGTTGCCCTGATTGCTAAATCAGAGGCACATCTCCAATCCAACCTGCAAGTCTGGAAGGAAGAGCTGGAGAAGAGAGGGATGGTCATAAGCAGCTCTAAAACAAAATCCATGGTGATATCACGAGAAGAAAGAAAACATCAGATTAAGTTGGGAGAACAGGTCGTGGAGCAGGTCGACCACTTTAAATATCTCGGAGCTATTATAGACCGAAAGGGAGGCATCAAAGAAGAGTTGGCCACTCAAAAAGCAGCGGCTGGGAGACTTTTTCAGGCCATAAATCGTGGATTCCTCAGCAAGAAAGAGGTTGGTAAGAAAACGAAGATGGCTGTATACCGCTCCACCTATGTCCCAGTCTTGACATATGGATGCGAATCGTGGGCAATGACTACAACCCACAAAAGCCAGATCCAAACCTCAGAAATGAGGTATCTGAGGAAAGTGGTTGAAGTAACAAGAAGAGACATGGTCCGCAACCAGACGATCCGTCAAGGCCTAAAATCCCATCCGCTGCAGACGCAGATAAAACAGTCCCAACTAAGATGGTTTGGCCATGTCTGCAGAATGGGAGAAGATCGGCTACCACGACAAGCATTGGAAACAAAGCGCCAGGGATCCAGACCTCCAGGACGACCCAGAGTCCGCTGGGAGGACAACATTAGACAATCTTTGAAGGACCGAGGACTAGAATGGAACCAGGCCAGGAAGAAGACAGCTGATAGAATGGTCTGGCGCTCTCTCTTTCAAACCTCTACACCTCACGGTAGAAGGGGAACCACTAAGTAAGTATGTAAGTATATACAGACCACGTAGAAATACACTTTATCACTCGTTGGCCAGACCTTTAAAGAAGCACTAGCTATATTTTAAATCCTGCTAGATTATCCCTTGGATTTTTATATATATTTGCAGTGAATTCTATTTATGTGCAAAACGGTAATATATATATATATATATATATATATATATATATATATATATATATATATATATATATATAGATATATATATATATATATATATATATATATTGTGTAAAGTGATCAGTGGTCTAGTTCATTCATTCTATTTCACTGGATTTTGTGTTAATTTAAATCTTTTAAATTAAACCATCTCAATAGTTCCAGTTGTAAATGTAATGATATATCTGCTATATTATTTCCAAAAAAGATAATAGAGGCTGAAATGCTTTAATTAACTTTTAAAGTCGCGAAGGAATTTATAATTAATAAATTTAGTTAAGTCCTATATTTATAGATGTGTGTTTTAACCATTAGAACTCGCGCAGTGTTTTATTAGATACATAATTAAATACGCGAATATATATATATATTTATAAATAGTCTTAACACATTAACTACCGCAAGCCGCTGTCAGCGGCTCACAAAATAATCACATTTGGACCGCAAGCCGCTCAGAGCGCCAATCTAATTTTAGTAATAAAACGAATGAAAAAGGTACTGAAACACTTTCTGATCTGGTTCGAGATTTTAAGTTGCCACCGGAAAACAAATTTTTCTTTTTAGAACACTTTGCGATTATGTTCATATTTTTCAGCATTTTGGGTTAGTTACCAAATCGTGTAAAACTTTTACCATTGGCAACTTGATAGGACTACAAAAAATGCGTGTACATCTCGTCTAACGGCTCTTAGGATTTCAAAAACCTGTTTCAACAATTGACTGATAGATCTAGCCACGAGGACAAGATTTAAAACGGTGTGCACATTGATTGAAAAAATTTTTAGAGATGGGGCGCAAGCATTATAATTGTAAAATATTGCAACTGGCCGTCGGAGCCTTGAACCGTGCCACAACCTATTAGATAATGGTGTTTTTGTAATAACTGCCCTTTAAAATGACGTGTAATTTCATAACAGAACTGTAAACAATTTTCGAAAAACTACAGCTTACTTTGTGCAAACACCTACAGGATGAAAATGGGAAAAAAATTTAATTCGGCCACAGTGTGTTTTTCAATTCGGTAGTTAATGTGTTAACGGGAAATTCATCGCGCTTTAGAATGTTATTTGATTTTTCGGTATATTACATGTCTTTTTCTTTCTTAACCTTTGCGATCCCAGCAATAAAGAAATCATCTTAAAAACTTCCAGACATATTGATGAAACATTTTTAAATTTAATCTTGTGGCGGTTCAATGCGACCTAGCTATCATAATTACATGAAAGAAAGCCTACCCAAGACTATTTAAAGAACAATCATCATATTAAAATTACAAATCTGTAAGATAAACTGGAAGCTGAACCGTGCCAGTAGCGATACTTTACTGCCCTACTGGGAGAGAGAACATATTTTCCTGAACTGTGACGGCTTAAGTCTTTCCTCACTGGATTAATAAACTTACCGGTCAGTTACTACCATCACGCATTGAAGGAATTTTACCATAGCGGAAGATTAAAGAGACCACTTCATTTCACCCCTGTGTCGAACTGTGTCAGTGCCATCCCATAGACTCCTTTTATATAAATAAAACACAATAACTCTTAGGCTTCAAGTCCGGCGATAAGTGAGAATAGTTGCTATCAGCAAACCTCGCAACATCTGGGGCGGGACACGGAAGTACCAGACCTTTTCATGTATCAAGAGTGTAATTGCTGTTTATATAATTCTATTGGATTGTCTGATGCTGTAATCGGTAAGTGTGTGAATATATGAGTGTGGATCCTCACGCGCGTGTATGAATGACAGGAAATTTAATCTTTTTTGTAACCATTTTGTTAACTTGCTTACCTGGTAATATAATTTTCTGTATACCCTGCATTGTTCCTTTAAGTGGGATAGTTGATAATTAGTTAACTCTGTTTAAAACCCCCTCCTTTTCATTTGCTTAGTTAAGGGAAGAACAATTGGGAAAAACAGGATTCTTTCTACCACCCATACCTAATTTTGAAACACCTCTTTCAGAGTAATTAACGTCACTGTTAGGTTAACGTACCTATGTTCCTGATAACTATCTATCTTTGGACTGGGTTTATCTTTGTCTAATAAGCGGGAGGGCTTAGTCGATACCAATCTTCTTCACCCCCTCCCTACCTTGTTATTTGCATTTTTCTGTACTTATGATAATTTTTTGCTGTTAACACATGATTATTGTAGTGATTGTTTTTTTTTAACTTTAATAAACAACATAAACTTAATCGTTACTGTGTTGGAATACCCAAAGCCCATAATTTCCCCTATTTGTTTAAGATAGTTTGTATCCACGTCGTCTGTGTGTTTGAAGCACCAAATCGGTGTGAGAGCAGGTGTGTGTCTGGAAACTGGCAAATAATTGTTTGACCAGCAGAGCCTGAAGAGTAGATTGAGAGAAACGATTTGTCGTAAATAAGTCTGTCTTTACTCTCCTCCAGCACTCTGTGAAGAAACTATTTACTCTCTACATTTCTATCACTGAGCGTTTCACCATCATTCTACACTCTAAACCGGACTACTATTTCTAAGACTCTTTCTCTCAAAATAAATTTACGACCCCATGTATGGTGGGGAATGCAAATTAATTCCCCCCCCCCCCCTTTCCCTTTCTGGCTTGAAAATAAATGTAAGGATATTTTAAATGTGTGTTAAGCGAGGACAAAATGCCAGGAAAAGAAACTGAAGTTCATTACTCCAACTCAGAAAGTTTCGGAATGACAGAAAAGCAAAAGGAAAACCTAGATCTTCAAGGTTGATAATGTCGAATATTCTTAAACCTGGCATTGGGTGCGAAATAGCGATAAGCTCAGCAGCCCTAGTTAAAAAAACAACAAGTACATTACACGCACAAGAAAAATATAACATATTAGACAACAGAGAAGATACAAAAGTAATAAAGGCGCCATTTATTTCTATAACATGTTTCTTTCCAGCAGTTAGTCGATGTTAATGGAAGGAACGAGTCGGAATCGCCTTAGGTCCTATAACTTCTCATTCTTTCTGTCGTTCGGTTGCCTGTGCTCTCTCAAGATCTTAAAATCCACTTGTCCCTTGTCCTGGCGACCTATCTGTAGCTTATGCATACACTTTTAAATCCGTAACATTGAAAAATGAAATACGCCACTTTTGTGTGGGAATGGCGAACAATGAGCCGTTTAAAGATGGCACGGTGGACCAAGCATGCCTGTGATCTTGCTCGTAAAACTGACAGATAACTATCTCTCAAGCACTAAACTTTAATAGCTACCTTCGGAAGAGGAATAAAATATTGAAATAAACCACGTGTCTGTCATTTCTATCCCGAAGAATAAGTAAGTAAATCCGGAAATGGAATACTTCAAGCAGTTTCTTATAAGGTAAAAGTAATAAATACAGTAGTAGGAATACAATATCCTTGAAGCTGGCTCAGCGGTTAGAGTTACTTTACTCTGTTATCATGTGGATATCTTCAGGTTTGTTCATATCATCCATGAATTGAGAGTGTGCATTTTCCTGGACATTAAACCAACGGGTTGTCCATTGCATAATTTTTATTTCACGTCTTTGTGGAATTCGTGAAATTTATATGTACTTATGCGAAAAAATAGTGAAAAGTAGTATTTATTGCCGTTGGGGAGTGAAGTGTAACTGACTTCACCTACAATAGGTCTTAGGTTTATCAGGCGGTGAGAGTTCATTGCACAAGGAGGAAGCTGTATCAAGAACAAAAATGGTGTAATATTACTTGATGAGAAAGACATATCAAAAAGATGGGCAGAATACGTAAAAGAACTTTTAGAGGACAACAGAGGTAAAAAAAACCATCACCAGATTCTAATGAAGGCCCAAACATTCTCAGATCAGAAGTAGAGAATGCCATACATATGATACAAAAAGGAAAATCAGCAGGCATGGATAACATAAAAATTGAAATGATAGAAGGCCTGGAGAGCTTTGGCATAGATACAGTCACAGATCTATGCAACGATATATACAATACAGGATATATACCACCCGACATGAAGACATCAGTTTTTATAACATTGCCCAAAAAACCTAATGCAACAGAATGTTCAGACTTCAGAACAATCAGCCTGATGAGTCACGCAATTAAGAAACTGGATGGGCCGGGAAGACACCCCTGAGGCCCCACCCCCACTTCAGTTCAAGGCATGTTTGTCGCCCATATATTTTCGGTCGGCCCACGTGACTGTCAGATCACGTGACGGCGCGAGCCTGGGTTGTGAAAAATCTGAAGTAGAAGATTGATGAAAATGCCATAATAATGCATTTAAATTAAGTTGTGGTGTAGAATTGTGTTATATTAAATAGCTGTAGGTTTTATTTGTGTTTTCGCTATTCCTAAGCGATAATCGCGTGTGATATTTAAGTAGTCAAGATTAATACGCCTAGCGCAGTAAAGTGAGTGATTAGCCTAGTGCCTATAAAAAGAGATAGCGAGCTACCAGCGGACCTTTCCTAGTATCAGCCGCCAGAGAGAACAGACGACAGAGCCAAACTGTAAATGCATTGAGCACGTGAGTTAATTTAAATTAGAATTAATTTTATATAATTCTAGAATTATATTCAGCACGAGTCTGTTTTAATGTTTAGTGAAATATAGATAGATGTGTTTCCAAAGGAAATGTCTTTTTAGGACATTATGATTTAGTCTTGAAGAATGATAGATGAGTGAAAATAATGTTTGATAGGTTTTATTAGGCACGCAAAGCCTAAATCCAGATGTGAGAATTTAGTATCAAGTATTTCATCCATCAGACCGGGCAAATTTAGTAGGAGAGTATTTTATACATGAAACTGGACAGAAATGTTATCAGAAAGGCAGATATAGTATGAAGCTATTTCACGGGAATGTAGATAAGATTAACAATAGCAAGATTGTAGCCACGTGGCGAGGACTGTATAAAAAGCGGCGAATAACACGCCCCGCGTGGTAAACCTATAATGTTACGCCATGTGACACGTTGTGTATTTAGTTCCAGTTTGGTTTAAGTCGAGAATAATTATATTTTATTTTTCTAATGTAAAAGTAATTGAGTGTATTTCACGATAGCCTACTTATCATAATTCTACTGTATATATTTAATGGGTTACTGTGAGGTGAGAATATGTATTTAGATTTCTGGAGAGCGCGAGGCCACTCCTTTGTTGAGACATGTGTTTCTCTGGTTGCTCCCGGCGGAGCATGGAAACACCAATGTGGCTGGTGTCTATCACAAGCCGACAAGAAGCATTTTTATGCTATGGCAGTGATTTGTTTCGGTAACGATGTGTTTCGTGTGATGAGATTCTCAGTCGCACCAGTCGTCACATACGACATGCTTCCGAATGCAGTAACGAATATTGAGATAGACCAGTTGTGGGGGGGGGTTTCGTTCCAGTTATTGAGAGTATTTGTTGTACATATAATTGAATATTATTTTATGTCCATTTTATGATTATTTAATTATGGTTATGTGAGGAATGGTTGTGAGAGCACGTGGGCTCACTTCAAGGTATATATTTCTCTTCTCCGCTCCTGAGGGAGCATGGGGCCAACAGTGTGGTTTGCCTCCATATTAAGTATTCATATGCTAGGGCAGTAGTGTTTCGGTAGCAATCTGTGTTACATGGTGAGATTGCCAGCCCCACGCACAACACCTTACTAGTCTCATTGGACGACATGCATGAGTGTGTGTGTGTGTGTGTGATAGCTGAGTGTGTGCTCTTGCAGTAGTGGTTTCCGTAGCAACCTGTGTTACATGGTGAGATTGCCAGCCCCACGCACAACACCTTACTAGTCTCATTTGGACGACATGCATGTGTGTGTGTGTGTGATAGCTGAGTGTGTGCTCTTGCAGTAGTGGTTTCCGTAGCAACCTGTGTTACATGGTGAGATTGCCAGCCCCACGCACAACACCTTACTAGTCGCATTGGATGACACACATGAGTGTGTGTGTGTGTGTGTGATAGTTGAGTGTGTCAGGTGGCGGCGTAGGACAGTTTGACAGGTGAGAGCGTGGTGTTTCTCATTCAGTATTATATTATGATTTTAACTATTCTGTGCTTTGTTTGCTTCTTCAGATTAGCATCGGGCACTGTTGGGTGTTTTGTTTGTTTGGTTTGGTGTTATGTTCGCTAGTTTATTTGTTTAATGTTTGCTTTGTCACTGAATGGGCTGTAAAAATAAATATAGCCCCTGCCTCTAGAATCAAGAGTTTTATTGTTGTTCGGGTCGGTGCGAGTGTGACAAGAGAGTGATATCACAATCACAATATAATCATCATCATCATCATCCCCACCCTACCACAATTGGCGCTGCGAGCAGGGTAAGGCAGACAGTGACACTGAGCAAACAGCAAACGAACAAATATTGTAAACACCCAGCAGTGCGGTCTTGCAGCAAGATGGCATCGATCAATGCGCCTGTGAAGATATTGTATGTGAAGGTGCCAGACATAAGGCTATTTAGTGGAGAGGGAAGTCCCACTTGGCAAGAGTTTGTGGAAGAGGTAGAGGCCGTGTGGAAGATGGGGTCCTTTAGTGCGATAGACAAAGTAGATTTAATCTGGAACAACGTTACACCATGGGTCGCTAGGGAGTTGCGGATACATGGCGGAGCCAAGGCCAGCCCTGAGCAGTTACTGGAAATTGTAAAAAAAGCCTACAGCGAGCAACCACAAGTCAGTGAGGTGAACAGGAATTTCCCTTGGGAATATGCTGTTTATGGTGAAAGTAAAAAGCCTGAGACACGGGTCCAGAGAGCAAGTGCAGAAGTTAAGAAGGAGGAGGAGGCACTCAGGGCAGAATTATCCTTCCTAAAGTCCCAGATAGCACAGATGTCAGAGTCCAGTTCGCCAGCACAAGAGGAGGTGCAGAGAAAGAGAGCACCATGCCAGCCGCGGGAACAGCCAACGCAAGACAAGGAGGTGTGTCCGCGGGAACAGCCAAAGCACGACGAGGAGGTGCATGTTCTGGTATGTGAGAGTCAAGCTGTTGTTAACGAAAGCAGTGAGCTGACAGTACCGACCAGCGCAGCTGCACCGACAAGGCGAAAAGGAGTTTGCAAGTGGTACAGTGTCCGCAGGGGATGGGGATTCATCACGCCAGATGATGGAGGTATTGATGTATTCGTACATCAGACCAAGATCTACAGAAAGGGATTCCGGAGTCTGGCGAGGAATGAACGAGTAGAGTTTGACAGCAAACCATCGGTCCAGGGCATGGAAGCAATTTATGTATGCGGCATTGGCGGTCAAGAGTGTAAGGGCAGCAGAAAGCGACCCATGGCACAGAGGAAGCCCAGAAAGATAAGATGCTACAATTGTGGAGACCTGTCAGACCACATGGCAGCCAAGTGCCCTCAAGGCCCGCTTCCGAAGAGATGTTTTCGATGCAAGGGCGCCGAGAAGATTACCCGTCGTTAGGGGAGGAAACTCGTCCTAAGCAGATAGGAGGGAGTGCAAATCAAGGTTCAGCAGAGGAGACTCATCAAAAGCAGACTGTGGGGAATGTAAGCCACCGTCCACACAAAATGAGTGCAGAACACGTCAAGAGCGATCCCCCTACAGATTCGACAGCTACATGCACTGGCAAGCAGATGTCACAAGCCAGCAGCGACGCGGCACAAGTAGGCGAATCTTCTAGACCACAGCAACTGCCAGCCCGACAAAGCACAACTAGGGACATGTCGACCAAGACAGTCCCCAGCCGGGTTGTACCGATGACAGAAGCTCAGCCTAAAGCATCGCCGCAGAGAAAGAGTCATACGCAGCACCAACGATCTAAGAGGCTACGATCGAAGCGCCAGAGGTGGTGATGTTGTCGGGACGACAACAAAATCAGGAGGGAGATATGTGATGGGCCGGGAAGACACCCCTGAGGCCCCACCCCCACTTCAGTTCAAGGCATGTTTGTCGCCCATATATTTTCGGTCGGCCCACGTGACTGTCAGATCACGTGACGGCGCGAGCCTGGGTTGTGAAAAATCTGAAGTAGAAGATTGATGAAAATGCCATAATAATGCATTTAAATTAAGTTGTGGTGTAGAATTGTGTTATATTAAATAGCTGTAGGTTTTATTTGTGTTTTCGCTATTCCTAAGCGATAATCGCGTGTGATATTTAAGTAGTCAAGATTAATACGCCTAGCGCAGTAAAGTGAGTGATTAGCCTAGTGCCTATAAAAAGAGATAGCGAGCTACCAGCGGACCTTTCCTAGTATCAGCCGCCAGAGAGAACAGACGACAGAGCCAAACTGTAAATGCATTGAGCACGTGAGTTAATTTAAATTAGAATTAATTTTATATAATTCTAGAATTATATTCAGCACGAGTCTGTTTTAATGTTTAGTGAAATAGATAGATGTGTTTCCAAAGGAAATGTCTTTTTAGGACATTATGATTTAGTCTTGAAGAATGATAGATGAGTGAAAATAATGTTTGATAGGTTTTATTAGGCACGCAAAGCCTAAATCCAGATGTGAGAATTTAGTATCAAGTATTTCATCCATCAGACCGGGCAAATTTAGTAGGAGAGTATTTTATACATGAAACTGGACAGAAATGTTATCAGAAAGGCAGATATAGTATGAAGCTATTTCACGGGAATGTAGATAAGATTAACAATAGCAAGATTGTAGCCACGTGGCGAGGACTGTATAAAAAGCGGCGAATAACACGCCCCGCGTGGTAAACCTATAATGTTACGCCATGTGACACGTTGTGTATTTAGTTCCAGTTTGGTTTAAGTCGAGAATAATTATATTTTATTTTTCTAATGTAAAAGTAATTGAGTGTATTTCACGATAGCCTACTTATCATAATTCTACTGTATATATTTAATGGGTTACTGTGAGGTGAGAATATGTATTTAGATTTCTGGAGAGCGCGAGGCCACTCCTTTGTTGAGACATGTGTTTCTCTGGTTGCTCCCGGCGGAGCATGGAAACACCAATGTGGCTGGTGTCTATCACAAGCCGACAAGAAGCATTTTTATGCTATGGCAGTGATTTGTTTCGGTAACGATGTGTTTCGTGTGATGAGATTCTCAGTCGCACCAGTCGTCACATACGACATGCTTCCGAATGCAGTAACGAATATTGAGATAGACCAGTTGTGAGGTGGTGGTTTATTCTCGTTATTGAGAGTATTTGTTGTACATATAATTGAATATTATTTTATGTCCATTTTATGATTATTTAATTATGGTTATGTGAGGAATGGTTGTGAGAGCACGTGGGCTCACTTCAAGGTATATATTTCTCTTCTCCGCTCCTGAGGGAGCATGGGGCCAACAGTGTGGTTTGCCTCCATATTAAGTATTCATATGCTAGGGCAGTAGTGTTTCGGTAGCAATCTGTGTTACATGGTGAGATTGCCAGCCCCACGCACAACACCTTACTAGTCTCATTGGACGACATGCATGAGTGTGTGTGTGTGTGATAGCTGAGTGTGTGCTCTTGCAGTAGTGGTTTCCGTAGCAACCTGTGTTACATGGTGAGATTGCCAGCCCCACGCACAACACCTTACTAGTCTCATTTGGACGACATGCATGTGTGTGTGTGTGTGTGTGATAGCTGAGTGTGTGCTCTTGCAGTAGTGGTTTCCGTAGCAACCTGTGTTACATGGTGAGATTGCCAGCCCCACGCACAACACCTTACTAGTCGCATTGGATGACACACATGAGTGTGTGTGTGTGTGTGTGATAGTTGAGTGTGTCAGGTGGCGGCGTAGGACAGTTTGACAGGTGAGAGCGTGGTGTTTCTCATTCAGTATTATATTATGATTTTAACTATTCTGTGCTTTGTTTGCTTCTTCAGATTAGCATCGGGCACTGTTGGGTGTTTTGTTTGTTTGGTTTGGTGTTATGTTCGCTAGTTTATTTGTTTAATGTTTGCTTTGTCACTGAATGGGCTGTAAAAATAAATATAGCCCCTGCCTCTAGAATCAAGAGTTTTATTGTTGTTCGGGTCGGTGCGAGTGTGACAAGAGAGTGATATCACAATCACAATATAATCATCATCATCTTCTCGCCCATGATAATTAGCAAAACAGACGATAAACCCACATTAAAGATAAGCGTAAATGGGAAAATCCTGGAACAAGTCAAGAGCTACGTATATCTTGGTCATATAATAACAGAAGATGGCAGATGTGAAACAGAAATCAAGAAGAGAATAGGAAAGGCCAAAGCTACATTCAACAACATGAAACATATACTGACATCTAAACAGTTATCTCACAAATTAAAACTGAGAATCATAAAGTGTTATATATATTCTGCATTTCTGCATGGTGCAGAAACATGGACAATGAATAAGCATTTGGAAGAAAGAATTGAGGCTCTTGAAATGTGGATATATAGAAGAATGGGGCGTATCTCGTGGAAAGAGAAGAAAACAAATAAGGAGGTCCTAGAAAATCTAGGTATGAAAAGAGAACTAATGAGGGAGATCAAAGTTCGGCAGCTAAAATACTTTGGCCACATAAAAAGGCATAACACCTTGCAGAAGACCATAATAGAAGGGAGAGGTGAAGGCAAACGTGCAAAGGGAAGACAGCGCTATAAGTGGGAAGATAACATCAAGAGGTGGACAGGAAAGAGTCTTTCAGAGTGCACCACCAGACAAGAGACAGAAGACGTTAGAGATCCATTACAGCCAACCTTCGTTGTGGAGATGGCAGCTGATGATGATGATGATGATGATGATGAGAGTTCTTTGCATTGGCTGTCCTTAACGCAAAAGCAAATTCAGGTATCAATTTTATAGCTGTGTAGACTGGAGCGTGGCGTGATCTGGTTTTGAATCATGTCCCTTTACACTAGCGATCTAACTATCCCGCTTCATGGAGGCCCCAGTGAAACATTTCAGTACAATTATTCTAGCTATTAGACGGTATAGCAGATGATTCAGGAAGCAGCAATATTTATAACCTCCGACCCCCACGGTAGAAGAGGAACAATTAAGTAAGAAAGCAATATATATATATATATATATATATATATATATATATATATATATATATATATATATATATCTATATATATATATATATATATATATATATATATATATATATATATATATATATATATATATATTTGTTGTTGTTGTTGTTAACTAGGGCTTCTGAGCATCTCGCTCTTTAGCAACCAATACCAAGTTGAAGACTCCTTGGTATTATCTACACTGCAGATTTAGGCTTTTTCTGTGGCTTTTCTGCCATTCCGAAAAGTGTTGAGTTGAAGTCATGAGCTCCAGTTTCTCGAGATTGGCTTGCTTTTAAAGGATCGTCACATCCGGTCCCAAGCTAGGAGTAAGAAGTGCGTGGCATACTGTGCATTCCCCGCAACCCAAGGAGGCTCTCCAACTATGCAGAGCTAAAATACTGTACTCTGGTTCTGGGCTCTCCCAAAGGATTGTCACGCCCTGCACAGAGCCACTTCTCAGCTTCACCTCCTATCACTGGGTCCATGGTGAGATCCTTCTGCATGCAGTCAACCAAGTCAAAGCCAAAGAATTATGCCTGGGGCTCATGTGACTTCTCCAAGCTTAGTGTGCAATGCTGAGTTTCTAACAAGTTTCACCATGGAATCATTGGAAGTGTGTGGAGGATTTCAAAAGTCAATGAGGATGTAATTAGGCTCACAGACATAGGTTCACTTCCATGTACATATGTTGTAGCATTGTGAACATCTGGCGGTCATATAAGGATGACTACAGATATGCCTCCATATATATATACTACTGGACAAAAGTTAAGGGCCGCCATTCAGTTTAGACAAGGTTTAATATAATTCATCGTGAGCAGAGTCGATTTTCCAAATGTCCGGTAGCTTGAAATCTCTCAAGAAGTCTCTGAATGGTAGAGTGGGACACTGCTAAACGTCTTGCAACTTGACGAACAGATTGACCATCCTGAATCCATGCCATGGCTCGACCACGGTCTACAGTGCTGAGACTTCTCCTTGGTGGCATGGCTAATGCAGTGATTGGGAGCCGCGCTGGTGTAATGGCTACGGCGTTTTACTGGCGACCATGTTTTCATGGTTCAAACCCGGGCGTCAGCGTTTGAAGGAATGTTTACGACCGGAAATTTGACTGAATAACCTGAACGCCTCCTGCACATAAATCCCGTGTGGATGGGAAGGAGCGAAGCTCCTGACCGGGTTGGAAGGAAAATCCACTGACCCCCCAGCCCCACAATGACATGTCATTGGGCCAAAAGAGCTGGAAAGCTCGAGTGCCGCTGGTTAGAAAAAAAAAATGCAGTGATCATTTCGACCACTTGTCATACTGATTTATTGCATACCAACGGTGAACACTCTTTACCGATGATCATTTTCCACGTGCATTCAAATTCAACTCACTTTTTCACCTTTTGAACTAGTGGGGCGTGTTACAAAAACCACGAGTTTTTGCAGCAACAATGGCAATTTTCACGTGCGGGTTAAAGTGACCCAGTTTTTGGACATTTAAAAAAAAAAATTAACCTAGCTCACACAGAAATGTATACACATTTCTCTGAGCTCAGTTTTAATGACATTTTCCCTTGTCTTCACAGTTTGCCAATCAATTACATAAACCTTGTCTAAACTGAATGGTGGCCCTTAACTTTTGTCCAGTAGTATATATATGTGTTCATACATACATACATACATACATACATACATACATACATACATACATACATACATACATACATACATACATACATACATACATACATACATACATACATACATACATACATACATACATACATACATACATACATACACACATATGTATACTAGCTGTAAGTACCAGGCTTTGCTGCTAACAAACTGTATCGGCAATTGTCGTTCCTGTGGACCTATCAGCAATGTGGAGAGGGGTACATGCTGCATGGGCAACAGCTTGCTGTCCGTGTAATTGTGCCGTCTTGCTCCTTGGAGAGGACACAACAAACAGAAGAGAGAACGTGCCGAAAGGAATACCAGGCAAAACACAGCTGAGGGTTATGATTTCAAGAAAGTATCCTCCCCATAGTTAGTTATGGCTGGAGGAGGCTACTGCTATCATTCGTCAATATCATCATCATCATCATGTGACGTATTCTCTCCAGAACGCTGTCTCCATTACAGTTGCTCTGAACGCATCACGATTCTGTGCAAGTCGACCTGCATCATCCAAAGACAAGTTCAGACTCTCTGTGATGTCCTGGATCCACCGTCGTCTAGGTCGTCCCCTTCCCCTTTTTTCAGGGACCATGCCTTCTATTATTCGTCAACATAGAGGTTATTTATACATTCTGTCCATGGTGTCCATTTCTTACATTCTCTTGACCTATTAATGTTGTCCTTCTTTTGATGTCGTAAAGCCAGAGACTGTTTATTTCTGCCAATTACGTCATTGTGAAACAACCAATCAGCTGCCCAGAGCTAAACAGGAAAGACATTTAATATCCGAGAAACGGGAACTGGAGAGTGTCTATGATAATTGTGGGAGAATGGAGACTGGTATGAGCCATAGACAAAAAAAAATTAAAAGGATAAAACTAAATATTAATAATAGTGCGTTACGGTAATGCCCCTTGTAGTTTCCGGGGGCCTCTGAGGAGACAACAAAAGATTAGAACTACTGCCCTCTCATGCATGTCTAGTGAGCCAACTAATATGAGATTGCGCATCGGGCTCTCAACATCATAATGCAAGATGTTGCCGCAGAAACAACTGTTGCATGAGAATATGGGTGCTTTCATGTTGGTTTTCTACAAGGGACCAGCTGCCGTGGTGGCTCCATGGTCCAGCTACAGCGAAAAGAGAAAACAAAGTCACTGTAAGACTGTATTTGTGTTGCGTAATTAAATATTTGCACTTACCGCTAACCGAGAACTTTTCCCAATTGAGTTCTCTGAACATATTCCTTTGACCACAGAGATCTCTTCATCAAGTGATATGCGGATATTCATCACATTTTTTTTGTCCCTTGTGCTTGCTATTTGCTGACTTGTTGTCATGCCGTAATGTGTAACGGCCCAGCATCTTCTATCCGTGTAGTTGAACTTCTTTTCTTTTTTGGTCCGCCAAGTTTGGCCGCTGTCATAATGTTTTCAAACTGTCGTCTTCTCACAGCATGTTCAATAAAGGATAACTGTGTCTTTCTGCTTTCTGTAATATGCTTTTCTATCAAACTGGCTCCCCATCTGAAATGAGGAGAAAAGAAAATAAACGTTGAAAATGAATGTTTATGAAATTTAAAATAACAGAGAGAAATGAGGCAAGGGGAAGAAAAAAAGTACAGACAAACAGAAAGAACATAATTTTTAACAAAAAAAAAGCACATAAAAAGCAAGAAATAATGAAAATTAGTATTTTTTCCAAGGAAGCCATAAAAAGGGAAAAGATAGATGGTTCTCTCTAAAAGGTAGAATTAAAAAAAAAAAAAAAAAATATATATATATATATATATATATATATATATATATATATATATATATATATATATATATATATATATATATATATATATATATATATATATACCTTACAAAGACTCAATATGTGCACCCTTCGCATGCGCACGGCGGGTATTTCAAGTCAAACGTTCGCAGTTGAGTTGCAACCGGTAATTGTTTCATGTCTCTCCCCATACTGGTCAAGTAGGTGAAAAAAAGAAGAAATAGGTACATTCTATTATGGTATGCTTAAAAACTTGCAGAGATTATCTTACTTTTGTGATAAAAAGCATCCTCGTACCACATCATGGGGCCGAGAATAATTTTTTTGAAAAGGGTACAATCTTTTATGGACACCATGTATATATATATATATATATATATATATATATATATATATATATATATATATATATATATATATATATATATATATATATATATATATATATATATATATATATATATATATATATATATATATATATATATATATAGTGTGTGGGGCTGCTTTAAAATGAGGATAGACGTAAGAACGGTAGCTGTTTTTCTTTTAATGAGTACAGACATAAAAACAATGGCTGGTTTTAAATTAGGACAACCCGTATGAAAGATGACTCGTTTTAAAAAGGGCAGACGTAAGAACTATGTCTGGTTTTTACATAAGGATATACGTAAGAACAACAGCTGGTTTTGAATGAGGGCAGACGTAAGAACAATGGCTGGTTTTATATGAGAACAGACGGATGAACAATGGTTGGTTTTATATGAGAACAGACGTAAGAACAATGGTTGATTTTATATGAGAACAGACGTGAGAACAGTGGTTGGTTTTATATGAGGAAAGACGTAAGAACAATGGTTGGTTTTATATGAGGACAGACGTAAGAACAATGGTTGGTTTTATACGAGAACAGACGTGAGAACAATTGTTGGTTTTATATGAGAACAGACGTAAGAACAATGATTGGTTTTATATGAGGACAGACGTAAGAACAATGGTTGGTTTTATATGAGAACAGACGTAAGAACAATGGTTGGTTTTATATGAGAACAGACGTAAGAACATTGGTTGGTTTTTAAGGAGAACAGACGAAAGAACAATAGTTGCTTTTGTATGAGGACAGACGAGAGAACAATGGTTGGTTTTATATGAGGACAGACTTGAGAACAATGGTTGGTTTTATATGAGAACATACGTAAGAACAATGGTTGGCTTTATATGAGAACAGACGCAAGAACAATGGTTGGTTTTAAATGAGGACAGACGTGAGAACAATGGTTGGTTTTATATGAGGACAGACGTGAGTACAATGGTTGGTTTTATATGAGCGTGGTGGGTTTGATGTTAATACAGTTTGTTGTTAAGCAATCTTAGTGTACTGAATGAGGTCAGCTGTGAAGGTCCCTGAATATAATAAATATTAGAGTAAATTTCCAGGGCACCTTTCTACTACCACCACTGTGATCTCATTCAGACTTATTCTAGATAGACTGTAAGATGACTACGTTTGGTGTCTAGGGTTATGAAATGTTAGTGTAAGGTTGCATTAACCAACTGAACATATAAACAATTACACAAATTATTTTATTATCTAATACAACACAACAGTACCACGACAGTCACATACGAACTACACTTTAAAAGACTATCTTTAGTAAGTCAGTGGTTGAAAGTTTGATAAAGTTAATGTTTTTTCAATTTATTGTCCTGAATCTAATTTATTTGGAATCAGGACTGACAATCAAAAGTGAAATCATAGAAATTAATTACATCAATCAATTTACACAATGGGTCTTCTGACCATAAAGCACATATTATTATTATATAAGGATGTAGTTGTATTGTCTAACTGAGGTGACTTCTAGTATACACTGGTTGATTGTTTATTATCATCATCTCTGCATTTTGTTTGTAAGTTTTTGTGGACACTGATGGAATGTTTATATCACTATTCCCAGTCTCTTATTTTTAATATAATGTTAGTAGAGCGATCAGGTGCCGAACATGCACCTATCTTTGTAATATGATGTAGGAATCTTCCTGCACTTCGCTGAACGACAACCTTCAGCTCCCACTTCTTCAAGAATGATGGTGGTCTGCAGTTGTCTCCGAAAAAGGCAAGACTGTGGCATGAATATATCGACCCACTCTAGTCTGGCACCAGTTATTGACAGCCACCAAAAACCTCTGAAATCAGAAGGATATGCATCCTTCGTAATCAACAGCCTACACTAATATTCAACAACCAGTACAGGCACATTACAAACAAACATGTAAGATCAGCTCTTTACGACAATCCCTTTCACCAGTTTCTTTTGATATGATCAGGTATACGAGTATTCCTCTCCCCTAATAGTTACAACGCCTCTGCAATTCCAGCAATAATCTGTTTTCCATACAATAGGATAGGTATTATGCTCCTGATGATAATCATATCTAATTTATTTGTCTACACCTCTCTGATAGTCTTTTATATGCTGGATCAATCTCTAGACTCTGTTTTGAGTCTGCCATAGACTCACTTACTTACAGTCGTGTGTTAGTATCTCACATTCAAATTTTATTTTAAATAAAATGTTAAGAAAATCAATCTTACCACAGATGCAAGGAAATAACACAAGTAAACGATGACTAGGCAATTGAATATGGCACATTTTCGATCTGCCCTATGTCCAGGCTTTTCCTATGTTAGAAAATTTCTCCGCCTGCTCTCATCGATCTTGCTTTACACAAAATTTACTTGAAATGGCAGTGAACAGTCCCCGTTTCGTACCAGTATCTACTGCTTTGTCCGATGGGACCATGTTTACATTTATTTTTTAATCTATCGTTTCAAATAACAACTCCCAATATGTTTCCAAGGCAAATATATTTTTAGTTTTAGGTCAACCAATCACACTTCGCCTTTCTTCAAAATCCACCCAATCAAATATCCCGTACCTTTTAACCTCATTTACCCAAAGTCGTTTTTTCAAAACATGCCATAAAAAATTATAAGTAGGCATGATCTTTACTTGACAGTCTGGTCGGATCCACTATAGTATTATGGCTATAATTAGTTAATTAATGGACTATTTTCGTAACTATTACCATATTCTTTGTCAACAAGTCCTAAGGTACACGAATATACAATTTATATGGGACTAGTTGGCTTGGTTCAGAAGTACACATTTTTTTTTCTTCTATGTTAGTGTTTTTTTATTTTTAGTCTACTACACGTTCAATTCTTTTCCATGTGCTGTCTTCTCTATTTACGTGAAAATTACGTCCTTTGAAATAAGAGCTAAGGTTGTTTTTGTGACACGAGTTGTCTACATGTTCTAACTTTTTCCTCGTATTTTGGAGAAACCCCTACGGCAAGGCTTGCCCCTGTGCTGGTATTCGCTTTTAGTTTAAAATCAATGCGAAACGAATTAGCTTTTCATCTATCCTTTCCCCTCCTCGTTCCACAATGCATTTTAGACAAATATTTTCTTAGAACTAGGAAAAGTGATTATGTCAAGGACGAATTTGAAAAATTGGGTACAGTTTTGTTCGGCTATTCGTTAGCAAATAATAATCTGAAGGCGTAGGCGATACCAACAGTTCTAGTAGAAAATTCTTTTGTACTTTCTTATCTTGCCTTTATGCCCTATATTGTTATACATTAATTTAGATATTGTATTTAGAAATTCACTACAATGAGAACAGACGGAAGAACAATGGTTGGTTTTATATGAGGACAGACGTGAGAACAATGGTTGTTTTATATGAGAACAGACGTGAGAACAATGTTTGGTTTTATATGAGGACAGGCGTAAGAAAGATGGCTGCATTTGGCTGCTCACATTTTTTCAGACAATGATTGGGAAACTGCAGCTTTATCAGATTATAGCATTTTTTTTCACTGACTGTTTACTGCTTAGCGTATTTACGTACTAGTTAACTAGAGCTAGTTCATAATCCACAAATATGATAGGAAACTCATTACAGAGCGATACAACAGGAAGCAATCTGATCATCAGAAGCAGTCCGCCCATCCGACAAGTGTTTCGGCCCAATTACTCCTTTACACTCTAAGGGGGGCGGGCCCACTTGGGTCATGACTCCCAAGCGTCTCAGCTTCCTGTTGTCTTGTATCGAAAATGAACCCATTTCACTTATGGTAGCAACTTTTAAATATACAACGCCAGCCGTGGAGGCAATTGTGAAAGTAACAAAGAGAAGACAAATTATTCCGTTCGTTCCGTCGCCCTTCACAACTAAGGACACACACTGAGACATTAGCGCGCAGCCGACGAGCTGCGCGCTGCAAGCCACTGAAATTCTGTACCTGACACTCCCTATAGTATACATCACCTGTTGCCCCAGAGTCGCAGCTCTTTCACTAGTACACTTAAAAAAACTCAGCGTTGTGGACTTAGAAAAAATTTTGGTGTTTTCTGTACCGCAGCGTTTATTGTCACGATGTCCATCGCCCATTGCGGTTGTTCCACAGCCAGCCTGATGCCTTTTCGGCAGTTTCACTAAGCCTCTTCAGTGCCCTTGTTCTAGACTGTCCCTTCAGCCCCAACAGTTTCAATAAATCATACACTGATGCAGCCACAAGCCCTCTTGCGCCCACTTTAACCGCCATGACCCTTGCACTGAATCCATCGTGTCTCAGATCCGCGGCCAGATCGCTATACTTGGCCGCTTTGAATGAATGTTGCTCGTCTAATCTGGATTCAAATGGCACGGTCAGTTCAATCAACTCGGATTAAAAGGGGGCATATACACCCAGAAAAAGACAAAAAAGGTTATTTTTGATTTTCATAAAATAATTGTGTTTTAAATATTTATAAGCCTTTTTACTTTGATATTCTTTTTGAATTATGTGTTTATCTGTAATAGTTTATGAGTTATCAATGTTCAAAGAGAATCAGATAGTGTTTTAACATTTTAAAAACTGAACTTTAACGAAAACAGGGCTTGCGATTCACAGTTCCGGTGATATTTTCTACAATTTTAAAGCTATAGCCTTCAAATTTTGCACACTTATAGCCCATGTTATCCTTTATGGCATGAACCTCCACTTTTTTCTTACATGGTATAGAAACAGAGATATTGCTATACAAAGTTCTAAATTTGTGCTATTTAAAAGGGTCATATTGCAAGAGCCACATCTACAAAACTCATTGGGGTAGACATTTTTGGGTGGTTCACGCCATAGGTAGGGATGTTATGCACATCATCTGCTGGTTTGGCATTCTTTGCACCTTTTATGTGAGTGAAATTCATTCCCCGGTGCACTGGGGGTTTTCCTTTCTTTTTTTTTTCATCACTTCATGTTAATTAATTATTTTCACATAAAACTTTAAAATTTATAAAGTAAACTTTGTTCATCATAAAATATAATATCTCTTGTAACATGTGGCCAAATTTTATGTCAACAAGTTTGTTAGTTATTTTCCTGTTAATTTTTTAAAAAGATAACCCATTTCTGGGTGGGTGTTCCCCCTTTTTTTAAGGTGAAAATATCAAAAGGTACATGATTCCTAAGACCTGAGAACTATTGGCAGTGAGTGCTTTGTCTCTGATGGTCATAATACTTTTATGACGTTTAAAAAAAAGAAAAAGCTATATTATCTCAATCCATGCCACATTGCAGCACTTACGGCAGCAGTTTTGAAACTTTTTGAGTCCATGACTCCCCTGACAACTACATTCTTTCTGCGGCTCCCCTGTGTTTCTAACATTTTTTTTAAAATTTTTGTCTGAAAATCATTCACGGATATACTGCACTCATGATTTAATCTCCATAACTAAAAACGTGTACAGTAAAAGTTGTCCACAATTTCAAATAAATCTTTTCAAAAGTGTTGTGATCCAATGGATCCCATCTCATTGTAATATCGCCGGCAATGAAGAGGCTGACAGAATGGCAAAAGAAGGTTCACATCTACCTCAGACTGATGCAAGCATAACTTTTGAGGAGGCAAAGAGTTTTATCAGAATCAGTTACAGAAACAAATGGAATGTAGAACATCCAGGGCATACACTGAATGATGCTTACTACCAGCTCCACAGAAGAGAACAAGTGGTAATCTTCAGACTCCGCACTGGCCACAACAGATTGAGATACCATCTATTCAACAAGCTAAAGATAGGAACTACCGATCAGTGTAACTGTGGCACTGATAAAATGACTGCTGAACATCTGCTTCAAAGTGGCCCCTTATATGTGGTACAGAGAAAGTGCATATGGCCGACGCCAGCTCCTTTCGTGGAAAAGCTTTACGGGGATTCAAATAGCCTCAAACTGACTACTGCTTTCTTTGAGAACATTCAAGTGGACGTCTGAGAGTGTACGAAGAAGAAGAAGAATCTCTATTGCTATCAGTGGCCTCATCAAGCTGCAAAGCAAAGTCCTTCGCCCTCATTTTTTCTATAATCTGTTCATTAAGATCCTCTCCTAAAACTTGAATTCGACGGCTGATTGTACTGTCCGACAAAGGAATGGGCAAAAGCTGTTTCCCCACGGACTCTCCAACCATAATGGACACCATATCAATAGCACACGGTAAAACGAGTTCTTCAGCAATCGTATGGGGTTTCTTACATTTTGCTACCCGGTATGCTACCTTGTAGGACGCTAGAAGAGCTTTACTCGAGATTGTCACCTGCTTAGAAAATGCTGATTTTTGTTCTTTCATTTGACTCAGCTTTCTTGAGAAATATTCTCTTGGTTTGCCCACGTCATTCTTATGAACACTTTCTAAATGGCGCTTCAATTTGCTAGACAGCATACATTCGACAGAGAATACTTTGAAACACAAAACACACTATGGACGCTCTTCATTGTTCACAAGAGTGCACGTGAAACCAAAATGTAAGTAACGTTCGTCGTATTTTCTATACTTACGTTTCCTTTCCTCATTACCACTTTCCTTGTCATCCTCAACAAGTTCTCGCTTTTTACTAACACTTGCCAATTAAAAAAATCTGTCCATAGTTTATATCAAACTCACAACACAATCAAAAACGTTTGAAAACAGATAATCACCGTGTTACCTACTATGGTCGCGCGAGGAGAATGCGCGGAAAGTTGATAGGCGGGTCGGGGGAACGGGACTTCAAAGGCTGGCCAACATCAAAAGTTGTCATCATCATCAAGTGCCATCTTCACAACGAAGGTCGCCTGCAATGGATCTCAACGTCTTCCGTCTCTTGTCTTGATAGTGCACTCTGACACTCTCTGACAGCTAAAATATGTTGGCTATATAAAAAGACATAACACCTTGCAGAAGACTATAATAGAAGGAATAGTTGAAAGCAAAAGTTGAAGGGGAAGCCAGCGCTATCAGTGGGAAGTTAACATCAAAAGATGGACAAGAAATAGACTATCAGAGAGCACCATCAAGACAAGAGACAGTAAAGATTCTATCAGAGAGCACCATCAAGACAAGAGACAGTAAAGATTCTATCAGAGAGCACCATCAAGACAAGAGATAGAAAACGTTGGAAATCCATTGCAGCCGACTTTGGATGTGAAAATGACAGATGACGATGATTATTTAAAGAGGCAAACAAATTATCAATGTAATAAATATAGTTTGTATTAATCATTTCATTATTTATTCTGAAGAAAATATAAGGGGAATAACATAACTAAAATGGCATGGACGGAAATTCGCGCTTTTAATCAATGTGATTGTGTGATTGTAATTATTTGGGTAGATCTAGAGGTGTAGAGCTCACAGCGACAACCACACATTTCCATTATTGAGCTTGCTCTGTAGGGAATAACTATGACAAATACATCTATAATTTACTACCACATAATTTACTGCTTGGCTGAATTCCAGCCTACAACAACAGCTGTAAAAGCACAATAGCAAAAAATATACCCTTGCTCACGAAAACTCCCACATACCAAATATAGCTCATACTGGAGCAGAGGACCATTCATTCAAGCAAACACACTCAAAAACACTCCCTGACAATGAATACAATAAAAAGAAAGGCAGTACTCGTCTATGATTGGTTCATTGTGTTTATTTCTGCTTCTTCTTCCTCGTTCGTCTTGAAAAGGACGTTGGTTGCGTTGTGTCTGTTTAAAGCGGAGCTGCGATATCTGCGCCTTTCAACCAACACATCCGACTTCAGCACGGCTTTTTTTGGGACCGGGTTTGCCTTCCCTCTTCGATCCCTACTCTCTCAGCCAGACTGCAGTGATGCAGCCTGTTTCCAGGACCACCACGTGGAGGTGGAGTAGGGTCCCGTGTTTATTTTGTTTCTACAGGACAGTTTTGGCGCCCTTGACTCTAAGCACCACCAGCCAGTCGTGACATTTGCTCTCCCTTGGAGCCAGCCCTTCGCGGAGATATTTCGCAGAGTTATTTTATTAACTATTCCCGGGCTTGGACTCTCACGCCCTTTCCTTGCATGTTACGTGGGGGAATTCCCTCAATTACTTCTCTTAATTATTTCAGAGCCAGCGATCCAGACCTCCATGACGACCTACAGTTCGCTGGGAGGGCAACATTAGACAATCTCTGAAGGGCAGAGACTAGATTGGAGCCATGGCAAAAGGAAGACAATTGATAGGATAGCATGGTCCTCTCTCTCTGTGGCTAACCTCTACACTCCAAGGTAGAATAAAAACGACTACGTAAGTAAGTAAGTAATACACTTTATCAGTTGATAGCTTTACGAGGCAGTTCATATTATGGAGTACCTAGGGTAAGAGATGTAGAGGGAAACTGAAACACACATGGAGGAGAGAACTGGGATGAAAGGGTTGAGACAGACATGGACATTTTCTAAGGACTTTGTGTGAAATCGTTGATCACCTTTTCATCTTGGCGGCATTACCTCCTTGGTCCCGTGCAGTAAACCTGGGGGTCTGTGATGCGATCAAGAAAGAGTAGGACTATTTCACCTTCAGACAATGTTCTCCAAGGCCACTAATATCAAAATTGTGCATGGGGCTGGCAACTGCATCATCATATGTATAAAATTTCATCTTTTTCTGTCAATGCGTAACGCTAAGGGATGCAACTTTGGTTGAAAGTTAGACATTAATTGTATTGTCTCCCTTTTATGTACTCTCTTGAAAATAGTAACACTTACCAAAGAAGAATGCGCAAATGACGGCGTGCACAAAAATGTATTTATAGAATGTGTGATCCCGTAGACACACATTGGGATCCTCGCTGCTGCTACGTAGTTCGTGTACTGTGGTGATGCACAGTGGTTTTATTTTTTAATACTTTTGAATAAGTAAATTTGCCGTTAGGTATTGGTGTTTTCGAATTTAATTCCCTCTTATGACGGGCTTTTACACTAGTGTAAAATAAAATGCCGCAAAAGCTACCGCTGCAAGAGCACGTGACTATTTTGTGCAGGTTTCCTGCAGTATCAGATGCAGTGGTGGTCTGTGTAAGGTGCGAAAAGAAAAATACTGATGCTGTTGAAGATATTCTCCATGGGGAGCTGGCAGGTAATTTAATGCGGTTGATGATGATGATGATGATTATGATGACGAAGATATAATGTATCCTCCTTTGTTCTTTCTCGTCTCTTATCTTCTGTCTTTATTATAGTTAAGGTAGAGTTGAAAAAAATGAGTAATACTCTTTATGTCTACATCACTACACACACACCCACTTACACACACATAGACACATAATAAATCTAAACAATGTTCACGGTGGTGTGTCTTGAAGCTAATTACTAGTTAGTTGATCTATTGTTAGCTTCAATTAGCTTTTTTTGACTACAAGAACACGATTGAAATTATTAAGACGCCCTCAGATACTACACCGTGAGGCTAAGAAACCCATGACCTTTAAATATTTTTAAAACTCGGCCGAAAATGACCCGATTATTATGAAATTTGGTGACAATTATGATAATAATATCCCTTTTCGAATTTCGAGTCTCAAATTTCAATTTCAAATTTCGCGCAACGAATTTTACGCCCTCCAGGGAGGGACATGTCTAAAGGTATGCAGTGGAATCCAATCTCGGTCATCGGAAACAGAATGTCCCACCACTGATTCTCAAATTAGTATAGTCAGATTCTTATCTTCTAGTTAAAATAACACAAATAAATTAAACTAACACATGTATCCGCGGGCCTGTGTGCGCTGTTGAAAGTTTACAGACGACACCTGGTAATATTGCAAAATTTATTGCGGTCTCGAAATTCCAGCTATGACAATATTGAATTAAACAAAACAAAAGCATTGACATGCTATGAGGACTAACTACAAGTTTACGCAGATTGGATAAGCAGTTTTCAATACTGTAACGTGATGTAAATACAAATGCCTTGCTATGATAGAAAGGAAGGAAAATTGGCAACCAATCAAACGCCGCGAAGCTCGCTTGTTGACGAAGCGGTAATAATTGTGATCTGCAGAGGAAGGGAAAGTGTGTTAGTATACAATGAATTCTTGTGTCGTACAAGTGAATGGAGCGGCAGAAAGTAATGACAGTTATTTTGTTTTTGTGTGGGATAAGACCAGCTGTATTCATTCCAAATGAATAGTTGCTGTGTGCATTACTTTTGGAGAAAATTGAAGGAAAAGGTGCCAGCATGATGAAAAACGCTGTATCGACCGTCTTTCAAAATTTGCTATAAATCCACGTTGGAACCAATTAAGGAACACCATAAATACAAATGAAGCTAACAATCGTACAAATAAAAGGCGACATGGATGACAGTGATCCATAATCTGGTTGAACAGAACGAGCATGTTTTATGGACCATGCTGAGCACAGATTTCCCATATCAGCGAGAAAAACTAAAATTAAGTCTGTGGTTTGAACTGTGTCCTCCCATACGTCCGCGCTCAGCCTATAAAAGTAAGCGGAGGTTTTTTCAAAATCGTACAGAGCGCAAATAAATATTAGAAGATAGACAGACTGCTGGAGGTTGAGATAGCAGCGTGCCTCGAAAACCTATTTCTCCATCTGCATGCTGGGCAGTTCAATACATCACCAATTCCTCAGTCCAGTTTGAACTTCTGAATCATCCTTAGAGAGTATGTAAGTTCATAAATATGTATTGTTATTCAATTCAATTTCATTACAGGTTAGAGAAGTGTAATCGATCTGTGAGGACTAAGTTGGAATGTAATTTGTAGATAACGAAACGAACACGATGCTTACCAGGGTTAAGCCGGAATGGAAACTCATCATCATCATCATCAGTTGCCATCTCCACAACGAAGGTTGGCTGTAATGGATCTCCAACGTCTTCTGTCTCTTGTCTTGGTGGTGCACTCTGATAGACTCTTTCCGGTCCATCTCTTGATGTTATCTTCCCACTTATAGCGCTGTCTTCCCATTGCACGTTTGCCTTCAACTCTCCCTTCTTTTATGGTCTTCTGCAAGGTGTTTTGCCTTTTTATGTGGCCAAAGTATTTTAGCTGCCGAACTTTGACCTCCCTCATTAGTTCTCTTTTCATACCTAGATTTTCTAGAACCTCCTTATTTGTTTTCATCTTTTTCCATGAGATACGCTCCATTCTTCTATATCCACATTTCAAGAGCCTCAATTCTTTCTTCCAAATGCTTATTCATCGTCCATGTTTCTGCACCATACAGAAATGCAGAATATATATAACACTTTATGATTCTCAGTTTTAATTTGTGAGATAACTGTTTGGATGTCAGTATATGTTTCATGTTGTTGAATGTAGCTTTGGCCATTCCTATTCTCTTCTTGATTTCTGTTTCACATCTGCCATCTTCTGTTATTATATGACCAAGATATACGTAGCTCTTGACTTGTTCCAGGATTTTCCCATTTACGCTTATCTTTAATGTGGGTTTATCGTCTGTTTTGCTAATTATCATAGTTTTTGTTGTCTCAATATTAATGTCGAGTCCATATTCATGACTTATATTGTTCACTTGCTTCACTAGTTCTTGTAACTCCTCTTTGCTTTCAGCTAACAACACGGTATCATCTGCATATCTAAGGTTGTTTATTGACCTTCCACTGAGGTTCAGTCCTGGTATTTCCTGTATCTGTTTGAAAATTTTTTCGGTGTATAAATTAAATAGGCAGGGGTACAGCACACAACCAAAAATGGAAACTCAGGAGTGTTCAAATGTTTATAATCAATAAGAATACTTTTATAGATGACTGCAAGCTACTTTAACTGTAGAAGGCGACTGCAGCATCATGATTTTGCACAGTGTATTTTATTTATTTATTAAAGTGTATTACAGTTAGACACATTTTATGCCAAAGTTATACTGCCAATAGAACAGATCCCTGTGTGATACATACACATGCATACGCTGAACACTTTCACTCACTGACATGTAGACTTGTGGGTCATTACGACCAAAAGGCTAGCCACAGGTCACACTTTGTTCCAGGTTACTGTTCTGGTTTGGAACAGCAGGATCTCGAACTGAAATCCACTCGTGACTCACTTCAACAATAAGGAGCAGCTCAGTGTGATTCTGTTCATGTACTAGGCTCCATCAGGTTAGTGCAGAGTCAATAACAAACTGCTGTGAATATTACTTGTGTAGATCAGAAGAGCTGTACCAGAACACTGAAGCTGAGTAAAATATATGTGACTAATCTACTGCCACTGTGAGCGGTCACAAGTAAAAATCACGAGCAAAATATAAGTGTTATGATGAGAAACTGTTCTAGAAGATAGGCAAGACAAGTGACAATTTGGTTTAAAGGAAATTTGAAAGAGCTTTCTGTTTAATTTTGAAGATTCCAGCGAGGACTTTTATTTAATTAATAATTGCAACTGAACTATTGAATAATTGTGTAATTAATCTTTTATTCATTGAATGTCATCATTTTTCATCATTTCATAATTTGAACAAGAAGAAAATCAAAGATAGATGTACATAATAAATGATTCAGTAATTGTAATTCTCTGACTTATCAATGTTATAATGTTGCATTTTGAGTTTTACTGAATTGTTGTTTATCATAGGATTGTTACTATCGAAGGTGGCATCTTAGGCTCTAACTTTCATCTGATCACTATCTGAAGTAGAGACCTTAACAGCCGTGACTATCCTGTGATACCAGTGCTCTTCTCTGACACTGGGTTGTATTCTTTCAGACGTAATTCTTCTCTGTTCTATCAGTAAATACTACTGACACTATACTCATAAAAACCTTACGCTACAAATACAATACAACACAAAACATTTAAGGAAACAAAAGTAGAGAAGAAAGAACATTAAAGAAGAAACATAGCACAAATATGCGAAGTTGCCTCCATTCAATACCATAATTCCCGCCGTAAGTACTTCGGTCCGTCGGTCGGCCAGTCACATTGTGCACACCGTCATTTGCGCACTTTTTCTATTTTCGAAAGAGTACATTAGCTTTCAACCACAGCTAAGGGGGTGCAACTGTGGTTGAAAGTTAGACAATAATTGGATTTTTTCCCCTTGTATGTACTCTCCCGAAAATAGAAAAAGTGCGCAAATGAAGGTGTGCATGAACAGTTTGATTATGGAAAGAAGCCAACAACACAATTGATAAACAGTACATGAACTGGAGTTTCGTCAAACTTCAAACGTTGTTCTCAGAGGCAGTAAATCGACCATGGCTTCTCAGAATCAGTAAGGTGAACAGGGCAAGATTTTAAAAGATGCACGAACAATTACGAGACATGTTGTCATAAAAGAAATGTTAGTTATTTAGTCAATTTACGGTCCATTAAATCATTATCACTGCTCCACGTGTCACTTATGTAAGGTTACTCCATGTCTTCATATATAATACATCCATATAATTTTCACTACAAATATCTAATGACGGTCGCCTGTAATGAAATGACCACATTAGTGAAAGTACCGTCTGTAATACATGCAACAGAAACAACACGCTATAATTAATAGCCTGTCAACAATGGTATAAGCGCCGTACCGTTCAGAAAGCAATGGCAAACTACTGAATGAAAAAATTGCCTAGAAAAATCACAAACAGCCAATAAAAGCTGGGGTTGATTGCCACGTCCTGTAAAGGATAAGCAACTAACTAAAGACTCAACAGTCAAAGAAAACTGCTGGATAATTAAAAGTGAATGCATTATAACGGGTGGAGCAGAAAGAATAAACGAAGATTGAAAGGAAGAGCGAAAAACAGGAAATTCGATCACCAAAAATGTCGGTAGGTAATTGCAAGAGATCAAATAGTATTTCAGTATATTTTTTTGGAGTTTGCTACGTTTCAGATTAGCACGAGCCTTTCAACCATTATCAAATTGCGTGGAAGTGTCGGTTATATCTGTACGTCTTCTTTCATGGTTGTATATTATCTGATTGTGCAATTTTTTTGTACTGTTCTGTGTTAATTCTCACTGGTAGCGCATTTGTTAGTAATGTTGGTGTGATTATATGGAAATTGAATTCAATGATTGTAGGGTTATTTTTTTTTCCTTAAATCCTGTCGTCTGCTTTAATAATTTGTGTAGTAAATGCGGGGCTTTTGGTGGCAATTAAATTTTTTACATTCAATTCTGTTTAGCATTTTTTGCAGTAACTTTTTACCATTTCGTCGGCGCTGTTCATATACTTAACATTTCAGCAGGAACTGTTTAATAGTGTGAAGTTCTTTATATTATTCACAGGTGGGTTTCTCTGTTCTAAAGTGTCGTGTTTCTAATTTGAGCCCGAGTATGTTTTATTTTTTTATTTATTGGTTTTCTTCAGTTCATCTTGCATTCGGCCTTTTTTAAACTTGATTTGTTTTTGTTTTTTAATTGTAATGTATATGCATGTCTTTCTTTCGTGTTTTTGTTGTTGTTTAACTAGGGCTGCTGAACTTCTGGCTCTTTTGCAGCCAATACCACGTAGAAGAGTCTTTGTTATTATCTACACTGTAGATCTAGGCTTTTCCTGTGGCGTTTCTGCCATTCCGAAACGTGTTGAGTTGAAGTCATGAACTCCAATTTCCTTCTAAAGTTTGGTTTGCATTTAAATAATCACCACATCTGGTCCCATGCTAGAAGGAAGAATATAAGTATATAAACCAATAAAACGGTATAGAATCAGTTCTAGAAATTAACGGTTCACATGAAACAAGGGACTTTTCATGTTTTACTCTTCGTCAGCCACAAACAGGTGACAAGGACAAGAATTACATATAGGTACTTGAAAAACATACGATGATGAGAAACATACACCAAATGAGCGATGCAAGCAGATGGAAAAAGTAAACACTCACAGTGATCAGCAAAAAAAAAAAAAAAAACAATAATAATACCAGAAAATCGCAAAACCTGAAAGAAATACCGAAACGAGAAAGTAAATAATCAACGAAACGAAAAAAAGAATGAACAAAACTTCGGAACAAGTAAAAGGTCACGTAGCTAGATCCGAAGATACTTGGAATAGAACGCAGCGGTTATTAGTCCAAGAAATCGTCTAAGGAAGAACTCCGCCTAGGCCGGTCCCAAGCCCGGCTGAAAAAGGAGGAGGGCGGCCTGCATGGAGGCCGTAAGGAGGCAGCCCCTCCACCATGCAAAGGCACAACAGGGCAATCACTGTTTGCTTTAAACTTTTGATTACGAGAACTACAAGAGAGAAAACCGGACTGATTCTAAAGGCGACGAACTGGAACGGACTACAGACTACCACTTGTGGAACCTGGAACAAAAGAAGTATAAATGGGAAAGAAGAGGAGCTGGTGGAAGAGATGAGGAAAGCAAAATTAGAAATCCTGGCTATTACGGAAACAAAGAAAAAGGGATAAGGAGTCATGGATCTCGATGGCAACACGCTGCTCTACGGTGGTGTACCCACATCTGAAAGAGCTAAAGGGGGCGTGGGTTGCATTGTGGTCAAAAACCAGAAAGATAGTATCAAGGGATGGAACTTTGTCTCGGAGCGCATTATGGTTGTAAAACTAAAAGAAGGAGAAACCATAGTCAGCCTGGTCATAGTGTATGGGCCAAATGAGGATGAGAGAGCAGAGGTCAAGGAGGAATTCTTCGAGCTGCTTCAAAGGAGTGTGGATGACTGCCTAGATGAAATTATCATGCTCCGAGATTTTAAAGCCAGAGTTGGAAATGACCATGCTAGATGGGGTGGAGTTATCGGAAGATATGGAGAAGATACTCTCAATGAAAATGGAAAGCGACTCCTTAGATTCTGCAGTGAGCAGAATCTGATCATTACCAACACAAAAGTTCCCCCATAAGCGCATACATGCATACACTAGGTGTGAACCAACAAAGAATGAGAAGTCAGTGATCGACTATGCCATTGTTAGGAGGAGCTCATTTAAATATGTCAGGGATGTTAGAGTCTGGAGGGGGCCAGAGATTGGAAGTGATCACTACCTGCTTACAATCAAAAGAACAACTGAAAGAGTTGCTCAGCCTAGGAACTGCCCAGCATCACGCAAGAAACCAAGTAAACGAACGGAAGAAATGAACATTAAGACCTACAAGCTGAGAGAGCCAGAAATTAAGACCAGATATCAGGGGCTTATTGCTTCAGCGGTGAGAAACACAGAAGAACAACATGACGACTTGGAAACCCTGTGGCTTAAATTCAAGGACATCATAAAGACAGCTGCTGCAGAAGCATGTGGTGAAGTCCGACTTGGGAACAAGAAAAAGAGGACACCTTGGTGGACAGAGGAAGTCAAAGAGAAAATAAGAGAGAAAAAAATTGCATGGAAACAATACTTAGGAGCTAAAAACACAGCAGGACAAATAGAGAAATATACAGAATATGCGATAGTCAGAACAGAAGCAAAGAACAACGTGCTAGCAGCAAAACAGAAGTCCTGGGAAGAATTTGGAGAAAAGCTAGAAAAAGATGCGCAAGAAAACCAGACATTGTTCTATAAGACCCTAAAGAACACGAGGAAGGAAAAACAATGCCCTCTCAAGTTTATAAAGGACAAGCAAGGCAAATTGCTTACTGCCCCGAAGGAAGTAATGGAAAGATGGAAAGAATATTTCTCAGAACTCCTTGATGGTGAGCAAGGTCAAGCATCAGAAATGATAACCACTAGCACAGAAGAGGAAATAAATGGTGATGAAGATGACATAAAGATGGAAGAACTGAAGGCAGCACTAGAGAAAATCAAGATGGGCAAAGCAGCAGGGTATGATGGTATAACACCAGAAATGGTTAAGTACATGGGAGCATCAGGCGACCTATTACTCTTAAGGGTCCTACAGGCAGCGTGGTGCAACAAGACCATACCAAAGGACTGGGAGATTGCCATCATAAAACCAATTTTCAAAAAGGGTGACAATCGACAATGTGGAAACCATAGAAGCATATCCCTTCTCAGTGTCCCTGGTAAAATCTACTCTAGAATCCTAGAGCAGGGATTCCGACGCCTAGCTGAGCCACAATTGGATGAGGTCCAGTGCGGATTCCGAGCAAACCGAAGTACTCAAGACCTAATCTTCACACTCAGACAACTGAGTGAAAAGGCCCTTGAGTATAAGAGTGAGATCCATCTTTGTTTCATAGATCTGGAAAAGGCATTTGACAGGGTCCCCTGGAGCAAACTTTGGGACTGTTTGGCAAGGAAGAACATTCCAGCACCTCTGATTCATGCTATACAGAGCTTCTACAAGTCTTGCAGAAATTATGTGAGGACAGCAAACCATAAGTCAGTTGAGTTCAGGACCACCATTGGTGTAAGACAAGGTGATATCCTGTCACCTTATCTTTTCATACTCCTCATGGATGATGTTATCAAGTCATGTAAGAAGAGAACAATAAAGTATTCAGTGGGGTACTGGAAGATGAGACAGGTCTGTATGTCAGAGCTGGCATTTGCTGATGATGTTGCCCTGACTGCTAAATCAGAGGCACATCTCCAATCCAACCTGCAAGTCTGGAAGGAAGAGGTGGAGAAGAGAGGGATGGTCATAAGCAGCTCTAAAACAAAATCCATGGTGATATCACGAAAAGAAAGAAGACATCAGATTAAGCTGGGAGACCAGATCCTGGAGCAGGTCGACCACCTTAAATATCTAGGAGCTATTATAGACCGAAAGGGAGGCATCAAAGAAGAGTTGGCTCACTCGAAAAGCAGCGGCTGGGAGACTTTTTCAGGCCATAAATCGAGGATTCCTCAGCAAGAGAGAGGTTGGTAAGAAAACGAAGATGGCTGTATACCGATCCACCTATGTCCCAGTCTTGACATATGGATGCGAGTCATGGGCAATGACTACAACCCATAAAAGCCAGATCCAAATCTTAGAAATGAGGTATCTGAGGAAGGTGGTTGAAGTAACAAGAAGAGACATGGTCCGCAACCAGACGATACGTCAAGGCCTAAAATCCCACCCCCTGCAGACCCAAGTAGAACAGTCCCAACTAAGATGGTTTGGCCATGTCTGCAGAATGGGAGAAGATCGGCTACCACGACAAGCATGGGAAACAAAGAGGCAGGGATCCAGACCCCCAATACGACCCAGAGTCCACTGGGAGGACAACATCAGACAATCTTTGAAGGACCGAGAACTAGAATGGAACCAGGCTAGGAAGAAGACAGCCGATAGGATAGTCTGGCGCTCTCTCTTCCAAACCTCTACACCTCACGGTAGAAGAGGAACGTTTAAGTAAGTAAGTAAGAAGGAAGAAGCGTGTAGCATACAGTGCATTCCCCGGCCTTCAAGGTGGCTCTCCAAATATGCAGAACTAAAATATTGTGCTCTGGCTCTGGGCTCTCCCAAGGAATCGTCACGTCCTACACAAAGCCACTTCTCAGCTCCCCCGTCTATCATGGGATCCATACTGAGATACTCCTGCATGCAGGTAATTAGGTAAAGCCCGAGTTATATCTGGGGCTCAAGTGACTTCTCCAAGCTTAGTGTGCAATGCTGGTGTCTCAACATATTTCACCACAGGAGGAATCCCTAGACGTTTGTGGATGATAACATGAATCAATGAGGGCGTAATTAGCCTCACAGACAGAGGTTCACATCCAAATCTACATACTATAGCACTGTGCATAGCTGGGGGTCATATAAAGATGAGATATGCCTTTATGCATAACTTATTTCGTGTTCACATTTTGTGCTTCCCTCCATTCTTTGTTTATTGTCATTGCTATGAGAATCTTCATTTCAAATTTCTCTGATACTATTTACATTTTATTAGTGATAGTTCTTCCCTAGAGCGTTCGATTGACAGAGTAGTAAGAGTGCTGGTATCTCGCGGCAAATTTGCCGAGTTCAAATCAAAGTATCGTCACGCCTCAGTCTACTCAGCTGTAAATGGATACCAGAATCTGCTCTTGAGTTAGGGAAGGAAAAGACAGCAAGGAAGTGATCTGGTCAGCTCATTTCTCGATGTTGGACCTAGTATGGTGTCGTCACTTCACTTCCTTACGGCAGCATCTGTTGTGGGACTACCTTTACCTCTAGTGGTTTCCTGCTGTGCCTCTCTGTTCGCTAGTTCATTTCCCGCTATGCCAACATGTGCTGGTAACCCTGCTCATGTAACTATGCATCCAGCAGTGAATAGGTATGTGCTTATCTGTAAAATTTCCTCTAAAATATCTAGCATGCTGCTCTCACATCTGTTACTGATTGATGAGAGTAAGTCCGTGAAATAGTTAATCTGTAATGAGTTCTTTGCAACTACTTCCAAAGCCTTAAGTATTGCCACAAATTCTGCTGTACAGATAATTGTGTTTCCCGTTATTTTGTATCTTGCTAATTTTCCAATTTGGTATTAATACTCCTACCCCTAGTTGTTCATCACCATCTTTGGATCCATCTGTGTTAAATGTTAAGCTGTTCCCTATGTATTGCTTCATGCGCTCTATGGCTTTCTCCTTCTCATCTAACGTCTATAGATTTCTTTATCATCCTTTTGAGGCGGGAGTCAGTTTTTGGCACGTTTAATTCCAATTGGTTGAATCTTTCCTTTTAACTGACTAATAATGTTTATTATACAGTATTGGATAGGGTCAGGTAATGATCTAACTCTTTATCGTTCTTCCCCCTGAGGGGTATCTATTCTTATATAGTGTTAAGTGGGGACCCAAAGATGCAGCAATAGAGAATGCAGTCAGCGACCCATAGCTTGACTGCTTGCGTCAGGGTCAGAGAACCAGAGCTGACCAAGACCCTACTCCACCTCCACGTGGTGGTCCTGGAAACAGGCTGCATCACTGCAGTCTGGCTGAGAGAGTAGGGATCGGAGAAGGAAGGCAAACCCGGTCCCAAAAAATGCCGTGCTGAAGTCGGATGTGTCGGCCGAAAGGCGCAGATATCGCAGCTCCGGTGTAAACAGACACAACGCAACCAACGTCCTTTTCAGGACGAACGAGGAAGAAGAAGAAGATATAGTGTTATGTGCACTTTATAGGGCACTTCAATGAATAACAAAACAGATGTGTTAGTGCTGGAGAAACACGGTGGGATTTACTAAAAAAGATCGGTGATGTATCTATATCAGTGGTTCTCAAGATGTAATATGCAAACCATAAGCTTTCCTGCTGAAAGAAGCCAAATGAATAATGCACATAATAAAGGGAAACTCGATACGTTGCAATACAAGGGAGCTAATGCGATCATCAGAAGTGACTGTAGTAAAACAAGTGTTTTCCTATTCTACCTTCTTTGCACTCCTCTTTTCCCTGCTCCATCCCTGCAAGCACTGGGTTTTGAACTCTCTCCATCATGGTCGAAACTGACTAGTTCATCCTGGTTTTATATATTCCGTCAATTCGAAGTGGTTGTGAAAGTAACAATTTTGTTGTGAATAAATGTACAGTCCTCATTTCCATTGTCATTTAAATTTGTCCCACAACAAGTACGGGACCCTTTTAGCAGTTTGGTCACGCCTTTAAAGTTTCCGTGCTTTTGATTGGGCCATTTAGGCCCAATTTATCTTGCCTGCAATACAGACAGTGCTAGAGGGACAGAAAATGTTCTTGCCAGCAATACAGACAGAGCTGTAGTGACAAACAATGATATCAAAATAAGATTGCACATGGCAAGAAGAGCTTTCATTGCATTGGGAAGTATATGGAGATCACGAGAAATCAAGTTCAAGACAAAAATACATATTTTCAATTCAAATGTCAAATCAGTCCATTTGTTTGGCTCTGAAACATGAAGAACAACAACAACAAAGCTTTCATAAATGAGTGCTTTACGTAGAATAGAAGCATTAAAATGGTATGACAAGGTCACCAATGTGAAACTGCTGACAAGAACCAGACAAGTGCTAGTGGAACAAGAGATGAGAAGAAGACATTGCCAATAGTAAAGACACACACTGAAGAAACCTGTTGATAGCATCAAAGGCAATCCTTCCCTTAAATCTACAGGGTAAGAGAAGCAGAGGTATATAACAAAAACCACATGGAGAAGAGAACTGGAGATGAAATGACGAGGAAGATATATAAAGAACTTGAGATGATGGCACGGGACAAGGAAACTTGGCATGTGTTTGTTGAAGGTTTATGCTCCGTGGGGACATAAAGGGTATTGGTTGATTCTAATTCAGGCCCAGCAGTTGCAGCAGATCATTCCGTGAGGCGACCAGAATGTTGTTGTTGTTGATTTCGTCTACTATAATGCTGTAATACCCTGTTCAACCTGAAAGTTGGTTATAATTTGGGTATATTGTGTGTTGAGGCGACCAGAAAAACCTCTTGCTCCTATTTATACAGCCATGGTTCTTTTGCTGTTCTCAGCTCTGTGATCTGGTCACTATATTCAACCATTCCTGTTCATCTAATCTGGATTTAAATGGCACAGTCAATTCAATCGTAATAATTACTGTTACAATGTCGTCTTTGATACTTTCTACTGACTTCGGAATATGTACCTCGTCCAGGGAACTCTACTGCCATTTCCCAGTCCTTTGCTTCCACCAGGATTAGTAGGTAAGCTGGAATTTGTTGGTTTGGGATGTTATGTTTGTACTACTCTTCGGAAGTATAAAAAAGCAGTCGCATAGCAGGCGGGAATTGAAGTGTTAGAGACTTCATCATACTAAGTCCAGCTTTATGAGGAGGGGTAACCAGTTCCGTTCCTCGCTGCCTTTCCTAAGTCAAGAATAGAATCAGGTACCCATTTACAGCTGCGTAGAGTGGAGCATGACGATACCAGGTATTGATATCGAAAGAGCACTAACGGCTTAGCCAATCGGACGCTCCTTTTGGAAGTAAATTATATATATATAGTATTAGATCTGGCTGTTCTATGTCTATTTCAGCCTTGCCTATATAAACTCTAGTCCAGCAGGGCTCGTGAAGGTCTTTCATTCGCCACTAGTGTAGATGAATCATTATCATAACTCAACCAAGACATATGTTCCGTCGGTTATATTAGGGCCCATGTCCAAATATAAAAGATAATGAACAACGTTACAAACTGACATTAGATGCTATAATACTTTATCGCTGAAGAGATGACTCGGCCGTTTCAACAAGTAGTTTTTTAAAAATTCGAAATGCGAGAGCTTTGTCAGCGAATGTCAATAATGTAGAGCAGCATACGATAACACATACCAGTTTAGCATGGTAAAGAAAGAAAATCAAAGTCAGATGACTGCAGGGAGAATGTACATTATCGTTATCAGTAAGATGAAAATACGTTAGTATATATTCATAGATTTTCATCTCCTCTCTGTCTATTCAGCTTTTGACTTTGAACGATGCCATACCGTCAGGCCATCCATTGTGTTGTATCTTTGCCTTCCTCAACTTCTCGTGTTCTCCATTTTATTTTGCCTGTAGTTACTATGTTGTCAAGTGTTCCTTCTCGTCATATGTCCAATGAACGCTGACTGTTTTCCTCCTCACCTGTGACAATGGCATCATTCAAGACGACACTAGTGTTACTTAAGTGGAGAGTTAGCCGAAGAGTCGCAATTAAAAACGAAAGCGAGACATGCTCTCCGGTAATTCACGGAAATGTTGTATTCAGAAATACATCGCCTTAACTGGGTGATTTTTTGACATAGTAAACCAGTAGGAGGAGTGGAATGTCGGTTCTGACACACTCATCTACTCTATTATCCTCCAGCTAACCGCATCTATTATCTTTTCTTCTCTCCCATACCTCCTCTAACTGCCACTTTCTCACATTCTTCAAACTTCCCTGATCCCTTCCTGGACAGATGGCAGCACAACTGCGTCACGTGACACTATCTCCTTCAAGAGACGGCGGTACACGTTCTGTCTTCGTGAGGTAGTCATCATGGTGTGGGGTTGACATGTCCGTGCTTACTTCACTACCAGGGGCGTGGATAGAGGGGGGTAGAAGCATTACTTTCGCCACTGAAGAATATTTTCTGAGGAAACTACATTTTATAAACAACGCAGGATAGTTACACTGGGTCTTCTACTCGTCAGCAGCACTAATAGTAACGGAATGCACACTCTACACCAGCTGTAGCAGGCAGCCCAGAAGTTGTGAGGATCAATACTGAAAACACTGAGCTCTTCAAAGATCTACCTTTATAAAATCATTGTTGTTTTCAGATTTCAGGGTATTTGGAGTGGTCATGTTAAAAGACTCATCACAAGAACAGCTATGCTATAAGACCCCTTAAGGAAAGCGAAAGAGCGGCCGACCAAAAACAACTTGGTGGAGAACTGTGGAGGCCGAAACGCAAAGAATGAACCAGAGCTGGGGCACTGCACACAGGATGGCCGCCGACCGAGCAAAGTGGAAGCAATTGGTTGCTGCCTTACAAGACGCCAGCAGGCGTGATGGCCACTGACTGATTAGACAGTCGGCGGCTAAAGATCAAAGAAGAAGAAGAAATTAAATTAATTAAATAATCAAATAATGAGAATTTTAATAACAATTGAATTTTTTTAAAAACCATTACACCACAGATGATAAATACAGCCACGTGCGGCGTCATCCTCTAATTCTAAAGGTACTGGGTTCGCTACCAGTACATTCAATATAATTGATGGACATTTTTCTTGCACAACCAGTGGTTCCTAATGATGTAATACTCCTCCCCCCGATTTCATGTGTAGTGTTATCGGATGTCTAGCCTTCTCGGAGAAGAGCAAAAAAAAAAAAAAAAAAGAAGGTCCAGTATTCAAGTTGTGCACGTTAAAACTCCCTCGTCAGTTGGAAATCGTAAACAGTAGGCCATACGGCCTCTGCCCTGGTAAAATTTAAAAATTAGAAAACCTACCCACCACAAAAATATTTATAGAATGTTTGATTCCTCTATACATACATTGGGATCCTCGCCGGTGCTACAGAGATCATGCACTGTGATGAGATCCTCCTTGTGTGATGTAACAGATCGGAGCACTGATGGAGTTGTCCGTGTGCAGTGGAGACTTAGAGGTCTATCGGTAGGCCGCGATCAAAGGGTTGTCTACCCTTCTGCTCTATACTGATCTTTGACCCATTTGCATAGGAAATCGCTTAGGAAAAGAAATCATTAAGATCAGAGGAAGTAATAAAACGTAAAATATTAATCAATCAATCAATACCCTTTAGTTCCCCAAGAAGAATAGGCCTTCAACATGCCAAGTCCTCCTGTCACGCGCCATCAGCTCAGGTTCTTTCCACGTCTGATCTAGTTCTCTTCTCCATCTTTTTTTTTTTTTTTTAATCAATTCCTCTCTTTCCCTGTGAACTCCAGAACAAGGACTGCCTTGTAATGATGTCAATAGGTGTCCTCAATGTGTGTCCTATCAGTCGCCAGCGTTCTTCTTCTTCGTCTACTGGCACTTGTCTGGTTCTTGTCATCAGTTCCACATTAGCGATCTTGTCATACCACTTCAATCTTTCTATTCTAATAATCATCATCATAACCCTCCACTCTCAAAGGAGCATAGGCCTTCAACAAACACATGCCAAGTCCTCCTGTCACGTGCCATTGTCTCAAGCTCTTTCCACGTTCTCCTCATCATTTTCACCTCTATTTCCTCTCTCTTCTCCATGTGCTTCTTGGTCTACCTCTGCCTCTCTTGCCCTGGGGGTTCCAGAACAAGGACTGCCTTGTAATGCTATCAACAGGTTTCCTCAGTGTGTGTCCTATCCATCGCCAGCGTCTTCTTCTCATCTCTTATTCCACTGGCACTTGTCTGGTTCTTGTCATCAGTTCCACGTTGGTAACCTTCTCATACCATTTCAATCCCTCTATTCTACGCAAGCACCCATTTTTTTCTATTCTAAGCAAGCTCCAATTTATGAAAGTTTGTAGTTTTTTTTTTATTTTTGGTTGCGTGAAATATTAGTTGCTATTATAAATGGTTCTGGGAAGGTTAAGGTGGCCGGCGTGATGTTGACCACATCACCCCTAGTGTGCCGATGGTGAAGAAAATATGGGCCTAACACCATATTCCCAATATGCCTCAATGGGCGTGTAACGGGATCCTTTACCCTTTACCTATTATAAATGGTTGCTTGGGTAGAATACAAGGATGGAAGTGGTATGACAAGATCATTAATGTGGAGCTGATGGACAGAACCAGAAAGTGCCAGAGGAAGAGGAGATGTGGAAAAAACAGTGGCGTTCTATAGGACACACATTGAGTAAACCAGCTGATAGCATGACAATGCAGTGCTTAGTCTGGAATCCTAAGGGTAAAGGAAACAGGAGAGATCGACGAACACACGTACGCCTATGGATCCGCTAACCGTCTGCCAAATGTTACAGAGCTCGCCTCTCGCATCAAAGTTACAAGATTCTGGGTTCGAAACCTGGGAGCGTCACGATGCAGTCTACCCAGCAGTAAATTGGTACCTGACTCTGTTCCTGAGTTAGGGACTGCAAAGACAGCGAGGAAGGCAACTGGTCACCCCACCACACAAAAAATAGTTGGACGTAGTATGTTGAAGTCTCTAGCACTACATTCCCCTACGTCAGTATCTGTTGGGACTACCTTTATCATCTGTGAGTAAGAAAATAAACTTTATGGAAGCATGACAATAAGCTGTGTATGATATAAGCATGAAATAATATAATAATAATGTTATAGCCATAATGTCTTTTTATAAACAAATGCATTTTCTAACCCGATACCTCTTCAGCCTCTCTTTCTTGTAAAGAGAAGCTGTTGTCTCCGGGGAGAGGGGAGGTGCGGGGAAATCCCACTGTTGTCAAGTAACGCCCCTGCAAATATTCCCCCAGTGTCAGTCGTGATTTCTGCTGGGCGTCCCCGATTCATCAACAGGTGTGAGCTCCTGACATCCCCTTGATTAAAAAACATAAAGGGTAATGTGAGAGGAAAACTAAGATGGCGTCGACGTGCTGGAATCGTGGTCTGCTGTCTTTCTGCGAACTTGTATCACCAGTTAGATTCGCCGGCTTGGACGAACTGCTATTTTCCTTTTTTGTGTTCAGTAGTGTAGAGTCCGACTGGCTAAGCGGTTAGAGCGCCTCAGTATACCCAACTGTAAGTGGGTACCGACTATGCTTTTGAGTTAGGGAAGGCAAAGGCAATATGAAAGAGAACTGGTCACACCACCTCATAAAGCTCGGCCTAGTAAAGTGAAGTCTCTAACATTTCACTTTCCTACGGCAATATCTGCTATGTGGCTACCTTTACCTGTGAGATTATAAGTAGAACAAAAATTATGAATTTGTGACTCTCCGAAGACGGCGAGTATCTGCCTGAATGGCGAGAGGACACCTGTCAGCGTACAGGGAAAATAGGATACTCACGTAAAAATCAGTCTCAGGTTAGACATACTAACCTGAGATTTCGCCTCGAGTATTAGCGGACGTACGTTCAAAAAAAAAAATGAATTTGTGAATGATATGAAGATTTACTGATGATTGGAAACTGTATACAGAGCGATACAACAGGATAAAATCTGATCATCAGAAGTGGTCTATCCGTTGATCATAAGTGGAACAAAAATTATGAATTTGTAAACGAAATCAAGATTTCCCAATTAATAATAACTGGCCATTCGTGTAGTTCCCGTGGATCTCTGGAGAGACAAGGAAACAATGGGACTACGGCAGCATCAGGCATTCCATAAAAATCTCATAATATGAGATTGGGAATGGGGCTGGGAACCTCATAATGTAAAACATATTGCTTCAGAAACAACCACTGCTCGAGGACATAATGCTTGGTGCAGTCTTCCTACAGAGGTAACCAGCTGAAGTGGTAGATTCATACCCCATAAGAAGCGAAAGGGGAAATAATAATGATGATGGTGAAGATGATGATGATGAAATCAGATATTTATTCAATGTAGCAGAGTATAAGGAAAATTTACCGTTCTATTTTCTGGACATTTGTTATTAATTTTAAAAAAGTGGTCCATAAAACTTTTTTTTTCCCTCTTGTTTTATGATGTTAAGTTATAATTGAATATTAGTTGTTCGCATTCTCCAGAACTTCTGAGCCCACAATGACCTTCAACGCCAGATCTGGTCAGAGGGTCCACAGGTAAAGCAGAAGCTATGAGGTCAAACACGACGTGCTTCAAGTGCTATTGTTTTTAGCAAATAATGGAGGAAACTTTGAGTCCTGCGAACAGTAAATAAATTAGTAAATAAATAAATATCCTTTTACGATGTACTGTCACAGCAAGGCGATGGTGCCGGTTGGTTGGTCCTAGATTCGATTCCCAGTAAGCCTATCACTTATATTTTCTTGTCTGTTGTCTAGTGTCATCCTTTATGTCCAACCAGTACCTGTTAATTACCTTTATTTATTTGTTTACTAATTTATTTACTACCCACATGACTCAAGGTTTCCTCCATTATTTATTTAAGAGTTCACCCATCCGTGACTTTAACCTACCCGTCTATTCTGTGTTATTCGTATTCCACTACACATTACTGGACACAAATATTTCGGCCTTTATTTGGTCTATACATGCTGATAGGAAAGTTATATTAGTTATTGCGTCTTTAAACTGTCTGGGTCGTCCACGGGTCCTATATACCATAGTTGTGTGAGTGTCATGAGAATGACCTCAGCCAATAATGCACTTTTTTGGGGGTGCAAAATGGGCTGAGCGTCATTTCACGATGTACTGTCACAGCAAGGTGATTGCGCCGGTTGGTTGGTCCTAGGTTCGATTCCCGGTAAGCCTATCACTTATATTTTCTTTTCTGTTGTCTAGTGTCATACTTTATGTCCAACGAGTACCTGTTAATTACCTTTATTTACTAATTTATTTAATGTTTTTAGCAACAAGCATCGCCCATGTTTAAATAGTTTTGCCTCATTTTCTCGAGGCACGCTACGTTCAACCTGGATACAAGGTTCATTGGTTATATTAGGGCGCAAGTTCAAAAATAAAAGACCTTGTGGTCTGATTATGAGCTATTTGTATTCTCTGTTTTCTAAATAGCCTTCCGTGTTTAAATTTGCAAGCTCCTAAAGGTCCAATGTCACTGCTGTCTATTCCACATCTTCTTAGATGCTCACTTGGTGCTGCCCTAGAATTCGTACGACATGCAGTTATCTCCGCTTTCTAGTCTGATTTAATTCACCTTCTCTCGACGAGTCCAATCTTCTAAATCAGGGGTTCTTAACCCTTCTTTTTTATGTGCCATTGACGCTTTAGATTGTCCGATGAAGTCTACGGACCCCTGTTAATGTCCGATGAAGGTTACTAAGCTCTGTGATTGCTCGGTGGAGGATACAGACCTCTTTGATTGTCCGGTGAAAGCTACGGTCCTCTTTGATTGTCCGGTGAAAGCTACGGTCTCCTTTGATTGTCCGGTGAAGGTTAAGGGCTACTCATTAGAAACATGTACACAGAAGCATAATTAACATGTGTGCATACATATACATACATTTTATTACAACAACATCAACAGAATTGTTTGAGCTTACATAAAGTCCATATTGAAATACGAAAGCAATATGTAAAAATGAAAATATTTCTTCACATGCAAAAATGTAGGATAATTTTCTGAGTAAAAATAGAATCCATTCATGGACACCTCCCACCCTCTCCTTTTTTCTCAAGGAATCCGTTGACCACAGGTTAAGAAACCCTGTTCGAAATTCTTTGGCGAGGGGGATTGGGGGAAGGGGGGAGGGGGGCTGTGGGTGAGACTGAATGAATGCGGGTACAGGACACAAAGAATTGGGTGAACACGTCAGTACTACAGAAAACCTAGCGGAGGAAGAGAACGACAGAGTAAAAGAAACTATTATAATGAATAAATTTAATTAAAATAACAAATTAAAATTGAAAAAAAAAAAATAATAAATAACAAATTAAATTTTTTTTTTAATCGATGACACCACAGATGATAAATACAGCCACGTGACTTTGTTTAAGTTTTATTAATAAATAATACATAAATAAATAAATGACAAATAAACAACTTGGCGGAGAACTGTGGTGGCCGAGAGGCAAAGAATGAACCAGAGCTGGGTCACTGTACGAATAATAGCCGTCGACCGAACAAAGTGGAAGCAGTTGGTTGCTGCCCTACAAGACGCCAGCAGACGTGATGGCCACTGACTGCGTCGACAGTCGGCGGCTAAGGATCAAAGAAGAAGAAGAAATACATTAATTAAATAATCAAATTATGAGAATTTAAAAAAATAATAATTGAATTTAAAAAAAACAAACAATTACAGCACAGATGATAAATACAGCCACGTGACTTTGTTTACGTGGGACTAATTTTAACTCAATCAAATAGAAAGATATAAAACAGACTTTTGTTCTTTTCAAGTAGCCTCATAAAGAAACAAAATTAATAAAAGCATTCTGTTTACAATAAAAAAACCCAAAAACAAAAACCCAGGTGAGTCAGAAAACAAGAATAAATTAATCAGTGGACTCTGAGCACAGAATGCGATAAAATGCAATCCGAAAAAAAAAAAAAAAAAACACAAAAAAACAAGATACGCAAATAAAACTACTTGTACATATAACTGACGATGCTTCGTCCCTTGTTGTTTAATTATACCACTGGTGATTAAAAACTTCAAGCTTGAAACGTTAATTTCCACGTGAAAAGAAAAACAAAAAAAACTTGAGTAATTATGTTGTTGATCAAATAATAGCTAGCAATATATTTATCAAGGGAGCAAATACATCATTCAAATTTCCAGGGGAGTTAATCTGTGATGTTTCATCGTTAACAAATAATATATTTGTTTTCTCATATGTTTCAGGTTTCGAAACTAATTTACATTTATTTGCATTAAATTTGGCCAGGAAGGGCTCACAGCCGACTTATGAATGCTTTGTTCTTCTCTCCAGTTTCGGAAATTAAGTAAACGAATACCGTACCGGATTTATCATTCGTGGTAAAAGTAGGTGGCGCCAGACTTCACAGATAGCTTAGGGAAAACAAGCAAACAAACGAACTGGTACTAAATTGGTAAAAAGGCATTACAAATGTCTTGCGACTATTGCTACCGTAATTATTCAGATAAACTACATCGGACAGGTGTGCAATATAAACTCGGATTGCCAATTTAACTTTACGATTATGACGACATCACTACCTTAAGAGATGTTAATGAGTAATACGTTGTTTTTTTCTTCCTTGCTTTTATAAGCTGGTTTTTAAATACAATAAACTTCATACCGTCACTTTTAACCATGTTCAACTTAGATGTCAAGTCAGTCCTATTGTATGGTTCTGAAACATGGAGAGCAACTTAAAAATATGAACCAAAAAGTTACAGACTTTCATAAATGTGCGTTTGCGTAGAATAGAAGGATTGACATAGCATGACAAGATCACTAATATGGAACTGATGACAAGAAACAGACAAGTGCCAGTGGAAGAAGAGGATATAAGGGGATGCTGGCGTTTCATAGGACATACGTAGAAGAGAAGAAAACATGGTGATAGAGAGATAGTTTTAAAAAAAAAGGTAATGGTAGTCCCATAGCAGATACTACCGTAGGGGAGGGGAGTGTTAGAGACTTCATATACCAGTTTTACATCGTGAGGTGGGGTGACAAGTCCCTTCCAAGCTGCTTTTTCCTTCTTTAGCTCAATAGTCACCTGAGGTTTCTGTAACAATTTGTTTTATATGGTGGAGCTGCTAACTCAGTGCATAACCTTATCTAGTCGCCCATTTTTACCTTGCCTGTAAGAGCATGGTGCTATCATTTCCTGATAAGACGAGATCACCTGATGGGAAACTATATACAGGTCCCATGGGAACTTAGGTATCTTAGTACTAAGATGACACACTTTGGCTCTCCGTGTCTCCAATTATGTGGTTGTATAGTCATTAGAGATGGCTACTGTGTGTATGGATGTCGAAACAATGCTTCGAAACAGCATCGAGTCCGAAAGATTCGACACAGCCTGCTTGTTGTTTCGACACAGTTTCAGTTCGTCTGCCTCGCTGTTTTGCAGAGACACACTGTCTCACCTTCCGTGGACCTTTTAAGAATTTGAATCAACAGTTCGGAACATTAGTATGGAATATCAAACATGTCATATTTTTTCAGGGATGTGTTATGATGACTTGATTTTACAAGTGATATTATAATTTGCTGAGAAGTTATAGACACTGGAAATTGTGTCAGTGCTGCAGTTGTCAATGTTTTTAGGCACTATGTTAAAGTCCGTGTGTTCGTATAAATGTAATGGACACTTCATTAGCTCTGCTGATATCTGTGTACTCGGTGTGGATTTGAATCATTGTCTACCAAAACTAGCTTACTCTAGTTTGATATCATGTGTTATTATTACTGTTATTATTATTGTTGTTTTTTATTATTTTCACATATACTGCAACTATCATCATATCTCCGTTTTATTTCATCATAATGAAGACTTGTGTAAAAATATTGAATTGTGGTCACACGAAATGCCATAGATTTTCACACACGACTGTAGCGCGCAAGTAAAAACAGTTCATGTATAGTAATGTATACTGTCTATTAGAGACTTCTTTCTCCCCGATACGGGCAATAGTGCCGTTGTGTCGACACACTGTTTCGACACAGTTTAAATCACTGAGCCGACTGTCTCGAAACAGCGGAGTGTGTCGATTTTCCCACCTCTAATAGTCATGCCTCCCAATGCATTCCGGAGTTTAAGCTTACCGAGAATCAAAGCGAGGATCATCCAGACAGCACTGTCGCCTTGCTGTGAAAGTAAATCGTGAAAGGAGGCTCAGCCAATTTGGCACCCCCCCCCCCCCCCCCCCCCCCCCCCCCCCCCCCCCCCAAAAAAAGGGCTTCTTTGGCTGAGACCTTGCTTAATAGTGCCTACATTTATTTATTGACTTATTAACTATTCAAAGAATTCAGGTTTCCTCCATTATTTATTTAAGAGTTCACCCATCAGTGACTTTAACCCACACGTTTATTTTGTGTTGTTAGTCTTCCACTACACATTACTGGTCACAAGTATTTCGGCCTTTATTTGGTCTATACTTGCTGATAGGAAAGTTCTATTAGTTATTGCATCTTTAAATGTCTAGGTCGTTCAGGAGTCCTATATACCGTCGTTGCGTGGGTGTCGTGAGAATGACCTCAGCAAATGACGCACTTTGGGAGTGGAGGAAGAGGGGAGGGGGGAGGAGGAGGTGCGAAAGTGGCTGTGAGTCCTTTCACGATTTACTTTCACTGCAAGACGATGGCGCCGTTTGGATAGTCCACGGTTCGATTCCTGAGTAAGCCTATCTCTATATTTCTTTTCTGTTGTTTGGTGTCCTCCTTTCTGTCCAACGAATGCCTGTTAATTATCTATATTTATTTATTTATAACATGGAACAGCATCCTATTGGCAGAGTGGTCAGAGCGCTGGCATCTCGCGGCAAAGGTGCTGGGTTGGAAACACGTTGGCGTCACGAGCTGTAAACGGGTAACTGACTCTGCTTTTGAGGTAAGGAAGGAAAAGGCAGCAAGGAACGGAACTGATCACCCCACCTTTCTATGCTGGACCTAGCATTGTGAAGACCCTAAAGCTTCAATCCCCTACTGCAATATCGGCTATAGGTCCACCTTTACAATCTTTGTTAAAGATTTTGACACGAAGATAAACTAGAGGTATTCAGAAAACATAGACCGTAGAGTTCTTAGGTGTCTCTGATGGCACAAACAAAGAAAAGGACCTACTACTCCCTTGTGGATGTAGTTGGAAGACACTGATATTAGTTTGTGCGTGAGTCTGGCAGCCTTATTATGTCAAACACATTGCTAAGGAAACTATCACTTAATAAGCACATGTATGCCTCTGGGCATGCTTCCTGTAAGAGGAACAGTCATAGCGGTGGTTGCTGGCTCTTAAAAAAACGAAAACAAAAATTATGATGGCGATGATGATGACGATGATGACGACGATGACGGTGATTACGACGAGGAAGATGATAATGATGATGATGATGATGATGATGACGATGATGATGATAATCTGATGATGATGATAATGATGACGATGATGATGACGGATAATTACGACGATGATGATGACGATGGCGATGATGATGATCACGATGATGATGATCATGATGATGATGATGACATGATGATGATGATAATGATGACGATGACGATGATGATGACGGTGATTACGACGATGATGATGACGATGATGATAATGATGACGATGATGATGACGATGATGATGATGATGATGACGATGATGACGGTGATTTTGATGATGATGATGACGATAATGATGGTGATTACGACGATGATGATGATGACGATGATGACGATGATGATGATGACGATGATGATGATGACGACGATGATGATGATGACGATGATGATAATGATGACGGTGATTTCGATAATGATGATGATGACGATAATGATGGTGATTACGACGATGATGATGATGACGATGATCATGATGATGATCACGATGATGATGATCCTGATGATGATGATGACGACGATGATGATGATAATGATTACGATGATGATGATGATGATGACGATAATGATTATGATGACCCAGAAAACGTAAAGAAAAAATAATTGCACGCATTATCTTTCGTAAAAAAATTTTTATGTGCACCAACGAGAATCAGACGCAGTTACAGTACCTTTATTTAAGATACTCCCAGACCCAACCTGCCCGAACGAAGTGTTGGATTTCATCTGCTCAAACAGAGGACAATAGACCAGGGTATTTGAAGATTCTAAAAAACAATAGGAGGTCGCCGGGTCTAGGAACCTGGCTGATACGCGCTACCCGTTCCAGCTCTGTGATCTAAGGGTACTACAGCCACGACATCTTCCAGTTGTCTGCCCAATCTTTCCGCTAGAGTGATCTCCCGGTGATACATTTTTCCCCACCTGAAAAAGACTAACACTAAATTCAAGCGGAAAAGGAAACATCCGAATACAGATTTGTGAGGGAAAACAATTTTGGAGATTAATAATTCTTAAGGTGTACACAGAACATTTGATATCTTAGAAAACGCTGATCTTTTGCGGGTAGAGTGGGAGGGTAAGAAATTTCGGAAATTAAGGGGATGGTTCGATTCAAACAGAAAATGTCGTTTTATTAAAGTAGGAAGTTCATTATGCGGACATAAAACAAAAAATTGAGATAAGGGTTAATTACCTGTATTAGAATAATGAAATATGTGTAGTCGCACATTAGCTAATGTAATTAGAAAAATATGGTTTGTTGATAATTTATATCAATTAAGGAATCGAAGGCCTCCCGGGGGGATGATGATGCATGGTGTCTCTAATGGAATATATAAGAAAAGAATAGAAACCTCAGCTTCAAACCAGGACTGTTTTAAGAGA
>JAMPIV010004128.1:0-116924 GCA_024509875.1 Oreohelix idahoensis | reverse complement strand
CTCATAATACTTGGTACTATCATCACAATGATTGTGCAACTTGTAGTGGTGGTTCCATAAAGAGTGAATATGGAAATAGTTGTGATGATGCTGATGACAATACATGTAATTATAAGCAGAGTTAGTGTTTGCTAAAATGTCCAGTCATTTTGTCAATGCATATTCACCTGAGTAATATCATCCTGATGACACTCACTGTAACATCCCAAAAGGGAATTTTGTCTACTGTCCCTGAGAAGATAAAGTAAGATCTCTCAAAGTATGGCTAGGTTATAGAAAACATTTATATACATTTGTGAAACACAATGTCTCCAAAGGGGATTTCGCTCATTGTCCGTGGGGTGAAAATACACAGATAACATATCAGACTGCATAAATAAGCTAGACTGACATACAAATACATGAAAGTTATGTGGGATAAAGCCAGATGCACGTCAGTGAACACAGTAAAAGAGAATGGATTAAAAAAAAACAATGAACTGACAGAAAATATTTATCATGGTGGATTGAAAAGGAGGTGAAAGGCATATGGTTTCACAGAAAAATGTTAAGAAAGGAGGCGGCAGAGATATGGTTTCACAGAAAAATGTTAAGAAAGGAGGCGGCAGAGATATGGTTTCACAGAAAAATGATAAGAGAAGGTGGTGACAGGGATACATTTCCTTTAGAAGAAAGTTATGTATACCATGTACAAGTAAAAAGAAAAGATTATTGAAGTAAAAAAAAAAAAAAAGTTGAAAATAAAAGAAAAGAAACTTATTTAACAAATTAGGCAGTAGTCCACATTCTTTTGGGCATGAGAAGAAACAAGTTCGAATTTATCATGACAACAGGCACAAATTGATAGGAAAAAAACACAGAGATGATGCTAAAAAACAGACATTATTTAATAGCATGGAAAAAACAGAAAGTAACTAAATGTATACACAGCATTATGAACTTCTTCATGTCAAACAAAATGCTACAGAACCATCACTGAAGTGCGCTTGAAGTATATTAGTACTGGCTTCCTGTAGGGATTCAAATGCACTGGCGGCTTCATGCTAATTATGTAATGAAAAAGAAAAAAACCAAGAAGAAAGCTAAGGAAGGAAGCTGTGGAAACACTCCATGAATCCATTTAGTATGGTACTTAAAGATGATGATTACAACATTGAGCTGTCTCAGAAATAAAGACATCAGCCGATGGGTACAAACTGTAGCAATAATATTTACGTCTATAACCAGAACTTGAAAAAATGCTAATTGTTTTAAATTTACATGATGTCTATTTTTGTTGCTTTTATATTTGATTTTTTTTCCCCCTGAAAAGGCCAGATGGGCTTATAAGTTGACGTTTCTGCTCTTGTCATGTAGTAAAATTGTCACTTTGCTTGTTCGTATTCTGGTATTGTTATAGAGTTCTTTCTGCAGTTACCTTCTTCATTCCAACTTACCAAAACAGCAAGTATGAATCACTGTTGACCTTCTCTGTGCCAGCACAAAGTAACCGATCTGACTGACTGACGTCCAGGCTCATAATTTCTGCATCAATCCCTGATGGTGCTGCAAAAAATGTGAGAAAAAAAGGTTTGCTCAGATAAAATCAAACACTGAAATTCAGCTGTAACGTTTTCTGCGTCTTGGCTTGATGGTGCACTCTGATAAGACTCTTTCTTACTGACAATAATGTATGATCTTCATTGACTACAAACATCTATCAATGTCTTTGTTTTATTGACATACATGTACAATCTTCACTGACTACATACATCTATCATTGCCTTTGTTTTATTGGCACATATGTACAATCTTCATTGACTACATACATTTACCATTGTCTTTGTTTTATTGACACATATGTACGATCTTCATTGACTACATACACCTATCACTGTCTTTGTGTTAATGACACATATGTATGATCTTCATTGACTACATACATCTATCATTGTCTTTGTGTTATTGACACATATGTATGATCTTCATACCTCTATCATTGTCTTTGTGTTACTGACACATATGTATGATCTTTTTGACTACATAACTCTATCATTGTCTTTGTTTTATTGACACATATGTATGATCTTCATTGACTACATACATCTATCATAGACTTTGTTTTATTGACACATATGTGCTATCTTCATTGACTACATACACCCATCATTGTCTTTGTTTTTGTGACTGATGCATGATTTTCATTGACTACATACACATATCATTGTCTGTTTAATCAACACATATGTATGATCTTCATTGACTACACACATCTATCATTGTCTTTGTGTTATTGACACATATGTATGATCTTCATAGACTACATACACCTATCATTGTCTTTGAGTTATTGACACATAAGAATGATCTTCATTGACTACATACATCTATGATTGTCTTTGTGTTATTGACACATATGTATGATCTTCATTGACTATATACATCTATCAGTCTTTGTTTTATTGACACTTATGTATGATCTTCATAGACTACATACATCTATCATTGTCTTTGAGTTATTGACACATATGCATGATCTTCATAGACTACATACACCTATCATTGTCTTTGAGTTATTGACACATATGAATGATCTTCATTGATTATATGCACCTATCACTGTCTTTGTTTTATTGACACGTATGTTCAATCTTCATTGACTTCATACCTCTATCATTGTCTTTGTTTTATTGACACGTATGTGCGATCTTCATTGACTATGTACCTCTATCATTGTCTTTGTTTTATTGACACATATGTACGATCTTCATTGACTACATACCTCTATTGTCTTTGTTGTATTGATGCATATGTGTGATCTTCATTGACTACATACACCCACCATTATCCTTGCTTTATTGACACATTTGTATGGTCTTCATTGACTACATACACCTATCAATGTCCTTGCTTTATTGACACATATGTATGATCTTCATAGACTACATACACCTATCATTGTCTTTGAGTTATTGACACATATGAATGATCTTCATTGACTATATGCACCTATCACTGTCTTTGTTTTATTGACACGTATGTTCAATCTTCATTGACTTCATACCTCTATCATTGTCTTTGTTTTATTGACGCATATGTGCGATCTTCATTGACTACGTACATCAATCATTACCCTTGCTTTATTGACACATTTGTATGGTCTTCATTGACTACATACATCTATCATTGTCTTTGTTTTATTGACACATATGTATGATCTTCAATGACTACATCAACCTTTCATTGTCTTTGCTGTATTGACACATATGTATGATCTTCATTGACTACAAACATCTATCATTGTCTTTGCTTTATTGACACATATGTATGGTCTTCATTGACTATGTACACCTATCAGTCTTTGTTTTATTGACACTGATGTATGGTCTGCATTACTATGTACATCTATCATTGTCTTTGCTTTATTGACACATATATATGGTCTCCAATGACTACATACATCTATCTTTTGTTATTATTTTATTGACACTGATGTATGATCTTCATTGACTACTTTCATCTATTATTGTCTTTGCTTTATTGACTCTGATGTATAGTCTTCAATGACTACATACATCTGTCTTTGTTGTTATTTTATTGACACTGAAGTCTAGCATTGTCTGTCTCAGTATTTCTGCCCTCTACTGCAACTAGTCAAAAAATTTTAAAAAAGACTTGCAGACTACTTTTTGCTTATGCACCACAGGTAAAACAATGTACACAAGACTCAAGATAGTTTTTTCCTCTGTAGCCTAAAAAAAGATTGCCAAAGGCTAAAGTACAGAACCATATAAAGATGCTGACGATTCACAAGATACATACTATGCATGGAGGCATATCTGAGGTCATCCTTATATGACCACCAGCTATGCACAATATACATATGTGGAAGTGTGAGGCTAATTACATTACATCCTCACTGACTGTTGAAATCATCCACACACCAGAGCACAGTATTTTAGCTCTGCATTGGTGGAGAGTTCCCTTGGATGGCGGGGAATGCACAGTATGCCACGTACTTCTTACTCCTAGCTTTGGAACAGATGTGATGATCCCTTAAATGCAAGCCAAGCTGGAGAAACTGGACCTCACGACTTCAACTCAACACGCTTTGCAATGGCAGAAAAGCCACATGAAAAGCCTAGATATACGGTGTGGGTAATACCAAGGACTCGTCAAACTGGTATTGGCTGTAAAAGAGTGAGAAACTCAGCTGCCCTAGTTAAACAACAACAGGATACATACTCAGTAAACCTGATGATAGCATTACAAGGCAGTCCTTGTTCTAGAATACCCAAGGTAAGAGAGTAGAAGGAGACATGAACAAAAAAACTTGAGAGAATATTCAAGGGATTAAGAAACAAGGAAAGATTGAGTGGGTGGTGATAGACAGAAGGACTTGACAAGAATCTCTTAAAAGCCTACGCTCCTTGGGGACCTGAAGGGTTATGATATAAACAGAAGCCTAATGTTCCTGAGTTTCTAAGGAGACAAAGAAAATAAAAGGACCAATGCTCCCAAAAAACATCGTCACAAGAGGCAACCAAAGCATGGGGCTGGTAACCCCACCACAGAAAACAAGCTGCTACAGAAACCTCCCCTGCTGTATATAAATAGTTTCAATACCCTTTAGCTCCCCAAGGAGCATAGGCCTTTAACAAACACATGCCAAGACCTCCTGTCGCATGCCATCAGTTTAAGTTCTTCCCATGTCTTCCTAATTACTTTCATTTGTCTCAAGTTCACTTCTTCAAACGTTGTTTGGCCTACTCTATAAATAGACTGTATACTATATTTTGGTACAGGCCTCCTGCATGGGGAATAGTACAATGACGGTCCCATTCTCCATAAGAAGCAAGAAAGGGAATGAAGGAAGCAAGCAAACAGAGCCAAGCTGCTACAAAAAGATGGATACAAAAACAAAATATGTTTAAATTACCCAATATATATAATAATAATAATAATAATAATAATAGCCCCTTCAGTCATAATTGTGGGAATGCATCCCTGAATTGATAGTCCTCAGATGCTTATTTTCCTGGTGTTCCTTTCAACGTTTTCTCCTCTCTTCTGCTTGCTGTGAGAGCTTCTTTTCGCCCAATCTGAGGTGGCGCCATAGATAGAATCGCGACTTGATGCGATTGGCAGCTTCATCCTCCCAGGTTGCTGGATTTATGTCCAGTGCCCTCATGTCTCTTGCACACATCTTTGAATCTCAGCTGCAGTCGCCCAACTGTTCTTTTGCCATCTGCCAGTTGTCCATAGAAGATATCTTTTGGGATGCAACCATCTTCCATGCAGCGGGCATGGCCAAGCCAGCGTAGTCTGCACTGTCTAAGCAGTGTATACATGCTCTGAAGGCCAGCACGTGACAACACTTTGACATTTGTCACTTTGTCTTTCTATGAAATACCAAGGATGTGACATGGACAATGTAGATGGAAGGTATTGAGCTTTCTATCTTGCTTAGCATAGGTTGTCCAAGTCTCGCTGCCATATAGCAGTGTGCTGGTGACGCAGGCATTATGTACGGTAGCTTTGGTCTTCATTGTCCAATATGTATATATATATATATATTGATGGAGAATATATATATATATATACGAGAAAGTAGCCCATCAATATATGACTGACACACTTATAAAATGTAAAGACAGATGACTGAGTAAAAAAATTTTTTTTTTACCTCTGCTGGGAATCAAATGCAGAACAATTGTTTGGAACACAACCATACTAACCACTAAACCATCAACATGCCTTGGCATTTGTTGCTTTTAAAAAAAAACCTGAACTATGTTAATATACAATGCTTAATAGAGGCTGCTAGGAAGACAAATGTAATCTTAATGTCAGAATACAGTGGTGATCACAACTTTTGTTTTTAAAAAATGTAAAAACACAGCAATCAATGCGTGCTTCTTAAATAAAAAACAAGGTACATTTGATTGATCACTGCTTTCTTAAACACACGAGCATTGACACCTAAGTGTGTTCAAAGAAAAATAGGAGAATATTTGTCCTCATTTCTAATGGATCAAGAGATATAATCTGTGCCCCGATTTGGATTTTAAATTACTGCCTCCATCAGTCAACAAAATGTGTCAGTAGTTAGTGGACATGCCAAGAAAATTATTATTATTTAGATGTAGTCTTTCTACTGTCCACCTCATATTCTTAGAGAAAAAAACTGTTACCACCTTGAAATAACTAACTTTGGTTATTCTAGCACATCTAGGCACCTATTAATACCAATGTAGAAAACAGAAGTCTTCAACTTTCATTAAGTTCTTCTTCCCATGTCTCATAAGTAATTATACTTTCATTTGTCTCAAGCTCTCTTCTTCAAACTTTGTTTGGCCTGCTATATAAATAGACAGAGATAAATTAATGCCATGATAAGTAGTTGGTTCAGTCTCTGAAAACATACAACACACTATAGGCAAGAGAAACAGAATTAAAAATACTAGCTCACTTCAGACATTTTAAATAGTATGCCAAAAATATAAACAGTACTGGAGATAAGAAGATACCACCAGGCATGGTACTTAAAACATCTAAATGGCTGCATCACCTCAAAATATGAAAGAAAACTACAAGGTAACACTATGAACAGTGACACATGAAAAGTGTGCGGCTGGCCACCTTGCGGGAAGCCAGTGGCCTTTTATGTTCATAAAGGTGCAAAACGAACTAGAGACACAGTATCTTGAATCTTAATTTATTCACCTCTTTTCCACTACGGATACCTTCCTGGGGGAATTCGGGAATAGGTTACTTGTGACCTTTATGAACACCTTGCTGGATACATCTATGGATACCTTACTGAAGACCCCTATAGTTAACTTATGTGAATACCTTACTGAAACCTACATGGATAACTCACTTAGGACCTTCACAGACACCTTACTGGAGACCTCTATGAACATAACTGAAAATCCATATGGATACTTTACTGAAGACCATCATGGATATCTTACTAAGGACACCTGCGAACACCCTACAGAAAAACTCACCATACATCTTAATGGAGGTTTAGAATGACTACCTTATTGGCAACCTGTAAGGATACCTTATCGGTGATCTATAAGACACCTTAAAACTACACCTTTTTTGTATCTGAAAGCTGTTTTATTGAGCAGTGAATGTTTAAGGGGTAAAGACATGAAAAGTTCTTGAGCAGATGGCACAGGCTAGGAGGACCTGGCACAAAGTTGTTGAAGGCCTATGCTCCTTTGGGAGTTGAAGGGTAATGAATGAGTGAATTTTTTGTTATGGAGGACTGGGGAAGAAGCATGAAACTGAAAAAAAAACAACAAAAAAACACATGGGATATGATGCCTTCTAAAATATGAAAAGGTGGCCAAAAGGTAATGGTAGTCCTATAGCAGATACTGCTGTAGGGTAGTGAAGTGTTAGAGACATCACTACACTACATCCAGCTTTGAGGGTGCATGAGACTAAAAGGTTAGGTAACCACTGACTCACTGGATCCTATGCTAACTGGGAAAGCAGGTGAAACAACAGACACACAAATATGGAACATCCTTATCATCCCTGGCCCCTTGTAAATCAGTACTTTGTCTTCTTGTACCTCTCAACTGTCACATTGTTTACTGTCTAGTATGATTATAATTTATTATTATATCACCAGTTTAAATGTTTATTTTAATTCCTTAATAGCAAAGTTGATATAGTTGTACAGTGCACTTTTAACATGTGTTAATCTTGTACATACTTGAATAAAAGCCCGTCATACGATAGGAATTAAATTCAAAAGCCCCAATACTTAACAGAAATTTTATTTTTTCAAATACTTGTGGAAAAATAATGTTAAGTGTTGTGTCTACTGGCCTATCTTCTCTTCATTTAATTAATGAGACATCATTTTTTTTCTTTTTTTCCTTCATCTTCAATGCTTGATCGTAGCCGGTAATAATACGCGGCAAATTCTCTTCTCGTCGTTTCCATATTTTTCTAGCAGCAGGTACTATCTTTAGATTAACGACGTCATTCTAAACCTAACCTCAGTGGCCGAAACCAATTAAAAACCCACCTAGTGGCTCAGTCAATGGATGAGGGCGAACTACTTTTAAACTCAGCTTAAACCAGTCTAAACCCACTCTAGGAAACCTCTCACGTGACTTTTAACGTTGTTGGTTGGCGCGTCTATAGTACGCCAGATCACGTGACCCAGTGGAAATCACGCGCTAAAAGATAGTGCCAACCAATGCAAAATCACTTGCATCCAGGGAGCTGAACCCAACTGAAGACCGCTGCAGTCACACGTTTAAAGCATTGTAAAGCTACATTGAAAAGAGGTGCATAAATTAAGGTTCAAGATACTGTGTCTCTTGTTCTTTTTGCACCTTTATGACTATGAATCTAAATTGCTGATTAAAGTCCCAACTCTGAGTAGGTAAGTGAAATCTCGGTAGTAAAATAGTACTGTGTTGAAATGTGTAGTACCTTGCAAAATCGATGCAGTGATTGGTATGACTTTGTTGTGCTTATTCATTTATTGCTTTACAATCGTATTTAGCCACATGGCTACAATGTGATCTTATGTATTTTATTATCCCATGGGATGAATCTGTACAAATTGTTCAGCCATTTAAATGTATTCTGTAATAATTCATCATAATTGACATGATGATTCAACCAGAAATATAAGAATAATAATAATGTCGCCAGACAATTCTGTAACAATTCATCATAATTTACATGATGATTCGACCAGAGACAAAGTGCTATAATGATGACGACAGACAGTTCTATCATAATTCATCACAATTTACATGATAATTCGGCATGTTTAACATGACAATTAATGGTTAAAGAATTTTAACACTGCCGCTTCGGCAGGAAAATATAATAATAAAAGGCAGAAAGGGGGGAAACTTGAATTCAAGATTAGGCTTGTTAGATTATGATGTTAGAGACTAAAATCTGATATGACTGGCAGACGGACGGCTTTGGGAAGGACGGATTCCTCAAGCTAGAAAACTAATGAAGCCATATTTGTCTTCAGTCTATGGGGGAGCCTTGCACGATAATCCAATCTCAGATGCAGAATACGGAGTCGAGCACAGTGAAGGCAGATCCAAACCATTAGAGACTGAGGTTCATGACCCACCTGATGCAACATCATAACGAGACAGAACAACCAACCACGCTTCACTATCAGCCTGGGGCTGAAAAGATAAGTTCCCTGTCCAAAAGGGAGCCCACCATATCAATGTATTAGCACAGAGCCATTAGTCATTATGATGATTCAAACTTGAATTGTAAGACTTATCGCACATACATCATACAACTTTCATAATCACAACCATAATCTTTCATCAGTTGCATTTATTAAATCAATTGGGTGTATATAATGTACCCCATGACTTGTTCACTCAATTATATGTTACATATTGTCTGATGTTTATCTTCTTTTAGAAGAGAGGGGGGTCATAAAAATAATATATATATATATATATAACAATCCCAGTAATAATTGACTAAGGATAATAATAATAGATAACATAGAAGAGAACTACAGTAGCGAGAGACCAAATCTCTCCTGACAAACTTTTACAGACCCTGTTCTAAGTTAGGAGAATTTACACTCTTGTCTCCCTTCAGCCTGTGGAGGAACCCAACAGGACTTCTTGAGCCAAATCTTCCTCTGGGTGATCCATGCCAGACTTCCACTTCATTTATATGTGTTATTTCTAAACTACTAATAGTTTCTTATCCTTCCTATGCTATGTGACAAGTGTGAACATCCGATTGTCCATCAGAAGAGCACATTGATTTTCTGTTGTTTTTATCTGTCAGATAGTTCATAACATGACTGGGATCTTCAGATACTATTTGATCGGAACTATAATAGAGCTTTAGTTCACCCAAAAGTGTTGTTATGATTTCTCTATTCAGATCTGAAGCCTCCCTTATTCTTGGTGCACAAAATGACTTGTTGGTGGAAATTAACGTATGTAGACATTAAGTGTGGGTATTTATATGTCTCTAAATACTTGTATATGAAGAAACATTTTTAAACAATTTTGCTGTAATTGTCTCTTCATCAGATATAATCCACTTAGGTGGTGACAGTGAGAATAGTTATCAACATTTTCTTCCATTTTTTTAAATTCCCGCATTAAAAACCAAAATATTTGTTTTACATCCAATGTTAAACAAAGTCAGAACATGCATGCTGTTCACATGGCGCATGCACACCAACCTTTGCGCACTTTTCTTTGGCGAGTGTTACTATTTTTGCAAGTGGTACAAACGGAAAGAGAATGAGTTGGAAAACTTTAGATATGGACGATTTGGAGGATATGAATTTGCTGCCCTACACAAAAATCACAGTCTTCAACTCAGAGGTCAAGTCAGTTCTATTGTAGGGATCTAAAACATGGACAACAACAACAACAACCAAAATGCTAAAGACTGTCATAAATGGGTGCTTGCGCAGAAAAAAAGAGGACTGAAATGGTATGATAAAACCACTAGTATAGAACTTATGGAAAGATCCAGAACAACACCTGTGCAATAAGAGGTAAGATGGCACCGGCGTTAGATAAGACACAGATTAAGAAAACCAGTTAATAGACTTACAAGGCAGTCCCTGTTCTGGAACCTCTAGGGTAAAAAGAGTAGAAGACCAAAAACACATGAAGAAGAGAAATAGAGACAATAAAGGAATAAAGAAGACAAGGATAGATCTGAACAGATGGCACAGGACAAGAAGGATTGCTGTGTTTTTGTTGAAGACATGTGCTCCATGGTAAGCTAAACAGTATTGATGGTAATCAAAGTGGAGATGATGATGATAAATTTGCTGGTTATTCAGAGAGGACATAAAAGGTCTAATGCCTATTTTCTTCAAACTGTATGATAAAACAGATCTGTGTCCATTTGTTCTAATGTTGTATACCTGACGGTTTTGTCTTTGGAGCATGAATACATCAGGTTGAAATCTGTTTTCCCAAACTGAACTTTAGTCACTGTGTCTTTGTGACCTAAAACAGCACACATGCAAATAATTATAATGTGGCAATATAAATAAATATTCTTCTTTTTCGTACACTCTCAGACACCCACTTGAATGTTTTCAAAGAAAATGGCAAAAAAGTGTGTGATGTGATATGTAGATGACCCCATCCATAGTGGTTCATCTTTCTTACAGTGACAGTTCTTGTGAACTGCTATACTTTTCACTTTCCAAAGATTCTTTTACGACCATCTCTTTGCCAGAAGCGATCTGATTTCATAAAGTGAAAAATATGTGAAACTAAATGTAATATTTTAGTAATAGTAAATGAAAGAAACAAACGAACAATAGCACTTAGATGTAACTATCAAAAATTAAAACTAGTTTCACCTCAGCTCACATGCTATGAAGACATTAAATAAAAACTGAGGTAACTGTTGCACCCCAACATCGGTGTCGCTAGAGATCCTAATAATCTGTCAAAGACGTGGGTGACTTCTTAATTCCTTTATTTGCGAATATGGCATGAGTATCCGGTCCTATAATTACTGGAAACCACCAAATGATACTGTCATGGTGATCCAGCTGCGCCACACAGGCTAAGATATAGGAGTAAAGTTGACAAAGGATTCTGTATTACAGGCCACGCCCACACAGAGCTATTCCTAAATATGTTAAGTAGGTATAAACAGTCTTGCAATATAGCAGTAGATCCTGCTTGATTGTAATCCACCACTTGATAAGAATAGGGTTATGATGTTTCAAAGGTAGGTGTGTTCAAGTCTACATCATCGCCACATAGGCTAGTAATAAATATGTGTTACTACTGTCACGTCTAGAATATTGAGTGCGTGTGTTGGTTTTGTCATTTACACCACAGGTACGTACACAAGAGTCATGGATGGTTGTAAACGACTGGTGACATTTAATACTGGTTTATTCACGTCACAACACATTGATATAAAATGCACATAGTCAGGATACGGTTCACAGCATAACACGAAATATATCTTAACACATAAGGACTGCGCACTCGGCAGTTACTATGAGATCAGCGCCATAAAGTATTATCAATAATTCAGCGCTATCTCTTCCTCAACAACTATCCTCTCACAGGAAACAATGGCCTTTATATAATTCATAAGCGCTACAAAGTATCATCAATAACAATCCTCTCACAGGAGATAATGGCCTTTATATAATTCATCAACAACTATCCTCTCACAGGAAATAATGGCCTATATATATATTCATCAGCGCTTTAAAGTATCATCAATAACGATTCTCTCACAGGAGATAATGGCCTTTATATAATTCATCAACAACTATCCTCTCACAGGAAATAATGGCCTATATATATATATTCATCAGCGCTTTAAAGTATCATCAATAACAATCCTCTCACAGGAGATAATGGCCTTTATATAATTCATCAACAACTATCCTCTCACAGGAAATAATGGCCTATATATATATATTCATCAGCGCTTTAAAGTATCATCAATAACGATCCTCTCACAGGAGATCATGGCCTTTATATAATTCAAAATGGCCTACACAAAATCTTCAGCTACTATCCTCTCACAGGAAATAATGGCCTTTAAGGACTGCACACTGCAGTTATCAAAAGGGCCTACACAAAATCTTGGCCTCATAAACATTTTCACAATAATTCAAACTGCAGTTTTATACTACGCTGTACCCACAGCGAAAAATCCGTCGACATTTTAACTTCAACACTGTACAGGCATTTCACACTTCCCAAAAACACTGTCTTGACCCTACCCGGTCAAACGCCGAGAACACTCTCTTCAGATAACACACTCGTTTTGCTCAAAAGCAGTCACGAGACTTCCTCACGGTCAACACAACTCAGTCAATCAATCATCTGCGGGCTAGCCGCGAGCTATTCTCACACAGCTCAAAACAAAACAGAATAAATATATCTCACACTTGAGATGATCAGCGTTTTCCCACGCCTTCTGTAATCTATATCTCGAAACTACCACGAGATACTTTCAAAACAATTCAATAGCCAACGAGCAAACAAGTGCTCCAACTCAGAATCTATCTTGACTACTAATATACTCAGATTTACGCCCCTTACACCAGTTCTGTTCTTAACATCTTACCTCACCCCCGGAGAAAAAAAATGATTCTATCATTTTTTTGACAAATACATCCCCCAAAAAAGTTAGGACAATGAATTTCTAACATATGCGTATAAGAATTACCTTAAGTTAAGTCAAAATAAGACATCTACAAAATATAAGCATTACGTGAAATGTAGAAATGAAGTATCCAATGTAATCAATTAAACATACTAAAAAATAATGCATTACAAAACCGAGTTAAGTGAATACAGAACAATTAAATAGGAAACAACCGATAGTAAAAGAAAAGACAATATCAAGCAAAAGAAAAATGATCCATAATAAAGGTAAGTATGAAATCCGAATATGAGGAAAAACAATAATATCACATTCAAACAATTTCTTATATGTAAAATAACTGCAAATATCACAAGTAGTTACACTATATTAAGTTATCCCATTAACTGACAATACAAAGAATGAAAGTATAAGAAGCGAAAGAAGAAGTATATAAGAAGGATGCGAAACGCACACAACGCATGGAATGTAAACAAAATATGAAACCATACTGAAAAGACAACAGAAAAGAAAGAATAGAATGAAGAATAATCAACAAAAACATATGGAAAGCAAAAGGTATGAAAATAGAGAAAGTTGGTAAAATATATACCAATAACTATTTAGATCAAACAAAGTATTTTATAATACATACAAACATGATCGAAAACCACAAAACAAAATAACAAAGTATACCTATACTAATATCATAAAAAATAGTTTATACTTACTTACTTACTTAGTCGTTCCCCTTCTACCGTGAGGTGTAGAGGTTTGGAAGAGAGAGCGCCAGACTATCCTATCGGCTGTCTTCCTCCTGGCCTGGTTCCATTCTAGTCCTCGATCCTTCAAAGATTGTCTAATGTTGTCCTCCCAGCGGACTCTGGGTCGTCCTCGGGGTCTGGATCCTTGGCTCTTTGTTTCCCATGCTTGTCGTGGTATCCGATCTTCTCCCATTCTGCAGACATGGCCAAACCATCTTAACTGGGACTGTTCTACTTGGGTCTGCAGGGGGTAGGATTTAAAGCCTTGACGTATCGTCTGGTTGCGTACCATGTCTCTTCTTGTTACTTCAACCACCTTCCTCAGATACCTCATTTCTGAGGTTTGGATCTGGCTTTTATGGGTTGTAGTCATTGCCCATGACTCGCATCCGTATGTCAAGACTGGGACATAGGTGGAGCGGTATACAGCCATCTTCGTTTTCTTACCAACCTCTCTCTTGCTGAGGAATCCTCGATTTATGGCCTGAAAAAGTCTCCCAGCTGCTGCTTTTCGAGTGGCCAACTCTTCTTTGATGCCTCCCTTTCGGTCTATAATAGCTCCGAGGTATTTAAAGTGGTCGACCTGCTCCAGGACCTGTTCTCCCAGCTTAATCTGATGTTTTCTTTCTTCTCGTGATATCACCATGGATTTTGTTTTAGAGCTGCTTATGACCATCCCTCTCTTCTCCAGCTCTTCCTTCCAGACTTGCAGGTTGGATTGGAGATGTGCCTCTGATTTAGCAATCAGGGGCAACATCATCAGCAAATGCCAGCTCCGAAATATAGACCTGTCTCATCTTCCAGTACCCCACTGAATACTTTCTTGTTCTCTCCTTACATGCCTTGATGACATCGTCCATAAGGAGTATGAAGAGGTAAGGTGATAGGATATCACCTTGCATACATGCCACACCTCAGAGATGAAAAACCTGTACAAAAAATTAAAAAAACCTGTACAAAGACCCGCAAAACCTGTACAAAGACCCGCAAAACCTGTACAAAGACTGAAAAACGTAACAAAAGAGTTTATTCATGTAAAAGTATATTCAATTAGATGGTTCTGCACCATCATAGTGACATGCGGCCTTTGCCTTTTTAAGCATGTCTTCACTTGCTTTAAAACCTAAACAACAAGAGTTAGAATTTATTTTGCATTGTAGAAATGCTGTGACTGTATCATCATTTAGTCTATTTCTGCAGTCCGTGTGAATCTTTTTCATCATAGAGAAAGACCTCTCACAGTCAGCATTGCTGTGAGGCAATGTCAATAAGCGTTTCACTATGACTGCCAGACTGGGAAATCGTGTACGACCAGTGCTAGTTTTCAGGTTGATTATGTCAAGCCAGTACCTAGAAAAGCTTCTTTTTTGTCCAGCGTCAAATCTTGAAATACATTCATCAGGCAGCAAACAATAATCTTCAAATTCATCCTTTAACACCTCTTGGTCTAAATGTGGTGCAAAAGTGTTGGCCAGCTTACAGATTGCTGTATATTGAACTGTGTCTTTAAAGGCTGGATCAAGAATTTTGATATCCTTAAGGACTTCATTCTCAAATGGAAATTTATCCAATATCTTTTTCACAACAGCAACATAAAAGTTCCTCACATCTCTGAAAAATGAATTTCTCACTTGAGAACTTATATCTAACTCTTCCAGTAATGTCCTGTTGGACAGACCAACAGCAAGTGTATGGTCATCATGCTGTAGATCACGTTCAGCATACTTTAACAATCTTATATCTTTCACCTCTTTTACATATTTCATCTCTACAAATTTGACAATAAATTTTCGTAGCAGACGATCCATTTCATCCGTCATACCACCTATTTGGGACTCATCTGTCTGAAACAATTTGTTAAATTCAGTCAACAGAGGTAGCACAAATTGGAGAAAACGTAGAGTCATCTGGGTCAGTGGTGATTTTAGTAACTGATGAATGTTTTTGACACGGCATGGTTTTTCCATATCGTCGTGGCTCTCGAAGTATGAGATAGAGCAGAATATTGATTTAAAATTCTGTCCACTACTTTCTGCAAAGAAAGCCAGCGAGTCTGGCAGTGCTTTAGTATGTCTAGTGCATCCACTCCTGTAAACAGTTGAAACTCTCTGTATGATTTTTTCCGTTTTGAGCTATGCTCAAAATGATAGAAGATATCTATCAAAAGGTCATCAACAGGAATAGTCAGCTGCTTTACACCCTCCTTGGCACAAAAATTTGCAAGGTGGCAAATACACCCTATACTAAACACATCAGGGTTCTTGCTCTTGATTCGCGTTAGTACAGAGTTTGATTTGCCAACCATTACATTGCAGTTGTCACTTGCAAAACCTATACAGTTAATCCATGGGATTTGTAAGTCGCTGAACACAGCATCAATATCACTGAAAATAGCTTCACTGGTTCCACCAGTACCGACCGACCGGCATGCCCAGCAACCTGGTTCTAGGTCCTATGCCATCTTCAAATACCCTCACCATTATAGCTAAACGCTTGTCAGTTTTTCTATCATTTGACTCATCGATCATCAAGGAGAAAGGTGTCTTCCTGCATAATTTGATGACTGGCTCCGTTGCAGATGGAGCCAAGCAGTTTTTAATAATGGCTGTTGTTTTGGTTCGCTTGCATTTGAAACGTTTGGCAATAGCACTGTCCGGAAACATCTCAGCTGATAAGTCTGAAAAATGGTCAGCTATAGAAGCAGCTATGTTGTGTTGAGCAATAAAATTTGCAAATAAAACTTCAGCCCTCGTTATTTATCATCTTCTTGTTGAGGCTGAGTAAAGAAGGCCTTGATAGAACTTCCGTTCTTCAGCTGATAGTTCCTTTCATGCAGTTTTGTTTTGAAATGCTCCCTCACATCGTGTAAGCCAGATGCCATCACTTTAATATCTCTATTGCATATTCTACAGTATGCATGTGAAGAGCCTAATTTGGATGTCTCAATAATCCCAGGGAATGTAGTTGTCCAGTCAGATTGAAACTTCCACGACGTTGATCTTCTTCTAACCTCCTTTTTTTAAAGTTAGGCTCAGCCATGCTGTTAGATGGATGCAATATTTCCTGCTAGACAGAAAAAAAAAAATATTAATGTGAAAAAGTAAATACAAATATTAATAATCAATTTGAAAAATATAATTATTTGTAATTTTAATATTATATAATGAAATAGAATCTTGGAAAAAAATTAATACAATTTATGGTTGAAATGAAGAACAGTTGCTGTGTTTTCTATAGTGCCTTATAAAAGTACAGGCCTAAAGAGACCAGTAATAAGCATTATGGGTTAGGAATCTTAAATTTAAAATCTAATAAATTTTTTGCTAAAGCTGGTAATGAAAATATAAACTAGCGCTGGCGTAATATTAGCCTGTATATTTTCTACCGAACTTCAAAAATTGGAATAGCCGTTAAAGCCCAACTGGTAGTTTTAAATAGACCTTCCCATACAAATTTTAGTGTCAATCAAACATTGATAGTAGGCTAATTAATTATTTAATAATTATAAATCATTGAATGACCGTAATGATGACCACCAAAGGCAAAATAACATTGTTTTTTAAAGAAACGAAATTAAAACTAAGAAGAGAAGTAGGCTAACTCCAAATAAACTTTTCTCTGATCGAGTTAAGATGTAAATTTTCCACGCTATTGTGGTTTTTTTTTTCTTTTCAGTTTCATAATTTGGTAATATCGGAATGACGTTCGCCGAATGCTCCGCGTGTATTTTTCGTACCATTTAGATTTAGGGTTAACCCTAGCTGTAACCCTAATTATAACTCTAAATGGTACGAAAATACATGCGGAGCATTCGGCGACCGTCATTACGTTATTAGGCTACCCATAATTTGTAGGCTATTGTATTATTTTTCAAATTTACATTTCTTACGCACTTTCTACAAGTTTTAGTGAAATCAAATAATATGTAGTGGTATCAGCCTTTTTTTTTTTTACCAGCCGTAAATAATCAATTATGCTAAACCTTAGGGGAAAAGAAAGCATAGGCCTAAGTTATCTGACAGTTAAATCTAACTTCATCTAAACAATGTTATTGTAATATTTTTTTAAAAATGAATTACTTACCAATACTAAACTGGAAATTAATCCTAAACAATAGGCTCGACTCAAAAAAGATTTCAGTGCTGCGTAATCGTTCAAATAATCAGTAACCTCGCGCTAGCTTTAGCGAAAAATTGTGAATGAACACGCCACGCACATCCCGCGGCAATTGAAAAATAGGCAGCTTGATTTTCATTGGTTATTTTTTTTTTTATCCACTTGGCTTAAAATCTCGCCGAATCTCATGACGCAAATTGTGTAGTGGCACAAGATTTATATGTATATTTAATAATTAGGCGAAAAAACCCGTACAGACCCGTGTACGGCCCGTACACATCTGAAAACGCAAAAACCCCGTACAGATTATGGGTAAACCTTTAAGTGTGGCATGTATGACCTTGTCTTACACCAGTGGTGGTCCTGAACTCTTCCGACTTATGGTTTGCTGTCCTCACATAATTTCTGCAAGACTTGTAGAAGCTCTGTATAGCATGAATCAGAGGTGCTGGAATATTCTTCCTTGCCAAACAGTCCCAAAGTTTGCTCCAGGGGATCCTGTCAAACGCCTTTTCCAGATCTATGAAACAAAGATGCATCTCACTCTTATACTCAAGGGCCTTTTCACTCAGCTGTCTGAGTGTGAAGATTAGGTCTTGAGTACTTCGGTTTGCTCGGAATCCGCACTGGACCTCATCCAATTGTGGCTCAGCTAGGCGTCGGAGTCTCTGCTCTAGGATTCTAGAGTAGATTTTACCAGGGACACTGAGAAGGGATATGCCTCTATGGTTTCCACACTGTCGATTGTCACCCTTTTTGAAAATTGGTGTTATGATGGCAATCTCCCAATCCTTTGGTATGGTCTTGTTGTACCACGCTGCCTGTAAAACCCTTAAGAGTAATAGGTCGCCTGATGCTCCATGAACTTAACCATTTCTGGTGTTATACCATCATGCCCTGCTGCTTTGCCCATCTTGATTTTCTCCAGTGCTGCCTTCAGTTCTTCCATCTTTATGTCATCTTCACCATCATTGGTTTTCTCTTCTGTGCTAGTGTTTATCATTTCTGATGCTTCACCATGCTCACCATCCAGGAGTTCTGAGAAATATTCTTTCCATCTTCCCATTACTTCCTTCGGGGCAGTAAGCAATTTGCCTTGCTTGTCCTTTATAAATTTGAGAGGGCATTGTTTTTCCTTCCTCATGTTCTTTAGGGTCTTATAGAACAATTTCTGGTTTTCTTGTGCATCTTTTTCTAGCTTTTCTCCAAATTCTTCCCAGGACTTCTGTTTTGCTGCTAGCACTTTGTTCTTTGCTTCTGTTCTGAGTGTCACATATTCTCTATATTTTTCCATTTGTCCTGTTGTGTTTTTAGCTCCTAAGTAATGTTTCCATGCCATTTTCTTCTCTCTTATTTTCTCTTTGACTTCCTCTGTCCACCAAGGTGTCCTCTTTCTCTTGTTCCCAAGTCGGACTTCACCGCATGCTTCTGCAGCAGCTGTCTTTATGATATCCTTGAATTTAATCCAGAGGGTTTCCAAGTCATCAGGTCGTTCTTCTGTGTTGCTCACCGCTGCAGCAATAAGCCCCTGATATCTGGTCTTAATTTCTGGCTCTCTCAGCTTGTAGGTCCTAATGCTCATTTCTCCTGCTCGTTTACTTGGTTTCTTGCATGATGTTGGACAGTTCCTAGGCTGAGCAACTCTTTCAGTTGTTCTTTTGATTGTTAGCAGGTAGTGATCACTTCCAATCTCTGGCCCCCTCCAGACTCTAGCATCTCGGACATATTTGAATGAGCTTCTCCGAAAAATGGCATAGTCGATCACTGACTTCTCATTCTTTGTTGGTTCACATCTAGTGTATGCATGTATGCGCTTATGGGGAACTTTGTGTTTGTAATGATCAGATTCTGCTCACTGCAGAATCTAAGGAGTCGCTTTCCATTGTCATTGAGAGTATCTTCTCCATATCTTCCGATAACTCCACCCCATCTAGCATGGTCATTTCCAACGCTGGCATTAAAATCTCCGAGCATGATAACTTCATCTAGGCAGTCATCCACTGTCCTTTGAAGCAGCTCGAAGAATTCCTCCTTGACCTCTGCTCTCTCATCCTCATTTGGCCCATACACTATGACCAGGTTGACTATGGTTTCTCCTTCTTTTAGTTTAACAACCATAATGCGCTCCGAGACAAAGTTCCATCCCTTGATACTATCTTTTTGATTTTGGGCCACAATGCAACCCACGCCCCCTTTAGCTCTTTCAGACATGGGTACACCACTGTAGAGCAGCGTGTTGCCATCAAGATCCATGACTCCTTGTCCTTTTTTCTTTGTTTCCGTTATAGCCAGGATTTCTAGTTTTGCTTTCCTCATCTCTTCCACCAGCTCCTCTTCCTTCCCATTTATACTTCTTGTGTTCCAAGTTCCATAAGTCGTAGTCCGTAGTCCGTTCCAGTTCGTCGCCTTTAGAATCAGTCCAGTTTTCTCTCTTGTGTTGCTAGTAATCGTGATTTAAAGCAAACAGGTGATTGGCCTGTTGTGCCTTTGCATGGTGGAGGGGCTGCCTCCTTACGGCCTCCATGCAGGCCGCCCTTCTCTTTTTTCATCCGGGCTTGGGACCGGCATTGGCGGAGTTAAAAAAAAAAATAGTTTATAACTAAACAAAACATAATCAGTAATTTAAACAAGTTATACAAGTTATACATAACCAACAATAAATTATCGACACCACACAAAAAAGTAATAGCATAGCTATATATCTAAGTTCGACCAACGCACAATCAAGCGCTAATACAACATAACATCCAAAAAACCAAAAAAATCTTTCTTTAAAGAACTAAAATTACTCTACATATCAAACATAGCGCATAGTCAAGCACTAGGCACACACAAAAACCAAAAAATTACAATGTCCGGAAAAAAAAATATTTTCCAAAAAATACAATACAAAAATATTTCTTAACGCTAAGTTACCTAAAAATAGTATTTTAATTTAATTAATTCAAATCTATAATTAACAAAATAACAAAGAAACTAACTTTAACAAAATGAGAGATATATAACGATTCCTATATCTAAGCAAATACTAATCAACACGTGTAAGTTTTTTCAAAAAATACGTCACAAAGAAACACATAGGAAAACACACTATTACCAACATACAAGTTTGCAAATATATGAAAACAACGTAATGTATGTTAATCAAATGATTAAATCAGATCTCAAGATTCCTCAATCAAATAACAATATCAGCAAACGCTGTTAATTTTCTCTATACAGTTCAATTTAAACTTTTAAATATTTTCGGGTGACAATCACGTTCAGCTTAGCTACAGTGTTATTTAGTTATAAATTTTATTTCTATCTCCATCTGATATACTAAAAGTAACTATTGTAACACTACAAATAATGAGTATGTGCATAGGGCTGGCAAACTCATCATGTACAAAACTATCTTACTTATCACATCTGCAAAACAAAACAAAAAAAAAACTTCAAGTTCTACACCAGAGTATAAAAGTCAATGATTATATGGTGTAAATAGGCATAGGTTTGTAACTAGTAAGGTTAAATATAAACCTGCTCATTGCATTCATCAATAGTAAACGACCCGTCACTACCATCTAACACACTATACATTATCCAAAACACAATAGTATTAAAAATAGCATCGAAATGAACTAATGCATAATTAAAATAGTCATACATATCAAGAAAAACTATTGACATCAAATGATTCATAAAATGATAATCATAATATAACAACCTATAATGATCTATGCAATAGAATACAATAACATCGACTGTCCTAACAAACAAACAAACAAAAAATCAAATGCAAAAAATCTCCATAGGTCTTGCCGACATCTCATAAACACTAGGGGTAAAACGTCCAATGCATAGTTGGCACGCTGATATATTCCGCTTGAACAACCACTCGGGTACAATGTTGACCTACATTCTTGCCGCTACCATAAACAGGAGCGCTGACCCTTATCGAGAAGTCGCCTCTGTTCAAAAAATACAAATGAAAATTTCCATTTTAATGAATGGTAAAATTTACTGAGAACAACGGAGAGGTTAAATAAACAATTACCTCGCAATGTGGTTTGTGTAGAAATCTGATCACTTCACGATGTCATCGACTCTTCCTTTATGTTCACAACAACGTGATGCTCTTTCAAAATCAGAAACATAACAAGCAGTAGTATTTGTGACATCATTATCATTGCTACTTTGCTTAATAACAATGATTCTAGGCTCATGTCGAGCAAAATTACCATAACTGCACTTATTATTTGTTGTTTGATCAAAATATTTATCATCATTTCCTCTTTGTTTGAGACCGTTATTATGTCTATAATCCCAGTCAGACTTGTTATGCTTAACGTTTCTACTCCGAACAAAAAATCTGTCAGAAAAATTATTGCACGATTGAAAACCCTTCTTGTATTTGCCTGTACCATTATTTTCAAAATTCTCGGAATAAAAATGTTGATATACATTAACTTGTCTCTTATCTCTCTGAGAAGGGAAATTATTATCATATGAATTCCCTTGGTATTTTCCAACCTTAGGAACATCTCTCCGACCAAAACTCTTTCCATTCTTTTCTTTGACAATATGCTTGTTTGCAGTATCATCTGCAGATCTATAAGTATCTTTATCGTTACGCATATAATGGGTTTCATCCTTGGAACCACTACTTATAATTTTATCCCTTGTTATCATCTTATGAGAACTTCCAAAATTAGTTACTCGTTTAATCCTTAGGCTTTTAGACTGAAATTTATCAGGACTGACTGTTACATTATCATTCTCTCTATTACACTGCCGCCAAGAATCGTTGTCATTGCAAGCAGAATCAAAAGATCTTCGAAAGTTATATTTCCCCCGAAAAGATATTTGTCTATCACATTTAACTTTTTTATTAGCAAAGATTGTATGATGCTGGATCTTTGCTTTTCCAACTTGTTGGCAAACAACCTTCTGTCTAGTATTGTCAACATTGACAGAAGACCATATTTTGTTGTTCAAAATAACATCGAGTAGACCCTCTACTCTTTTTGTACTTTCTGCAATTTCAACATTTTTTTGTGAAATTTCTTCACTTAATTTCCTATTTAATTTGTCAAATGTCAAAACTTTACTTCTCTCCTCTGTTAACAATCTCTCAATCTTAATCATCTCCTCTCTCTCAGTCTTTAACTCTTCTAATTTGTCTTTCTCATCCTTTTCTTTATTTGCTCTAGTTTGACATGTTTCATTACATAATTTTCCACATTTCTTATCCTGAACTTTTAATTTTCCATGTATCTCTTTCTTTTCTTTCAGTCAGCAACTGAGAATATTTGCACCAGTTTTAATATAGTTATATTATTTGTGCGTTCGATTGATTCACGCACTGACGTGCACAATGCAGGGTGAGTTGCTTTGGACGCACGGGTAACCTAGTTGAGGGATTGTGACGTCATGTTTTGAACGGGGCAGTACGGACCATGTTTATGTCCGATATATATTTCTTGGATTTATCTGGCAAGTTTGAAGAAGCCATTTTATTATAATTATATCTACTGGGATTCATGGTGAAGCCAGTAGTGGAAGTATCAAGTAAGTGTCGCCCTACGTCATATCGAATGTTTATTGAATTAAATTAAAGTATCAGGCCGCTCCTAATCTTGGTCTAGCGGGAAGTCATCACAGTATGTCCTTCCTAGAATGGACAGACGGAGTCGTTAGCCTTTTGAATTACCGTAGAGGGAGGATACCTACGAGTAACTGAAGTTAATTGATTTTGTATGCTTCACATGTTTTACATGCCGTATTTTGTCAATGCCAAAGTCGTGGCATGGATATAGAGAGGTTAGTCAACACAGAACTCTAACCTGGTCTTACTGTAGTGGATGACTTTGTTTGGATTTTAATATATATATGCTACCTAAGTATCGTATGGAAAGTCTGGAATTGTTACAAGTATGATAAGAAGTATTGCTCCTTGAGAATGAATCCGTTGGGCCATGATATACGTCCTTGAAAGAAGGTCAACGGACTTGACTGCAATACATTTGATGTGGTAGAGGAAGTGATCCTTAGTCACTTGAATATTGTTAGAGAATCTTCATGAACTTGAAAAGTAATTATCAACATTTTGACGTATGACCTTTTTGCACCTGTAACTATGAACGTCTTATGTATTCCCGTCTGTATCGTGTCAATAAATAACATGTACTTTCACCAACGACTTGCGTGCAGTCCTGAATTGGAGAATTGACTATTACTTGTTGGAGTTCGTTTTAAGAACACTTCTGAGATATTTTCATTGAGAAAACCATTCGCGTATTTTAAGCTAGCATAGACCAGTGACACCATACACTAGCTTACAACTACCTCTTTAAAATGAGAACGAACCACCCAACAGTCATCTTTGTCTTTCACCCGAATTTCCAACTCTTTGTTCTTGTTCAATGCTGCATCTAGCGCCGCATGTACTTTAGTAAGTTCCGTGTTTGACTTATCTAACTCATTTGTAAGTTTAGAGACTGTTTCGTGTAGTTTACTCACTTCAGCAGTACCTTTTAAAAAATTGTCCCTTTCCCGTAGGGCACTCTGTTTGTTGATTTTTATTTGTTTCTCACTTGCTAATTCCTTTTTCTGCTCATGTAACTGCTTATCAGGAATATCGTTGTGGATTATCTTGAATATACCTTGCATTAAATGTCCGTGTTCAAGCTCAATATACTGTTGCAAAAACACACGAAGGTGCCGTAGCAAATTAACTAAATCCTTAGCCATTACTAAATTACAAACAAACTTAAAGTTATGTTCAGCAAATAACTCTAGGGATGCCGATACATTAACCAAAAAATCGTCCATCACCCATGCTCCGAGTCGTGGGCCTCTCAATCCCTTATTATCTCTACCTACTACCAATGCACACTCCAACATAGGCCTTATATCTGCAGGATCCATCTCATGATCCATGGTGATTCAATCACTCAGTCACCTATATATCTATACCAGTATAATTATTAATATCGCAAGTTTATGTTTCAAGACGTTCTGACAATTACCCTTCCATTTCACACAGTTAAGTATCTATACCTGAAATTGCAATTATTTATTAATTTTGTATCCCCAATTCCTCTTCAAAGAAACTTTATAACATCATATTCATATGAGGGAAGTCATCATATATCATACAACCATCAATACCTATGCATTAAATCCTAATAAAGTTGTCAGTATATACCTAGATAACAACAACAACAGTTATCAACAGAATAAGCATAGGAAGGCTCGTTGACATAGTAAAGGCGACACAGTTCACACAACAACGAAAACCACTTATCTTGAATGAAAACACTCCCATTCCTTTCCGCAAACACCCTTGATATCACAAAGTTCAATGGTAAAACAATCGACCACAGAAAGGCATTGGAACTTGACACCTTGATTCTGCTCAGGTCCTTGACTCAGCACGCTACGTGCTTGCACACCGCACAGGAAAACAGGAAATGGGTCACCGTCTGTCAATTTCGTTGAAAGGAGGTACACCGCTCGTTCATACTGCCTGACGTTTACTTGAACTGGTACTCTAGGACTGGAAAAGGTAACATTGCCACTCTTGTACTGTGGCACACTTGTAGAAGGATTGACCTTATTTGGGTATCCGCCACTATATACTTGAACTTGTATACAGACGCCACTGTATATCATGACATCTCATAATCTTGAGTAATAAATTTCTTTAACTGCGAATGTCACTTGAGTTAACAGTTCCCAGTTTAACTGATACTGAATAGTTTTCCTTGGGACCCCTGATACAGCTCTCAAATGTGATACCGTCCGATTGTTACTGTAATACTCATTCGATACTTCACAAGAGTTTCTTGGAGCACACTGGTACATATTTGATGTCTGTCTTTTCTATACTAACGCCACTCAGGCTACAAGCTAACACTTGTGAATTAATATCACGCGAATTTCGCGGGTGTCAGATCCTATAAAACTAGCACACCACTGTTGCACCCCACGACGCTGTCATATAGAGATCCTAATAATCTGTCAAAGACGTGGGTGACTTCTTAATTCCTTTATTTGCGAATATGGCATGAGTATCCGGTCCTATAATTACTGGAAACCACCAAATGATACTGTCATGGTGATCCAGCTGCGCCACACAGGCTAAGATATAGGAGTAAAGTTGACAAAGGATTCTGTATTACAGGCCACGCCCACACAGAGCTATTCCTAAATATGTTAAGTAGGTATAAACAGTCTTGCAATATAGCAGTAGATCCTGCTTGATTGTAATCCACCACTTGATAAGAATAGGGTTATGATGTTTCAAAGGTAGGTGTGTTCAAGTCTACATCATCGCCACATAGGCTAGTAATAAATATGTGTTACTACTGTCACGTCTAGAATATTGAGTGCGTGTGTTGGTTTAGTCGTTTACACCACAGGTACATACACAAGAGTCATGGATGGTTGTAAACGACTGGTGACATTTAATACTGGTTTATTCACGTCACAACACATTGATATAAAATGCACATAGTCAGGATACGGTTCACAGCATAACACGAAATATATCTTAACACATAAGGACTGCGCACTCGGCAGTTACTATGAGATCAGCGCCATAAAGTATCATCAATAATTCAGCGCTATCTCTTCCTCAACAACTATCCTCTCACAGGAAACAATGGCCTTTATATAATTCATAAGCGCTACAAAGTATCATCAATAACGATCCTCTCACAGGAGATAATGGCCTTTATATAATTCATCAACAACTATCCTCTCACAGGAAATAATGGCCTATATATATATTCATCAGCGCTTTAAAGTATCATCAATAACGATTCTCTCACAGGAGATAATGGCCTTTATATAATTCACCAACAACTATCCTCTCACAGGAAATAATGGCCTATATATATATTCATCAGCGCTTTAAAGTATCATCAATAACAATCCTCTCACAGGAGATAATGGCCTTTATATAATTCATCAACAACTATCCTCTCACAGGAAATAATGGCCTATATATATATTCATCAGCGCTTTAAAGTATCATCAATAACGATCCTCTCACAGGAGATCATGGCCTTTATATAATTCAAAATGGCCTACACAAAATCTTCAGCTACTATCCTCTCACAGGAAATAATGGCCTTTAAGGACTGCACACTGCAGTTATCAAAAGGGCCTACACAAAATCTTGGCCTCATAAACATTTTCACAATAATTCAAACTGCAGTTTTATACTACGCTGTACCCACAGCGAAAAATCCGTCGACATTTTAACTTCAGCACTGTACAGGCATTTCACACTTCCCAAAAACACTGTCTTGACCCTACCCGGTCAAACGCCCAGAACACTCTCTTCAGATAACACACTCGTTCCGCTCAAAAGCAGTCACGAGACTTCCTCACGGTCAACACAACTCAGTCAATCAATCATCTGCGGGCTAGCCGCGAGCTATTCTCACACAGCTCAAAACAAAACAGAATAAATATATCTCACACTTGAGATGATCAGCGTTTTTCCACGCCTTCTGTAATCTATATCGCGAAACTACCACGAGATATTTTCAAAACAATTCAATAGCCAACGAGCAAACAAGTGCTCCAACTCAGAATCTATCTTGACTACTAATATACTCAGATTTACGCCCCTTACACCAGTTCTGTTCTTAACAGTAACTTTCCACCTTCCTTTGCCAGTTTGTCAGCATCTTCACTGCCAGGGATGTTGCAATGAGACGAGATCCACTATATCAAAACTCATTTGAATTACTGTCATAGTTTGAAGAGTATTGCTCTTAGGTCATTTAGGTCAACATGCACCTTAATAGACTGTTGTAAATTTCCGATAGGTGATTAAAAACAATGTTAGGTCCTGTCTGAATAGAACTGCCACAGGTGATGACTCAGTGTGAGATAAGGTAAACAGATAGATTTTCACTAGTGAGTTGGTGAAGGGTAGAGTCTGTCCCTGGATTTGAGAAGCTACTCTAGTCCAGCCTATCGGTTACGACTAAAAGTTGTTGTTCAGACAGTTCCCTTTCTATATTAATATATATATATATATATATATATATATATATATATATATATATATATATATATATATATATATATATATATATATATATATATATATATATATATATATCCACCACTCACATACACACACACAGATAAGTGACGACAATTAGACGCACAAACGTGAAAACTATAGTAATGGAGTATGGGTATTGGGACTAGCTGACCGACACAAGTAATTAAGTTTTATGTTACTTTTATTTACCATAAAGAAACTTCACAACAGTTATTATAAAAAAATATCAGAATAAACAAATCATAGGTTACAGAATTAATAAAGAAATAGACTCATAAGTGTAATCTCCCCTCCCTCTGTTGAGACAAGATCCAGTTAGAAGAAGTTATTAAACCCCAAAAGGTCAAAGAAGTTAAAAACCCTGTGAAATAAATTCTAGTCATTTACAAAATTAATCATCATGAATTAGAAATAAATATATATTTCGTCAGTACTCATAATCAATAGTGCATTTACTAGTCTATTAAAATATCTCTTACTGGTTAATATCAGTTAGTTAGATTAACGCAAAAGCCGGAACAATTTTGCTATAGATTATTTTAATTCTGCTAGTCAATTAACACACAACAAAATCCTAGTGAAATATAATTGATGGACCTTAACCAGTAAATCACTCTACACAGAAAATCTTAGTGAAATATAATGATGGACTTAACAATAAATCCCTCAAACTTCTAGTATAATATTTACGGCAAACACAGAAATTTAGAACTTCTCCAATCGAAAATACTAAGAAATCCACTTTAACAATGGTCTAGCAATCGAAGCTAGTTGGTTCTGAAAAATCCTGTGGGTACTGAATAATGGATTTTAAAGGACGCGGTATATATCTTAACTTGGTAGAAATTCACTAGCATTTGCTAGTTTTGAAGCCTTCGCTCAGATTTCTCTGGTTGATCTGCGAATCAAAGCTAAAATTGCCACCTTTTACCGCTGGCAACGAGCGAATGGTCTTTTGATCTGGTGACTCTCACCATATCTACTACGTTCTGAATGAACGGAGGTGGGGGGGGGGGGTAACTGTGATTATCTTCCCTTTTCTCTCAGATTTATTCTCCCTGACCAATGTCTACCGAAAATACGTCTTAACTTCATTAGCTTATCTCCCCCTTTGCCAAAAGTACGACTTTTTGAATAGTCGCCCTTGGTTCTCTACAAATCTACCACCCCATCCCCTCTCTACGCGTTCCGTCTACATGTCACTATTACAACGGTGCCTATAAGACAGTAGAGAAAGAAAGAAAAATATAGGCGTGGCTAAATTAAGAAAGAGACAGATATCTAAGTGTAGGAGGGTTTTACGTTAACAAAATGTGCATAACTAATAAGGAAGCCCAGTGAAAGCCAGGTGGAAGAAAAATGTAGATATATGAAATCTATTTTCATAACCTCTGTCACATAGACAGATGTACGTTGTTCATGTAGGCGAAACTGTGGAGACGGCTCATGATGATTATATAAGCATCATGATCTTGCAAATTACATGAGAGTTGTGCACTTTCTGTGCTTCTCTATGGTGCAGAATGCTGGAGAGTAACAGAAGGAAATGTCAAAATCGTCCCCTTTCCACACAATCTGCTTAAGGAAAAATCTCTGAATCTTTTGGCCACATACCATCACCAACCAAGAACTGCTTATTAGGAACAACCAAGAGACATGCACACCAACATAACTGGCAGACGCTGAAGCTAAGTTGGCCACATCCTCAGAAGAGACCCTGATGCCATCACAAGAACAGCTATGCTATGGACCCCTAAAGGAAAGAGAAAGAGAGGCTGACCAAAAACAACTTGGCAGAGAACTGTGGAGGCCGAGATGCAAAGAACGAACCAGGGCTGAGGTACTAAACGAAGGATGGCTGCCGACTGAGCAAAGTGGAAGCAATTTGTTGCTGCCCTACAAGACACCACCAGGCGAGATGGCCACTGGCTGCTTTGACGGTCTGTGGCAAAGGATCAAAGAAGAAGCATCTTAATAATACACTTTGTAAGTCTATACTACATAAGCAATAATAAACTGCTTCACAAAAATCATGGAAAGTGCGAGTGTTCAATGACTTCAAAGGTGTTGTAAATTTAAATTACACTACGTTCTGAATAAATAAATAAGTATATGAGGCATTAAATAAACCACTACATATGACCAATCAATGTTTCTCTCTCCAAGAAAACTATAGTTATTCTGAAATGTGAATACCATCGAAAGCCTATAAAAATGCATAAAATGTTGTTACAGTACCAGTTTTGTACAGCAAGGTCGAGGACATAGTCAGTTTCAGAGTTGTTTATCTCAACTGCTGATTTATCAGCCAGGTGCAGATTCTCAAGAGCTTTGAGTAAAGAATTCACTGTCTCCATTGAGCGATTCTTTGCGCATACATCAAAATCATCGGGGGGGAGGAAGAATTTATCTATGCAAGACAGAAATAAAATATGCAGCAAATATCCATGTATAAATTAACCCTACTAAAACTGCTTCCCAAACACCATGCTCCACCCTTTTTTTGTGTGAATAAATGTGTTCTAACTTGTACACAGCAAAATAGTGTGATTTTCCCACAAAAATAACTTTTAAAAAGTCTATGTTTAGTCTTTTTTGATGCATGTCTCTCTTCATACAAGTAATCTCACTTTCTCCAAAAAAAATATTTTAAAAAAAAATTACTTCTACTTCATCTTCTCTCTCCTTATTTATTCCTCTCCGTTAACAAAAATAAATGAATATTACCATTTCCTCACTCAGTTTTCCAATCCTTGTTTTCATCATTGTTTAAAATTTATGCTTTGAATTTAGTATCCACTTCCAGTTTCCGGTTCAGTGGCAGACATTTTATTTCCAACATGTGACACACACCAGGGAGTGTTTTCTCTTATTTTTATAGTTTTATGTTCTCTACTTAATTCTCACTTTCTTTCCCTTCTGTTTTTCATTTGTCTGTCCCTGATGAAGACCTTGTGGCCGCAACGTAGGTTTTTTCTTGTCCTTTCTCCCAGTAATTCGTATCACTGTGTTTTTTTCATTCTACAGTTTTACCCCCGTCTTATGGCAGTCCTCCTCATATCACTTTCTCAATATGACATGAGGTCGGCCATAACCAAAATTATAAATGGGTCACATTCATCATCATTTTCCTTTAAGCTTCCTTTGGAGCATGGAGCCACCATGGCAACTGGTCCTTAGAAAGCATGACCCAAAGCATTCATATGCTGTTGAAGCAACAGTTTCTGTAGTGTTCTTTATATAAAGAGGTTGTCAGCTACATGGACAATCTCATAAGTTGCCCTTTATAACATGCCTGAAACTCAATGCAGCAAAATTACAACCATCATAAAAATAGCTAGCACCATGGTAAACTACATTAACTCTTACTATACGGCTCGCCAGCTGAAGTGGCGCGCCATTTTTACCAAAAATACGGCTCGCCACTTGAAGTGGCGCAAGACAGTTGTAGCGAAAGGTTTTCCTATTATGATAATAGTGGTAGAGCAGAAGTAGAATCTCTCTCCAGAAAGTATGAAGTTCCAGTACCCGAGAAGTACACTGGTATCACAAGTGAGTTACAGCTGTGAATACTCTGAGCTGGACAATAGATTTAGGCTTCAGAAGTATAAGTTGCTACTTTCGCTATCGTAACCTTATGTGATAATATAATTAAATTTGAAAAGGTAACTCAAAATTTAACAGTTAAAAATTTAACAAGTCAAATGAGTACAATTATCCAATTTATTATGTACATCTATATATTCTTGTAATGATAAATGGGTGTTGGAAGATGGTAAAATGTATGATTATTTACAGTTACAAATTAAAATAACTAATAGAAAAAGTCTTGGATTTATCTTCCACTGAATTTACAACAAAAGGATTGTCACATTATCTCTTGCCATCTAGTTGTCATCATTAGACAGTCGTTTAGAAACTGCTCACAGGATTTGTTGGATGGATACAAAGAAACTCAACTTTAGCCACGTCTGCTCGAGGTTCCTCCGACACACTGGAGTACGGAAGACTTTCCTTCTGCCCGCCCTATAACTACGGGGGACTAAGGTGTTGAAGTTTGGTTGACCTCTAGGCTTCAGTGAGCTGGATCAACTTCTTCAAGTCTTTAGTTTCTCGATCAGGAATGATCATAAACATTGATCATAAAAACCTGGAACAAGAAGTAATAGGTGGCCATGTTGTTCCAACAATCTCACCACCAACTACTGTTCATGATGCGACCATGTCTTCAGTGTTTGTATATAAATGAATGAATCATGGTAGTATGTTACAGAGATAGCATGATAAGATAATGTATACTGTGCAGAATTAACAAAATACATGAATAAATCATATGTTATGATACATGGGTACGATATAACCTTTGCCTTCCACTTATGGATGTCAAGTCACTTAATTACTTGCTGGTATGTCGTAAGCTTCCAGGCAAGAATTAGCCATGATATATTTGGCTAACCAATTAATGGTTATGCTTCCTGACAATACCGGTGAAGGTTATCTCTGGTTAGCGTCATTCTCTTTTTTATTATATCTGATACAATCAATCAGAAATAAAATCTGAAATAAAATGATATTATTCATACATATATCTTTAATAAACTTACATACCCTCTTAGGATCTATAAGCTCACGGTGAGATTATTTTGGTTGAAGTTAATCTGCCCTGCATGCAGCGTGAAAAAAATAACTTTTCTTGCAGATACTGTCTTCCAGTTTCTCACTTTGGCTTCTGGATTTGGTGTGTGTGATTTTCAACGCGTCCCTCTGTCCTTATATTTCAGTCTCTCGCGCGTACGAGAAAGCACCTCTAAAAGTCCCAAAAGATTTTCGTTTCATCTCCTGGTTTGAGGCTATTTGAAGCAATCTGTGTTTTTCCTGTACTTGTTTTTTTCTTCTGTTCACTACACACTTATATTCTTCCGTCCTTTCTATGTATCATTTCCTTTTCCCCATATGAGGCTTTCATTACATATAAGTTTTATACAAATCCGTTGAGGCTTGTTAGTGTAATAAATTTTTAAAGATTATTAGCTAACTTTTAGCCGATGTGATGAAGGTGAAAAATTTTAATTATCTTTAAAACTATTTATATTTGAATAATATCCTTTTGGATATAATTCCTAGTCTATCTCCTTTGTTGAATTATTTTTATTTAATATTATTCCAACCGGGCGTTCTCCGGTAGTTAATAATTTAATGTACAGTAAATGCAAACTTTGAAAGTCCGCCATTCATTCTTATTAGCTATTTCATCATTCTTCGGTAATACTGTATGGCTTTTAACCGTAATTCACATTTCCCGTCTACTACAAACTTCAAAGAAAGACCGCTGCGCTGACCTTGCGCTGGTGTGTGTGTGTGGGAGTCGCGCTACACATTTTTTTTTCCACAACAAAGCAAGAGGAACCAAATTTCGCTACAACAGTAAGTCTCTATCGACACAGTTTAATGAAAAATTGTCGATGTTTTATCCAACCCAATATTTATAGTCACTTCCTGTACTCAATCTGTTTACATTTTCAGTGTGGTGTATTTTTATTCGTCATTACGTTCGATTTTAGTACCTTTGTTGTTCGGCTGTTGACCGTAAACAAATTTTTTCTAACCAAAATGGCTTCATCTTCAAACGATTGTAAGCAAAGGTTATTGGCTGTACAAGCAGCACAACTTATTTCTTCTTGGATTGAACATGAGGATGATCAGTTATCGAGTGATGATGACAGTTCAGATTCAGAATATATTTTGCCCAGCGAAGATGTATGTAATCAAAACACTGAATCAGATGAGAAGGGGTGTTTCCCCTAGCTGGTTCTGTCAGTAGTACTAGTACTAGAAATGCCAGGCTAGTGAAAAGACAACAAGGAAAAGGTAAAGCTCCCATGAAGAAAAGATTAAGAGAAGATACATCTAGATCACCCCATAGAGAAGCAGAACCCACAAGTACTGATGGTAATACAAGTGCAGTGAATGAGGAAATTAGGTGGAATGAAGTTGATGCTGGCTCAACACAAAATGCTTTCCACTTTGTATCACCTCATGCTAGGATTACAGGTGTGAATCCAAATATTATACCTGATGCTTCTTCTGCATTTTATTGTCTCAAAGCTCTTTTAACTAATGAGATTATAGAAGAGCTTACTGTTTCTATAAATTAATATGCTGAGCGACTCTGTCAGTCAAAATCAGAAACGGCGACAAAAAGATCTGTCTATCAAAACTGGTACCCAGTTACATCTCCAGAGCTGTGCAAGTTTTTTGCTGTGATAATAGCAATGTGGATTGTAAAAAAACCAGCCATTAGTGATTATTGGTCTAATGAAGGCTTTATGCAAACTCCCTGGTACAGACAGATGTTTACACGGGATAAGTTTCAGATGTTATATCACACGATGTTTCATGTGAGTGATGTAGACGCACAAGGTAAAGCAAAGATCGAACCATTTCTACAGAAAATGTTATCTAGATTCCAGGAAGCATTTTACCCTTACAAGGAGCTGTCTTTGGATGAAATGGTAATTGGGTGGAAAGGCAGATGGGCTCACAAAATGTTCAATGCCTCTAAACCCAAAAATATCATGTGAAGACATTCGGTCTTTGCAACAGTAGCACTGGATATATACTAAATTTGTTGATTTACTTTGGGGCCAATACTTCTTACAGTCCAGAAGTTGATGTAAATAGCCAGCAAGCCATCAACGTTTTTGACACTTTGCTACAACCATGTGGAAAAGGTCATCACATCTATGCTGATCGATATTACACAAGTGTGCTGTTGCTTCAATATCTGAATAACAGGAGTCATTATTTCCCTGGGACTGTCAACATTAATCGAAAGAACTTCCCAAAAGAGCTGAAAACTTACCAGCTAGTGCATATGGAAATGAAATGGTATATGAAGCAAGAAAAACGATTTTTATGTGTAAGGTTTAGGGACAAAAAAGCCATGCATTCTTGAATCAAGCTGCGCAACAGTGGAAAGTAAGGACATTACCAATCGCTCTGGTGAAACAAAAAATAAACCACTGATGATTACAATCAACGCATGAATGGATGTGACAGAGTGGACCAAAGCATTGTAACATATGGCACATTCAGCAGAAGAACAAGAAAGTGGTGGAAAAAAATTTTCTTCTGGATTTTTGAAATAGCTCAGCTCAATGCGTATAAATTATTTGCACTGTCAAGAACAACAAATGCCAAAAAACAGAGCCTTCTTCAATTTAAATGGCAACTTGTCAGTGAGCTCTGTCTTGATGCTGCTGTGGATTTCCAGCAAATTCCTCCCAGGATTGAACATGGCAATCAAGTGAACAATCCAGTCAACAGACTAGGAGGAACAAACCATATTATTAAAAAATCAAAATTTCATCGCAACTGTGTCGTTTGCAGCCCCCCTCAAGTAAGGGTCAGGACATCATTTTATTGTGAAGGATGCACAAATAATCCCCATCTACATCCAAATAACTGTTTTGCTGCTTATCATGAAAGGAAATAGTTTGTGGTAAATGTAAATATTAGTTGTGTATAAAGTTGTGTACATAGTTTATTTTCGTCATGATTTTTCAATATGTGACCTGAAAGAATACTGTATATGCTGCATGCATGTTTAAAACCATTGAACAATTCAGTTAGGTGCATGTCAAAGGGGTTTCATTTCTCTATATTTTGATATCTAACACTTTATGTTAGCATTATAAATAAATTATTTAATGCAAAATCAGTAACGGTAGTCAGGTCTGTAAATATAGGCTTAAAATATTTGTGCACTTTATCTAAATATTCCAAAAAATGTAAAATTGTGATTAAAAACTTTGTGCTCAGAAACAACGGCAAATTTCCTACATTATGTGAAAATATATGTACTTTAAAATGAAAGTAGATTTAGGGGTTGAAGTTTACCAGAATTAATTACACATATTGATAAGTACAATTGGTTTTTCAATTGTTTATATTTTAAAATTTTTCTGCATTCATTACTGCATATGTTGCATGCATGTTTAAAACCACTGAACAGTTCAGTTAGGTGCATGTCAAAGGGGTTTCATTTCTCTACATTTTGATATATAACACTTTATGTTATCATTATAAATAAATTATTTAATGCAAAATCAGTAACGGTAGTCATGTACGTAAATACAGGCTCAAAATATGTGTGTGCTTTGTCTGAATATGCCAAAAAATTTCAAATTGTGATAAAAGCTTTATTTGTGTTCAGAAGCAACTGAAACTTTCCTACATTATGTGAAAATGGATGTACTTTAAAATGAAAGTAGGTTTAGGGGTTAAAGTTTACCAGAATTAATTATACATATTGATAAGTACAATTCGTTTTTCAATTTTTTATATTTTTAAATTTTTCTGCATTCATTACTGCATATGTTGCATGCATGTTTAAAACCACTGAACAGTTCAGTTAGGTGCATGTCAAAGGGGTTTCATTTCTTTATATTTAGAAATATAACACTTTGTTAACATTATAAATAAATTATTTAATGCAAAATCAGAAACGGTAGTCATGGCTGTAAATATAGGCTTAAAATATTTGTGCGCTTTGTCTAAATATACCAAAAAAATTCAAATTGTGATAAAAACTTTTTATTCAAAAGCAGCTGAATCTTTCCTACATTATCGGAAAATGGATGTACTTTAAAATGAAAGTAGGTTTAGGGGTTAATGTTTACCAGAATTAATTATACATGTTGATAAGTACAATTTGTTTTTCAATTTTAAAATTTTTCTGCACTCATTACTGCATATGTTGCATGCATGTTAACACCACTTAACAATTAAATTAAGTGCATGTCATAGATGTTTCATTTCTCCATATTTTGATATATAACACTTTATGTTATCATTATAAATAAGTTATTTAATGCAAAATCAGTAAAGGCAGTCATGTCTAAAAATGTACTCTCTGAAATCAGCTCGTAAAAATGTGTTTTTTGAGCACGTATACTAAGAGTTAAGTTATTTGTCACTAAAACAAAATATAATGATCTCTTAAAGCCCAACAAAACACGATGATTATCTATTGATTTACAAACAATTAAATTTAAGTAGAACCATAGAATAAGAGACACCCCAAAGTAGTCCACTTGCATAAATAGCTGCTGATGATATCCTTAACACTGCTGCCATCTAGGCAATCAGTCACACCCCTAACTACCAATGCTCACAACAATTCATGAAAAAAAAAGAGAACAGGCACAGAGCACCAATCACAAGCTACTGCCACTGCACAAACCTGCAGAATCTTTGATAACACAAGAATGGCAGACCACATAAGAATAACAGTGCACATGAGAATTAATTCTTGTGTGCAATGCACGAGCAAAAATAATTTAGGATGATAAAGGGTACACATGCTGACGCACTGCAGTGTGTCTACTATTCTCTTATCATGTCTGGTATTCTCTGATTCAACCAAATATATCACTCCAAGAGATATGCTCCTGACATACTGATAGCCAGTCTGGAGATATTGTCAATTCTATTATTCTGCAATTCGGCCTAAATTTGTTCTAAAAGTTGCGAACTATAGTACTTCATTTCACTCTGTAGGCATACATGGAGACTCCAGAACAATATTCACTCTAACTTTGAATGACCTGTGTGCACCAAGAATTTGAAGTTCTGCAATTTTTTCCCCCGAGTGATAAAAACTTGTTAAACCAAGTCTACGTACTTTTTCAATGTGCTGTTTATTATTATATTTGTATGGAATTTAATTTTGTGTGCGTTATTCAATTTCTTGTGTGCGCTGACTAAGATTTTACAACCTGTGTGCGCGCGTATACGCGCATCACTTAAAGGGAACATTGTCCCAGAAGCATCTTCACTAATAAAGGGAGATCGCTTACTACTGTAATCACCAGCAAATTTAGATACACTTAACTACATAATCTCAAACATTACTGGTGTGTGCAATAATAGATCTAGTAATGTTGAAGATCTAAAAATAAAGATAATACTATTACAATTAACTACAGCAGAAGAGGGAATACCTTTTTGACCACGCCGAGTCGAAAAACACATAACAAAGTTTCAAATTTTGTAACAACATAAATTTCTTAAATGTTTCACCCGAGAAAAACATTGAACCGAAATAATAGAAAGAATTATGAAGATTTTATTTTACTGACATTATACTCGTGAAACTCAGCTGTCGAGAACCATAGTGTCGCATTGCAGTTTGACTAATCGTCTACTTTATACATTTTTTTTTTCCACTTTTGCTTTAAATCGTAATTGGTTTGTTCATGAAAAAAATTCCTAGGTTCAGTGTTACCACCCTAAATTTTGAACGTCGATGATACCTTTTGGGCAAATTTTGGACGACTTGGGCTACTTTCAGATATTTTTAGGCGAAAAATAGAAAGTTGATCTAAGTGTCGCTCTTCAACTAATGAAGAAAATTGTCACCAAGACGGAACAAAAAATAAAACAAAGATCTAGGTGAATCCACCTATGAGTGGCAACGCTGCCTAGGTGTTTGCCTATCGCCAACTAGTGCCTCTGTTTGTTCAATCTCTCGTCATACTTATTTTAATTGATGGAGACAAATATATCCCGCTCAATCTGTGATGGAATATAATACGATATATGGTGTCTATAATTCTAGACGTTATAAACAATTGCCGCTATTTGCTTGCAGCATTGTCCCTCTTTGCCATTTATAGGGTATTTTTTTTTCTCTTTTAAACGATGAAGGAAAAAATAATAAGTTCAACCTCCGATGGGTTATGATTAGGATATACATGTATAGTGTCTCTGCTTTTATGTATGTTCATTTGTCGATTAGGTGGTTGGAGTAGCTAAGAGGTATGGCGTCCGCATAGAGTTCTAGAGGTACCAGGTTCGATTCCCAGTTGACGGAAAATAATTTATGGAACATTTTTTTTCAGAACAAGTGGTCGTAATGATGTCATACTCCCCCCTGGTCTCATGGGTAGTGAGATCGGATGCCTAGCCTTCTCGGATAAGGGCGAAAAAATGGGAGGTCCCGTGTGCAAGCTGCGCACGTTAAAAATCCCACGGCAGTTGGAAATGGAAATGCGTAGGCCTAATGCCCCTTTATATAAAGAGTTTCGCGAACTATGTCAGAATCGAAAACGAGGCTGAACGACGTAGATGCCATTTTCGGCTGGACAATACCAGGGCTAGTAGCGAGAATAAGCATCGAGTAAGATTTTTTTTTTTTTTAATTAATGAAGATAAATATCCCGTTCAACCTCTGATGGGTTATAATTAGGATATATATTGTTTTCAATTCCAAATAATATGAACAACTGCCGATATGTGAAAGTGGCATCACATTTGTCAAATCATTGTAAATAGGGACAATCACAATTATGCTTATACGTTAAATAAATAAACAAAAAACAAACAAACAAAATCAAGAAGAAACTCTGAACAAGAATAATATTAAAATGGAGGGGTGTAAAGGCCTGGTGGTTCCAGTTATATAACTGACTTTAACAGATATTTAATTGACTTTCATCTGTTAAAAGTCATATGCATTGTAAGAACAGCATCAGACCTTCACATTCCCAGCCACTATATATTAACATTTGTTCGTGTTAAATATTGTTTGACTATATTATGCACTTCCTTAGGTCTGTCTATTCTTAACACCTCTTCTATATTTATAAGATTATATTTTTATATATATATATTTATAAATATATTATAAATATAGCGTAATATATAAATATAAATATAAATATATATAATATTATATATATATATATAATTATATAATTTTTATTATATAAAATTCAATAATAAAAATCATATACTATAATAAAATTTTATAATTTTATGATTTTATTAATATTTATTAATTATAATAAAATTATAAAACATTATATAATATTATCATTATATAATAAAAAAATTATATAAAATATAAAAATTATATAATAATAAAAAATTATATAATATAATTATAAAATTATAATAAAATTGTAATTAATTGTTATTATTTTTATTACATTTTTTATAATATAATAAAAAAAATTATATAATATTATAAAAATTATATAAACGTATAAAATTATATAATTTTATTATATAAATTTTAAATTATATAATATTAAATAATATATAATATTATATATATATAATTATAATTAATTAATTATAATATAATTATCGTGTGAAATATAATATAATTATAATATACGCGATATAATGAACACACGATATAATATAATTAATTAATTATAATATATAATTATAAATTTATAAATTATAAATAAAATTATAAATATATTATATTTATAAATATTTATATTAATCGAGTAAGATGCCTAATTGTTCAGCTTTTGGCTGTAGTAAAAGCTCTAGCAGAGGATACAGATTGTTCTCGTTTCCAGCAGACAAGAAACTTAGATCGATCTGGGAATGCAAAGTGTGTACAACAATATTTACTCATACCGAGCAGCATGTTGATTTGTCAGATGTAGAAATAGAAATAGAAAGCACAGCTGAGGTCTATGCAATTCATTATTTAAGTGGCTACTGTGTGAACAGTGTATTAAAGCAACATACTGCCTGTCATATCTGCATTGCAGCTGTCACTGCCCCTCAGTGTGCAACAATTACTGACATTTCACGACTAACAGAACATAAAGAGTATATTTCAGGCTCACTTGTTTATGCCAGTGACACAGTAGTAAATCTGATATTAAGAACTGAACAACTGATCCGTCAACCATGAAAAACATTGCAACTTTACTTTTGGATATGGCATTACAGGAAACAGCTGAATGCTCACTGAGCAACTGCCATGATACTAAACAAAAGCTATCAGCAAAGTATATAAGTGTCAGAATTTACATTTACTGCAGAAATAAAAACAATGGTCTTAAACAGCATGCTCGAGCATCAATGAGCAGTAAAAGCCATTGCTGGAAATCTCCGGTCCAAAATATGTAATTAGATTTTGTTAAAACTATCTGTACATTGTCGCATTTTTAATGACAACAAAAAATGGTGTGATCATCTGGTTCTAGTAAAACTGTCAGTGTCTACAACAGCCATTCACCAGTTTCCGCATTTCAAACTAGGTAAATAGTTCAATTTGAAGGGAGTATGTCTTGCTAAGTGTTGCAATTCTAACGGAATATTTGTTGCTAAATAGTGGAATTCTAACGGAGTGTGTGTTAAAAATTCACGCTACTGATTCTATTCAATAAACCGGTAAGTAAACTAGTTTTCTTCTTTTTGTTTTGTTAGTTGAAATACAAAGAATAGTACAAATATGTGCTACTGTATTTGCATCTAATTTTATTTCAAATTATTAGTTAATCTAAACGAAAATGCAAACTGGGTCTGAAACTCGCGATTGGGTCCATTTTCCTGCATTACGGGTACAGCCGAAAATGGCGGCCAAATTTTAGTTCGCGTAACTCTCTATATAAAGGGGCATTAGTGGTGGCTCCATAAGATGCTAAACCGGAAATGATGATGATGGTCAACTTCTATTTTGGGCTGTCTTTTTTTCAGCTGTGAGCGTTGAGTGGCAGAGTGATTCAAGCATTTGCTTCTTGATGCAAAGTTACTGGGTTCAAAAACCTAGTAGCATCGCATTCCACTCCATCTTGCTGTAAATAGGTACCTGGCTCTACTCTTGAGTTAGGGAAGGCAAAAGTAGCAAGGAAGGGAACTGAACACACGATTTCATAAAAATGTGAGGCCTGGTATTATGAAACTTCTAACACTTTACTCCCCTTAGACAGTATCTGTATTGCAACTACCTCTTCTGCTGTCATCATTAAGTGCAGATTGCTGTGGCTTCTTATTTTACTAATCTTCTCCAGGTTCTTTGGCCTTCCCTCTTTTCTTTTCCTCGGTGGTTTTCAGCCGATTGCATGTCTGGTTATACTGGCTGATTGTCACATGAATGAATTCTGTCTTGAGAGTAACAAAGAAACCACTACAAAACAGTTTCAGACTCTCAAGGGCGTAATTAAAGTGTGGCACCAGGGGTGGATTTTTTCTTTGAATAAAACGCAAAGAAAAGTGTTTATGCTTGCAAGTAGATTTCTAAACAGCACCGTACTTCCATACACATTTTCGATGGACTCCTTCCCCCCGGCTATCACCCACAGCTTTTGGTACGCCACAGCAGACTTTCATAGGCTTGCATAGAATAGAAGGATTGAACAATGACAAAAACAATTTCTCCAGAATGCAATATCAAAGTAAATGGAACAGTCTTAAAACAAGTCAATAAGTTCAAATACCTGGGCACGTTAATAACATCGAATGGAAGATGCATCTCAGAAGTGAAAAGTAGAATAGACCAGGGAAAACCAGCGTTCCATAAAAATGAAATTTTAATTGTTTGTTTGCTTCTTGGAAAGGGGAGGTCAGACACTAAAACATTCATACAAATTTAGTTTTGATTGCGCAGTCACAGCTTCAGACTGAAACATACAGACACTACACTCAAAGATCTGTGGCGATGGGGGAGTGGCGAACCAGAAAGTGTGGATACACTCAAGCTGCAGCCACAATCCTGCACACAGGCGGCTCAGGCCATAGGGTAGTTTCTAGCTGGAACTTTGAAGCAGCGGCGAGATCCGGCAGCCCCCTGAGAGACTGAGCAGCCCTCTTTATGATCACTCTGCTCACCTTCATGGCATGAGGAAATGGCTAGAAAAGGTGCCCTGAACATAGCCTGCTTCAACCTATTCTGACCAGCTTGACCCGGCTGGAGGGTATCCCAATCATGCGTTCGAACAAAAAATAAGAAAAAAATGAAGGTGCTTATCTTCGGCACGTGGAACGTGCGAACATTACTCGACAATACCCTGGCCGACAGACCAGAAAGACGGACTGCCTTGTGGCCAGAGAACTGGCGCGCTATAATGTCGATATAGCAGCGCTAAGCGAGACGCGACTACCAGAAGGTCAGATTACTGAAATTGGAGGTGGCTACACATTTTATTAGAGTGGGTGGGACAGCAAGGAACGACGTGAGGCTTGCGTTGGATTCGCCATTAAATCTCATATCGTATGTAAACTTGTCAAATTTCCCAAGGGCATTAACGATCGCCTAATGACCCTTCATGTCCCACTAGGAAGCAACAGAAGTGCCACACTGATCAGTGCATATGCCCCAACAATGAGGAAACAAATGAAAAGTTCTATGACGAACTTAACTCTATTATCTCATCAGTTGCTAAATCTGAGAAACTTATTATTCTCGGCGACTTCAATGCCAGAGTTGGCACTGACCACAACACCTGGGGTGGAATACTTGGAAAACATGGCAAAGGCAAATGTAATAGTAATGGGCTCCTATTACTCAGCCTGTGTGCCACACACGAACACCATGTTTCGCTTACCCACTCGAAATAAAACAACATGGATGCACCCCAGCTCCAAACAGTGGCATCTCATTGATTATGTCGTCACGAGAAAGAGCGACAGACGTGACGTGAGAGTGACCAAGGCCATGTGTGGTGCCGAATGCTGGACCGACCACAGGCCGATTGTATCAAAACTCAACCTTAAGTTTAAGTATACAATTAAAAAAAATTTTTTTTACCACTTTTTAAATCAAGTCTACACTTCAAAAGACATAACACACACCTATTCATATCAATTAATTATTATATGAAGCAATACATAAGATTCTCCAGTCAATTTCACACATTTAAATGTATAACATCAACACCTAGTTAAATAAAATGTGTATCTACTGCCTGTTTTAAAAATATAACCTGAAAAGAAAAATTGCACACATTATGAGTGGTTGTTTTTACAAACATATGTGGTTTTGAGAAAAAAATCATAAAAATTACATCTATGAAGTGATAGTGATAAAAGTTTCTAGATATGTTTCAAACTAAATGTGCACTGATATTCTGAACATTGTATTGCCATACATTAATTGGGAGTCAATTTCACACATTTAAATGTATTACATATGTGCTTACTGAACTTATATATTTGTCCACTGTTTTTAAAACTTCACGTGTCTGAAAAAATTGCATCCATTTTGGGGCCTGAGTAAAACTCCAAAACAGTGTGGTAGAGAATGAGTCAAAGGGATGTAGCACGAAAATACAATTTGAATTATATCTCTTTTATAAATACAATTGATTATCCCACTTTGAATGACAGGATTACACCCCTTTTTAAAAATAGTTTAATTAATTAAATTTACTAAACTACATTAAAATAAACCAAATCTACAATAAAACTTATTTTAAAAACGTAAACTTTATAACGGTAAGTAAAGTTTAAAGAACATAAATAGTTGTTAAGTTTTTCTTTAAGTTTTTCTTTATACATTTGGTATCTTAAATCAGTAGGACGTTTTGCAATTTTTTCATAAGATTTAAGTATCAAAGAATTTGCGTAACGTCTGGTGTAAGATCTTATCGCTTCTCAGTAAGATCAGGTCGTACGTTTTCTAGAGTATGCAATTTTCTTCAATACGTAACACCAAACCAAATAAAGTCTTATGACCTCATTTTGAACCCCGATAAGGGGAATTAAAAAAAAAAAAAAAAAAGATGTAAGATACCAGAATAGCTTTTAAATCTTATAATAATTAACTATATCTCTCAGACCTAAGCGTCTTTTATATTTGGACATGCGCCCTAATAAAACCATGCGCCTGGCACAAAAGATCAGTATAGTGACACTTAAGTGTCATTAGATCTTTTGTGTGAAAACACAGAGGATCATTGGTGACACTTGTTTGTCATTGGGTCTTTTTGTGTTGGGACATGCGTTTATGTTGGGCGTGTGCCAATGCGACTCATGTGAGTTAATGCGACCTCATGCGAGGAAAAAAAAATTGCGACTTCATGCGAGGAAAAAAAGAAAAAAAAGATGTAAGATTCCAGAATAGCTTTTAAATCTTATAATAATTAACTATATCTCTCAGAACTCAGGGTCTTTTATATTTGGACATGCGCCCTAATATAACCGACTAGGTTGAACGGGACGCGCCTCGCTAAAACGAGGCAAAGGTTTTACATTTAAAAAAAATACGTATTGATTGGTTATTGTGTGTTCCACACCGTAGTGGAACACGAAACTATTTTTGACGGCGTAACTGCTTTACGTAAATAAGAATGTATCTGTCGCGAAATAAAATAATACCGTAGTGCAAGTCGGGTTTAGTGTGAATCGTATTAGGAAGGTTTAACTATTTTTTGGTTTTAATTGTACTATTGCATTGAGGTGTGCTTCTAAAGTGCATTCTGAAGAGAGTGGTACCAGTTATAAGTGGAGCATAGGGAGCCGCGCTGGTATAATGGTAACCACACTGCGCTAGCGATCAGGTGTTCAAGGAAATGAAAATGGTGAGGAGGGCAAGGAAAGACCTTGAACTGATGGTACGCAACAGGAGGACATAACATGTGTTTGAGGAAGGCCTATGCTCCTTGGTGAGCTAAAGGGTATTGATTGATTGTTTGAATGATATGTTATTTGTTACAGTGACAGAGTTTGACCATAGGATGATTGATTGTTTGAATGATATGTTATTTGTTACAGTGACAGAGTTTGACCATAGGATGATTGATTGTTTGAATGATATGTTATTTGTTACAGTGACAGAGTTTGACCATAGGATGATTGATTGTTTGAATGATATGTTATTTGTTACAGTGACAGAGTTTGACCATAGGATGATTGATTGTTTGAATGATATGTTATTTGTTACAGTGACAGAGTTTGACCATAGGATGATTGTTTGAATGATATGTTATTTGTTACAGTGACAGAGTTTGAGCATAGGATGATTGATTGTTTGAATGATATGTTATTTGTTACAGTGACAGAGTTTGACCATAGGATGATTGATTGTTTGAATGATATGTTATTTGTTACAGTGACAGAGTTTGACCATAGGATGATTAATTGTTTGAATGATATGTTATTTGTTACAGTGACAGAGTTTGACCATAGGATGATTGATTGTTTGAATGATATGTTATTTGTTACAGTGACAGAGTTTGACCATAGGATGATTGATTGTTTGAATGATATGTTATTTGTTACAGTGACAGAGTTTGACCATAGGATGATTGATTGTTTGAATGATATGTTATTTGTTACAGTGACAGAGTTTGACCATAGAATGATTGATTGTTTGAATGATATGTTATTTGTTACAGTGACAGAGTTTGACCATAGGATGATTGATTGTTTGAATGATATGTTATTTGTTACAGTGACAGAGTTTGACCATAGGATGATTGATTGTTTGAATGATATGTTATTTGTTACAGTGACAGAGTTTGACCATAGGATGATTGATTGTTTGAATGATATGTTATTTGTTACAGTGACAGAGTTTGACCATAGGATGATTGATTGTTTGAATGATATGTTATTTGTTACAGTGACAGAGTTTGACCATAGGATGATTGATTGTTTGAATGATATGTTATTTGTTACAGTGACAGAGTTTGACCATACGATGAGCAGAATAAACGATACTGAAGCACAAAAAAAAAAAAAAAAGTATAAATCTCGGACCAGAGGGTCTTTTAAATTTGGTCATGCGCCCTAATATAACCGACTGAGTTGAACGTGACGCGCCTCGCCAAAACTTTAAAAAAAAAATTGTCACATTCTCATTCTTGTGTAACTGAAACAGACTGCAATATCTTTTGTCGGCCTTTAGGCTAAGATCAAAGTGTCTTAGCCAGGGCGGAGATCACACATATTTTGCACAATAAAGCCAATAGACCTCACTTTGAGCCCCAGAAGGGGTATTTAAAAAAAAACACTAATTCTCTATACCTAAAGGTCTTTTGTATTAGGACGTGCGCCCTAATATAACCGGCTTGGTTGAACGGGAATGGGAATGCCAAAACAAGGCAACATTTTATTAAAAAAAAAAAACAATTTAAATACTGTTAGCTGACACAGAAGGAAAAAAAAAATTGTTTAAAGGCCCTTAATGTTGTTATACATCTTCTTTGCTTTTAAGAAACGTTTTGTTTAATATTTGCTAAAAGTGGGGCGCTAGACTGAACAATCTGGAGAACCAGTTCTAATGGCTGTTAAAAACCCCATTCTGACCAACAGTAAAGCTACGAGAACTGCCACGTCTAGAGGCAGGTGCATCCTAACAAGATGTCCCAGAATGGTTAGAAATTGCTGAGGGCATGACACAAAATGCATTTCGATTTTGTCCAAAGAGAACACCAGGTGTGACTGAGGGTTTGACCTGTCAACCCCATTGAAATGTTTCAATGTTTTGTTTACAGATGAGGTTAAAGATTTCATGTGCCAGTGCATCAATGATTATGCCAGACTCAATTGTATTCAAAATAACCCTGCGAAACAATATTCATTGTATTCTCGGTGGACCGAAGTCACACGCCATGAACTTGATAAGTTTATTGCTGTCCTAATAAATTTTGGGATTCAGAAAAGACCATGCATTCGCGACTACTGGTTTACATCTGCAGAATTTTATACTCCTTGGTTTCGTCAGATGTTTTCAAGAAGTAGATTTGAAGCATTATACTCGTATCATACAATGCTTCATACCTCTGGTGAAAATTCACAAGGAAAAGAAAAGATTGAACCTTTTATGAACATGTTGTTGCAAAAATTTCAGAATGCCTTTTATCCATTCCAAAATCTCAGTTTGGATTAAGTTGTGACAGGTTATGAGAACAGTGCACCCCGATCAGTTCGCTTGAATAGCACAGCCACCCCTCATTCCTTTCAACCCACTCGGTCCACGTGGGTTCCCACGTTGTTTCCCTAATTAGCATGCACGTTCGTTACGCATTAGCCATGCCTTTCTCCCTATCTGTCTTACTTATTTTGGTCATTCCTATCTGTCTTTTTTTCAAGCGCGATTAGAATAGCTTTTCAGATCGTTAACTGACATTCCTTCAAAAGGGGGCGGGCCAAGAGCGTCTGCCTGCTGTCAGATTACAACAAACACGTGGAAGTAGAATTGTTTTGAAGTTCATTACACGTCCGGCATTTCGCCGAGATCTGAAAACCTTTGTTGTTGATTAACACCAGGTAACAGAGCGGACGGAGAACCCCTTTACCTGGGAAAGAAATCTCCGCTGGAACGGCCATACTGTCGGTAAACGGTGACAAAAATATCTCTGATTCAGAAATCGAACCATCGATTTGCCCCGAGGCGTGAGTTTTGCCATCCTTCAGCAAAATTGCGTTATTTCTGTATATATATAGTCATTCTCATCAAACTCAGTTATCAGTTTGCTACAGGATTTCTTGAATATTCTAGCTCGCTATTATAAGAGCCATATTACAAATTGGATACTGTCACGTGGGTTTTGATCATTAAATTACCTAGATCTTCTTCCTATTCTCTCACCCGAATCCTTTTATTTTATTATCTTTCCGTACTTGTTTTTCCTGTATTTTTCGCATCACTCGGGTGCGAAAAATATTTCTCTTCAGTATTCTCAAAACTTTACCTTGTTTTTTCTCATACTGGTATACGTAATTCCACTGCGTAGATGTCAGTGAAAACGAAACTGGGACTTTCGCTTATCTCACGATAGAGCAGACTTAAGTCGGCAGCATTCCCCGCACTGGACGATATAGGCTGTTGATGCGTGATGCCATATGATGATGGATGGTATCCGCATGTCTGGTTTTGTGTAGTGTGCAGATGTGTTCAGTCAAACAATGTTCATACAAAATAACAGGGCAATCCACATAGGACGTCAGTAAACTCACGACGTATAAAGTCAATGATGCTTGTAACAGCTAGACGTTTTTCTGTATCATTTATTGTGGACGCCACAGTGACAAAATGTATACGCGAATATGTAGGTACATCAGACAGTCATTATCACAGCAACAATGTCAGTATAGCAATGGACGGTAGACAGCATCATAACAAAGGTGATTCACAGACATGTCAATACATTATAAGGCTGTAATGTAGTCGGGAAAATTCTCCATCCCTTTCTTTCTTAGCCAGAAGGTAACCAGATGTATGAGATCAGTTCACTCTCCTTAATCTGACTTCAGCAAGACAGACACGTCTGCCGAAGTATAAATAATGTCCTCAAAAATATCCTCTAGTTAACAAAGGTTTTCCAAGCCTAGTTCATTTAACAAAATTTCATATTTATTTATCTCCCACTCTTTCTGTCCTCTTCTATTTCCAGTCCCCACTTTTATCCCGTTGGGTAGTTTATTGTCCGGTTTCGTTTTTTAGTTTTTCAGTATGTATTGTGTACACCCGGCGGCGGAAGTCGCTTTCTGTTCAGCCACGCGTTCTTCAACAGACAGCGAATTTCGGTTCTTGCCTTCAGGGAAGTACCCAGTTTTTATTTTATTATTTTATTAAGTTTTTTATGTGTCCTATCTAGACTTCACTTTCTTTCCTTTCCTGACGAAGGCCTTGTGGCCGTAACGTAGACTATTTTCTTTGTCTTTTGTCCTCGTAAGACGAATCACCTTTTTTCATTTTTTTTCAAACCCACCCTTCATTTAACAAAGTAGCAAGTAATGGTCCTTGGGACATGCATCAACCGATGCAGTACAATACAGCGACATGTGAGCTGGGAAAACATCTCGTGACGACGACTTTCGAAGACAGGCTATGAATCGAAATCGCTCACGACCAAAAATCGATAGAGTTAATGGAAAGTCAATTTACCTTGCCTTCAGGAAATACACAGAAATATTATGCCTCCCGGCATGTGCAAATACACTAGAGGTATTATCTCGAATAAACGAAATATCCATAAGAGGACTTTCACATTCCTGACAGAACAAAAAAATAGCGGAGATCCTCTTTCAGCGAGGCATCTTTCTCGCCATTCAAATCGCTCACTCCCCTGGTGGGCGGAAATCGATCGACCAAGAAGCAAGACCAGTCATGCGCAGTCCAGCGCAAAATGACCACAGCTCAAAACTTAACTGCATTCAATACCAACGCGAGAAGACAAATGCTTACCGAGAAAAGTGACTATAAATTTCAAGCAGTTGTTGCCCTTGCGTTATAAAATAGATATTGTAATAAAACGATGTTGCGAGAATTTCTCACGCAACATATCACCACCTCCTCCCGATAAAAAAAATGTGGAACATATTTTTTTTAAATATCAAAGAGCATGCGATAAGCGGCTCAAAACGCACGAATTATGCGCTGATAATTAATTAAATTGCCTAACATGAGGCTAAATATACCTCAACAGAAAAATAAATATGTCTCAAAAAATATTCAGATCGGGGAGGTGTCACCAACACACATCACGTTAGCATGTAAACACAATATACGTATGCAAGTTACCATAATCATCATTAAACAGCATACTCTAATATTGTCTTTAAAAATGGATGTACAAATCTGATAGGAAAATTTAATTAGTACATTATTTGGCATGTAATGACATAAGTACATAGTAAAGTTAAACTACATGACGATCCAGGACATATGCTCTGGCATTCCGAGGGTAAGTACACAATTTAGAACTCGTCATGCTTGATACTAGTAAGGTAAGTCCTCAGCTCATCAATGACATTCTGAGAAAGTACAAGCATTATAATGCTAATTAATAACTAATATGCTTCATAAGGTACAATACATTATTAATAATTGTGGCTGTTTAGTAAACTAACGGCCCTTATATTAACCACTCAGTCCTCCTCTATCATCTTAAAAAACGAACAGAAGAAGATGATAACAAAGCACGATAGTGTGTACATATAAAGTGAGTACAGATGTGCTAATCTATTGTAGTAATATAGGTGTGTTATGACTCTGTAATATATAGGAATATAGGACAGAAGTATTAGTTGGAGTCATGTGAGCATCTAGACAAAATGTCAGCCATCACATTATCCGCACCACGGATAGCTCGTACCGTGAAGTGAAAAGGTTGAAGAGCTATAGCATATCGAGTGGATCTCGAACTCTTCAAATTCTTAGTCTGAATAGCTGTAAGAGCTTTCTGATCAGTCTCTAGAATGAAATGTGCGCCCAGGAGGAATCTTTGTAGTTTTAGAATTGACCAAACCATCGCTAACAACTCACGGTCTAAAACCGAGTAGTTCCTCTCTGCCGCATTTAGTTTTCTAGAAATGTACATAACAGGATGCAGAGTATTTGCATATTCTTGCATCAGTGCTGCTCCAATCCCAGTGGATGAAGCATCACTCCGAAGAACAAAAGTCCTATCAAGAGTAGGTAATCTTAAGATGGGAGGAGAAGAAAATATATTCTTGATTTGGTCTAGTGAAGATTGGCATTCTTCAGACCAACGGACCACATTAGGCGAACCTTTCTTCAACAATGTTGAGAGAGGTGCCATGATCGAAGATAAATTTGGAATAAATCTCCCATAAAATTGAATTAAACCTAAGAGACTCCTAACTTGTTTCTTCGTTTTAGGAACAGAGCTGTTCAGTATTTTGGAAGTATTGTGGTCTTCTGTCTTCAAGAGACCATGACCAACACGATGACCCAGGAAAGAGATTTCACCAAAACCAACAAAAGCTTTAGAAGGTTTTGCTGTCAAATTATTCTCACGTAGAGTGGACAGTAAGTCATATAACCCTAAATAGTGATCTTCCCAGGTATCACTGAAGAGACAGATGTCATCTAAGTATGCGATGACATCCGAACGATGTGACAGAATTCGACGCATCATGCGAACGAAAGTGGCAGGGGCGTTCATGAGACCAAAAGGCATAACATTCCATTGAAATAGACCCCTAGGTGTAGAAAAAGCAGTAAGAGGTTTGGCATGCTCTGCTAAAGGCACTTGCCAATAACCTTTAGACAAGTCAAGTTTAGTGAAGAATCTAGAATTAGAAAGTCTGATCAGTAGATCTTCTAACAAAGGCATCGGTTCAGCATCGAACTTTGTGACCTGATTCAATTTGCGATAATCAACGCAAATTCGTATGTTCTTATCCTTCTTCCGGACAATAACCATGGAAGAAGAATATGGTGAAGTCGATGGTTCAATTATATTTAATTGAATCATTTCATCCAATTCCTTTTCCACCTGCGACTGAAAGTGTATAGGAATAGGATACGGCCTAACCCTAATTGGATTATTGTCGGTAAGAATTATGTCATGTTCTATGACATCTGTGTGTCCAGGAATGTCAGTGAGAACATCCTGAAATGTTTGTAACATCGACGAGACTTGTCGATGTTCGTCACCAGAAAGATTAGGAGAAACAGAAACGTTTTTCCAAGATTCCGTGGAATGTAATGGAACCACTGGAAGGGGAAGGTTGACATCAGAGAAGGTAGCTTCCTCATCCTGTATGACAGACAGGGATGAATAATGACCGTGAGGTGCAGGAGCATCATCCGTTGCCTGGAAAATAGGCAGCAAATAGTCCGGACGTTCGTGAAATTCCGAAAGCATGTTTATGTGGAAAGTTTTATGCTTTCCATCAATATCGACCACATAGTCAACATCGGAAACCCGAGAGACTATTGCATACGGACCTTTCCATGCAATAAGAAGTCTATTTTCCCTACTGGGGAGTAGGACGAATGCTTTGTCACCTGGACAAAGTTGTCGTAGACATCTATTCTTGTTAGCAAACTGCCTTGCCTTCTCTTTAGCAATTTCTGATGAAGCAGTTGCTAGCTTACATGCCTCAATGATCTTTTGTCTAAGAGCAATGACATACTCATATGAGGATTGAGTTTCATCGCTAATATCATCGGCAGTGATGAGATCATGTAATAAAGACATAGGGCCGCGTGGACGCGCGCCAAAGACAAGTTCGAAGGGAGAAAATCCTGTGTGTTCATTAGGGACTTCTCTATAGGCAAAGAGAGCCGCGGGTAAAACCCTGTCCCAATCTTGAGGATGATCTTCAGTTATCTTACCAAGCAAAGTCTTGAGCGTTCTATTCAGACGCTCAACTAACCCATTAGACATAGGATGGTAGATACTACTGAGAGATCGTTCAATATGTAAGGTAGACATTACCTGTGACATAGTGTCAGATATGAGTTGAGTGCCATGGTCTGACAATATTTCTCTGGGGAACCCCAAGCGAGAAAATATCAACCAAAGAGCATCTGCGATATCTGTAGTAGATATGCTCTTAAGAGGAATAGCCTCTGGCCAACGTGTGCACATATCGACACATGTAAGGATAAACTGATGTCCTCTGGCCGACTTGACCTTAAAAGGGCCAATAATATCTATGGCCATTTTCTGGAACGGCCGAATAGGAATGTCAGCAGCCTGGATAGGCGCAGCATGTCGTGGTCCTCTAGATTTGACCTCCTGACATACCTTGCATGATCGGCAGTAAATACGAATGTCCTTATTGACAAAAGGCCAAAAGAAAGCCGCAAGGACTCTCGACTTCGTACGGGCAAAACCCATATGTCCAGCACATTGCGAGTCATGAGCATGTTGCAATATTTGCACTCTCATGCTCTTGGGAACAAGAATTTGCGAATGTGCCGACGTAGTCGAATCTTGTACCATACGTACAAGTACGCCGTTTCTCATTGCAATCCAAGATTTTCTATTTGTATCCTGATTCGGATCACCTTTCTTCGCAAGAATGAAGAATTTTTTTAAAGAAGGATCTTCTTCTTGCAATTTTATGAAAGAGTCACGAGTAATCACTAAGTGACTATCTTGGCTATCAACTCCATTATCACTATTCAGTGAAGTTTCGGGTGTTTGTAGAGCTTGTGCTCTTGTAACCACTGCATTTGTAGCTTGCATGTTATTATCTTCCCAAGCAGCAATCTGCTGTGGGGTACACTCCCTAACTCCGTGAATACGACCAATAATAAGGTCCGCAATAGGATTAGGTAAGAGACAAGCATGCACATCTCCAGTAAAGAAAGGAGTGGCAATGCGAATTACAGCAGTAGGATATTTTTCTAGAGTGCCGCCAAATGTGACACATTTAATAACCCTTCCTGTAGCACAAGATGGATCTACAAGCGATTGTCTAACACCAATAGTGGTGCATCCGGAATCGAAAAGTAGTGAGACCGGAGTATCATTAACAAGACCCTTATGTAGGATTAAAGAACCCCTCCCGTCATGCGCAACAGCAGCAGGAAGAGCGGGAAGTGGGTGACCACAACTCAAAGTAGTTATGGTACCCGGTTCGAATAAAGTACTGCATTGGGGGCATTTGTTTGCTCTCTCAAAGTCAAAAGCAGAACTAGTGACAGCGTCAAAGTTTTTATTATCAACAACATGATTACAGGCTCCCTCAGTTTCCTGTTGTACAGAATTAGCCTGCTGATATCTCTTTTTTTTGTGTTGAGATCTACCCCGACTATTATTACCTCTGAAGTTATCAGAGTTATTATTATCTCTGCAGTTATTATTGTCTCTATTGTAATTGTTATCATGATTCGAATTCCAGTTTCCACGATTACTATCATGTTCACATTGATGCGAACATCTATTTGTTTGGTTTTGAGGTCTTCGGCAGGAATAACCTCTATTACCATATCCTCTTTTGAAATGCCTATAATTATTAGGGTGATAGTAACGACCACTATCAGGTTGTCTCCAATTCTTCGAAGAAGAATCACCATGAAATTGGTTTCCATGATTTTGACAGAAATTACCGCTACTCTTTCTATCAAAATTTTGTTGGGATCTACGAGCAAAGTTTTGGCCATACGGAGCTGCCGAAGCAACTGGTAAACCTTCTTTCACCTTAGAGTTACCCATGGTTATGTGTGGGTGCGCAGTTACGTATTGGCAACAGAAATCTTCCATTTCTTTTATTGTTTTAGGTTTACGTTCATGAAGGAAAGCAAGGAAAGACTCATTGACAGACGACATGACTTTGTCTCTAAGTATTAAGTCCATAAGTCCTTCATAAGTTTTTTCCGTCTTAGATAGTTCAACCCATCGTGAGAAAGTAATGCGTATTCTTGCAATAAACTCGGAGAATTCAACTCCATTTTCAGGTAACATGTTTTTAAATTGTAGACGATAGCCGTCTTCGTTAAGCTGATATTTCTTTAACAGAGCGGCCCTGACAACCTCATAATTGTTCTTGTCAGGTTCATCCACCATATTTAATATACTTAGAGCTTTACCTGTCAGTATCCCTGATAACTGATAAACATATTTTGCTTTGTCTATGTTATGAGCTGTACATGCTTGTTCAAATCTGTCCAGATAGAACATTATGTCATCACTGGAAGGACTAAAAGTTGGCAACTTAATCTTAAAAGTATCATTATTAGCCTTACCAGAAGATGAACCCTTGTTTGAATCATTACCATTACTCATGTTCATCAATTTCAATTTTTCCCACTCTAAAGCTAAGACCTTTTCTTCATGTTCCATTTTTGCTTTCTCTTTCCTCTCATCAGACTCTCTCTGTAATCTTCTCTCCTCAGCCTGAGCCTCTATTTGAAGTCTTTCAGCTTCTTTCTCAAGTCTTTTATTCTCAGCTTCTTTTTCAAGTCTTTTATTCTCAGCTTCTTTTTCAAGTCTTTTATTCTCAGCTTCTTTTTCAAGTCTTTTATTCTCAGCCTCTTTTTGAAATCTTTCAGCTTCTAGCTGGAGTTTTCTTTCCTCAGCTTCTGATTCCCTTTTTTGTTTTTCCATTTCCATTTGGAATCTTTTTTCATCCACCTGCATCTGCAGTTTCTTTTGTTCAGCTTCCATATGCAGTTTCTTTTGTTCAGCTTCCATTGCTTTATCATATCGAGCAGTTGCAAATTCTTCTAACTTATCACCAGTCTTCCCAAGCAATTTACCCTGCTCAATAAAGTGCTCAAATGTAGACATGTTGTCTAACATATGAGTCCAAAACCTGAAATAATTAACTAATTTATTTCAAACCTAAGTGTAACAAGTCTTAATTAAGCACTTGTATATTCACATCACCTTATATTATCCCAGTCTCTGTGGGAAACAAGTCTCCAATCAAAGAACTTGTATATGAAATATCAACAATCAATTCTTGATCATAAGTGCACTTCTCATTCAATAGTGCACGACACTATTCATCATTCATTTATCATCAGTGTAGTAGTAACAGTGCATTAGCATAGCCCATTAACTAATTACTATAACTGTAAACAATGACTATGTAAACACATGCAGAATGTAAACATTGAAAATGTAAACAATGCAAACAATGTAAACAATAACAATGTAAACAATAACAAAGATCAGCAACAATACAAAAACGTTCGCAGAAATCAACTAAAAATAAAGCAGAAATTAATGAAATATCACAAAAAAATGTGACGATATCTGCGATATAATTAAACAAAATACATGACACCACAGTGTATAAACAAAAATGTAGTATGAAACTAAACTGTAGTCAAGAGTAGGCTAACAAATACAAACAAATCAAAACAAAACTAAAGAATGCGAAATAATAACGAAAACAATATTAAAACATGTCATCACAGCTAACATAAATAGCAACAGAAGTCGCTTAGCAAATTCCAGTATCGGAAATTTGCTCACCCTACAGAAAACGCTCACAATAGACGACCTCTATGACGTGGCATAATCTAAGGGAGACACCACCCAACCGAGAACCCGCTGAAATATAAACATATAAATATACGAATAACATATAAACATATAACATATAGAATGAGATGATACACAGAAGACTCAGCAGAAGTATAAGGGCACAGTTTACATACAAACAGGCCACTTAACTTATAGGCTTCCAATCGTAGAACAGCAGAAAAAACGGATGTCAATCAACGTCCTAAAGAGCGAAGCTCCAACGATGATGGCACATCTGAACTGCTTCCACTGCTAACACGATGGTACTTGAGCTTCTGACATACTGTATGTTGAGTTGTTTCGGCACTTGACCTTCTAATCCAAAAGTAAGTTGATGGAAATCGGTACTTGGCCTTCTTCAGAAAACAACATGTTCATACAAAATAACAGGGCAATCCACATAGGACGTCAGTAAACTCACGACGTATAAAGTCAATGATGCTTGTAACAGCTAGACGTTTTTCTGTATCATTTATTGTGGACGCCACAGTGACAAAATGTATACGCGAATATGTAGGTACATCAGACAGTCATTATCACAGCAACAATGTCAGTATAGCAATGGACGGTAGACAGCATCATAACAAAGGTGATTCACAGACATGTCAATGCATTATAAGGCTGTAATGTAGTCGGGAAAATTCTCCATCCCTTTCTATCTTAGCCAGAAGGTAACCAGATGTATGAGATCAGTTCACTCTCCTTAATCTGACTTCAGCAAGACAGACACGTCTGCCGAAGTATAAATAATGTCCTCAAAAATATCCTCTAGTTAACAAAGGTTTTCCAAGCCTAGTTCATTTAACAAAGTAGCAAGTAATGGTCCTTGGGACATGCATCAACCGATGCAGTACAATACAGCGACATGTGAGCTGGGAAAACATCTCGTGACGACGACTTTCGAAGACAGGCTATGAATCGAAATCGCTCACGACCAAAAATCGATAGAGTTAATGGAAAGTCAATTTACCTTGCCTTCAGGAAATACACAGAAATATTATGCCTCCCGGCATGTGCAAATACACTAGAGGTATTATCTCGAATAAACGAAATATCCATAAGAGGACTTTCACATTCCTGACAGAACAAAAAATAGCGGAGATCCTCTTTCAGCGAGGCATCTTTCTCGCCATTCAAATCGCTCACTCCCCTGGTGGGCGGAAATCGATCGACCAAGAAGCAAGACCAGTCATGCGCAGTCCAGCGCAAAATGACCACAGCTCAAAACTTAACTGCATTCAATACCAACGCGAGAAGACAAATGCTTACCGAGAAAAGTGACTATAAATTTCAAGCAGTTGTTGCCCTTGCGTTATAAAATAGATATTGTAATAAAACGATGTTGCGAGAATTTCTCACGCAACAGCTGTGAATATTCGTTTCGCTAGACCTAGAGGTGTCAAATTGTCTGCATCTTTCACCGGTCACAACGAAATTGCATCGGCCAAACGCTCAGGTAGGAGCGATAATTTACACCTTTTAGTCGCAGTTCGAGACAACTGTCTGGGAATAGCAGCGGCAAACGGCACCCACTGTTGGCCTGGTCAGCGCGAGGTGGGGAAACGCAGAAGTGTCAGTTATGTAAGACGTCTAGTAATGGTAATGTTAAATGTAAGGTGTTGTACACGTAAAGGGGAGATGATTTCGGAGTTTGAGAAAATGTGGGATTGTTTGCCCTTGTTTTCAAATATCCACCCTAGAGCTGAAATCTGATTGCATTTCAGTCTCCAACATCTCAGTAGATGGATCTCGCGTGCTAGTGAATGAAGCTTTATAGCGAATTTCATAGTTCTCGTCAGATTTGTGACGAGCTTCTAACTACCTATCTAGTGAATTATCCTAGTCGTGGTGTTACCGTAGTGCTGTGTTTGAGGTAAATATAATAGATATCTAGTATTTTGTGAAGTGATTAAGTGTTAAATCGCCGATTTCATTTTAAACTAGTTCTTTTGAACAGAGTGCTTAATCTATATAGTCTGTATTATTTTCTAGTGACGCGTTTCAGTGGAAAGCAGAATAAATTATATTTCTAGCATTAAACCATAATGTAGCTATAATGAAGTTAATTTACTGCTAAATAATCAGTCGAGATCATATTTTTCTAAAACTAACTTATAATGCTAGATGCGACATCAGTGAATATTGACGGAATGCGCAAATATTCCTAATTCCTGATGATTGATTTTATATAACTTATTTTACGGGAAGTTTTAAAGATAAGTCAAGCTGTAGGCTTGCTATTAAAATGTAAGTTATATTGAGTACATATATGTAAAGTATTTTATATGTGTTCTTTCTTTTATATAGTGAAACTGTGGTACCCAACTTGCCAGCGTTTAGTAAAGAGACATATTTGTGTGAAGCATAGACAGTTCCTATCTTTAACCACGTGGGGTTTTTTTTTGTTTCAAGTAACACTGGATCTGACAGTGCATATGCCATCAGAGAGAGACAGTAATAGCAATCCCACTAACGGTTTCTAAAGACTAGAAATATATATTGGGCTTTTGAGCCAGTTCATATTGTCACCCCTTTGCTGTCTTAACTTTTTTTAATCTGCAGAATTTGTTACAAAGGCTAGAGTTTCTCTTTTTTTCTTAGGCTAAATCAGATTATTCAACTCTGTCCATACATTTACGAGAAAGAAAGAAACCTCTTAGCCTCAACCCTACGTATCTATAACTCTTTGGGCCATCATCTGTTCTCTTAACGGGGCTGTGGGCTAAACCTAGAGTAAGATTCTAACGGGCTATCATCCTTGTAGCATTTTCTTAAATTTTATGACTATTTGTATATGTTTTTCCTTGATGTAATTTTTGGTGTTGTGAGAAATTTTGATATGATAATTAAAATATCTCTCTTGAACAAAAAAAATCAGTGCGTTGGTCAGCTCGATCCCAATTATCTGTATATCATTGTTATAGTTTTCCCACGTCTGTGTGTTTACCTGTCGTCACGTGTATGTGCGTGCCCGTGAGTAGATAGAGATATATTAATATATATATATATATCTGTGTTTAGACTGTCTGACGCCTTTAAAAGCGGTCGTAGAAGATAGGTGAGAGAGAGAGAAGATTATCTCGATTCTCAAAGACAGCCTCTATATCACATCCTATCATCTCACGTGGGGAAATTCTATTGTTTTTTTTTTTACCAGCTCTCACTGTGACTATCACTCATTCCAACCTATTCAGAAGGGACCAAACCCAAGTCTTAATTCTCCTATCTAAAATCTACGACAAATGGTCGCTCGTTACCGGGAATTGAACCCAAAATCCTAAGACGATACGACAAATGTGGTCTCGCCCGACGGATTTTTGAACTTAGAATAGGAAGACGAGTACGACAAATGTGGTCTCGTCTATCTGGATTTTGAACTTAAGATTCTTTATTCTGATATAGAGTAAGAGTGTGATGTCTTGTGAGTTTTGTATCTTTTAAAAATAATTTATCCCCTAGACTAACGATCTGTTTACGGGCGTGCTGACCACACAAACTGATAAGTTTTTTTTCCACAGCATTAAGAAGCATTATACATTTGGTTTACAGGTTGATTTGTCGGAATACATGTTAATTAATGATTTTGTAATACTAAACGCTGGTAAAGTTTTGTGAGTGTATAACATTCACAAGGGTTCTGAAGCAGGTAGGTGTTTGAGCAAAGCTAAGGAGTGCGTTTCGGACTATTCGTCCAGATTAATTGCCTCCCTCACCCTAACTGTCTTCAGGGGTAAACTTATAGTGGATTTTAAAATTAAGGGATTATTTTTCTCTTTAATTTTTGCTATAATCATTGTGTTTTCCACTGTAGCAACTTATTTTTCAGAAGTAATCTTAACTACCATTTAGTTGGCGTAGTCGTGTTTTGCATTAGGTGCTTTATTGCCGATTAATAGCAGCGATAGTTAGATTTTTATTTTTGGAGGAGGTATCCCAGGGTTAAATATATCATCTTTTGATTTTTGGTATTTTTTTTCTCGCTAGTGGTAGGAACCAGTGTATCCCTTATCCTTATCTTTTTCCAGCGGAGAGGAAAGAAGCGGAAGACCGTCTATTACAACAGAAGAAGATTGAGGAAGAAATGGAAATTCGCAGGGCGAACGAAAGAGAGAAGGAGAGACAGCATGAGGAAAGAGAGAAGGAGAGACAGCTGGAGGAAAAAGAGAAACAGAGACAACACGAGCTGGCTCTTAAAACTCTAGAATTCCAAAGTCGTGCTGCTGCCTCTACCTCCAGTAATGGAGAGTCTTCTCCTCATTCTTCCTTAACTGATCCTTCTAATACTCAATCTACTCATCTCACTGCTATGTCTTTTCCGCTAGAGTCTTTCCCGTGTCCTAATGAGAAGATTGACACATGGTTAGAAAAATTTGAGAAAATTGCAACTCTGTACGGTTTGGAGAGGTCGCGTTGGAATGTGAAGCTTTCTCAGGCTTTGAAAAGTAGTGCGTATGATGTTTACGCCACACTGGAAAGCAGCCAACAAGACAACTATGATCTGTTGAAGAAAGCGTTACTGGAGCGCTTTGAAATGAACGCTCGCAAATTTTTGCAACTGTTTCGCAACAGCAGAAAGGAGAATTCTGAATCTTTTCACCAGTTCTCTTCTCGTCTAAAGGGATATTTGACAAAGTGCCTTGAGCTCTCGCAGCTCCCCTCTACCTATGAAGGTCTTGAGGAATTTGTTTTAACAGAACAAATAAAGAACACTTTGTCTGCTGATACCCGGAGATTTCTCGCTGAGCAGGGGGCAGAAAAACTTGAAGACATTTTGGAAAAGTCTGAGCGTTATCACAATGCGCTGGCTGAACTACCGGCCACAAAGCGGAAACCGACAGAGGAGCATTTTCGAAAACATAACCTAGAGCAATCTTCTCAGGCTTCTAATCAGAATAACCACAGAGAAACTGGACCTCAAAACCCCCCTCCTGAAAAATCCAAGTTCTACAAGAACAAGTACCCCAACCACCCCAAACAGTCTGATCAACCCGACCGCCCTACATGGCAGCGTAGCCAGAAAGGACAAGGTGGCAAAGGGAGAACCCCTGAGCACGGGACATATGATCAGACCGAGCACACCGAGCCGAAACGCATCGGATGCTTATTGACAGTCTCGCAAGGTGGAATTATTGACAGTGATTCCCAACCTGTTGGGGATAGACCCTCAACGCGAGGTACTGTTATTTTGAACGGTTCTCAAACTTCTTGCTTATTTGACACGGGGCTTTCCTATGATTGCATTGTTGCCAGAAACCTGGTTAAACCCGGTCAAGAGACAGGAGAGACCGTCAAACTTTGTGGAGTCCGTAAGAGTGATGCACCTACAGCGCTTCCCATCGCATTGGTGGAGATCCACTCTGATTTCGTCAGAGGTGTGATCAAAGCGGCTGTTATGGATGATCCCATCTACCCAGTTATACTTGGCGGGAGATACGTGTCTATTGGGAAACCGGAAGAGCCGATTGTGGCAGCAGTAACTACAAGAGGGCAAACCAAGAAGGAACGGGAGCCTGCGCCAAATTTGTTACCTATGGAACTTAAAGAAGCGCAATACAAGGACCCTACTTTGGCACCCTGCTTTAGGAAACTGCCCATGGCAAAGGAACCCAAACAGCACGGGGACATTTTTCCTAAGGATGGCGTACTGTATCGCAGAACGGGCAAGCCTGACCAAGGTTACAACCAGCTCCTAGTACCGAAACAGCAATACAGAATGAGCAATACACACACTGTCGTCTACCTCGCGGACGTGTTTTTATTTTGCTCTACAATTTGGACATTTTATTCTAAGTTGTTCACATTTAATATGGATGGTTTATATACCCCTGTGTCAGCGTTTTGCTTGGACTTACAATGAAATTGTTTATTCTGTAATTGTGTTAAATTCACTTGTAAATATTGTGTTTTTCTCTTTATGGAATGACGGTAGAAGCGTTCATCGTGTGGTGCCACCATTTTTCGATATATCGAGAATTACTTTAACCGTAGTACTATCTTCAGTTTTAGTAACACATTCCAAAGTGTAACTGTGACCCTGTGGCTAGGATACAATGGACTATGATAAATCACAGGCCTTGTCCGCCTTGTAGCATGTAATGTGATATGGCGAGCGGGGAGAAACGCGTCGTTTCAGGGACAATAAAACCACCACGAGATGGCCGATTACGCCCTTCGACAGTAGCTAAGAGTTACTCTCTTAACCGGGGAAAAGCAATACAAAGAAAATTAATTGCTTGGAATAGCCCTCCTCATCTGACCATCAAGCAAACGAACAATGGTCAATGTTGCTCTGTTGAATTCCATAACAGCCAACACTACGAAATTTTCAAACGCACTTGCTTAGAGTACTACCGAAACTGTTCTATTGAAACTCGGAGCGATCAACTAGATGCTATTGTTGAGGACAAAATAAGCACCGACCTCCTCACAATACATCTGTATCACACAAGAGATAAAATTTTAGTTCAAGGAGCGACAGAGTGTGTACAGACATGGCTAGACGTCGAATTTTGTCACCTCCAAAGATCAGCTCTAGATAAGACCATGATTGTAACTGATCTTGCCTCTCCACCAACAATCACAGGAGACACGCCTGCCAACGTACAATCTCAGCTAACCATTGAAACCAGTCCACCTATCATCACTCCAATAATTGTGCAAACTGGAGAGGAATCCAACGAAAATGTTTCCCTTTCAAATGATGATATTCCGAAACGTACACTGGAACTAGCATCATCTACCCTTAATACAAATATACCTACAGATAATCCAGATCTAAATCACTCGCCCAGTGCACATGAGACACACCCATCATGCACCAAAGACACTGTTACTAAAAGAATAATGCCTATCCACAAACAACTCCTAGCTATTGAGTACACTAAGGAGCAAGACAGCCCCGAAGTGCGAAGTCTAGTAGAGGGAACAGAGAAGCGCTGCTGTCAGGCGATGATTACCGTCCTTGAAAGTTCAGTGAGAAACATCATTGCTGAACTCAAACAAGACCTGGACAGCTCATTCAAAAGAGAACTTGACGCACTCAGGCATGAGGTCAAGTCTCTCAGACAAGAAAACACAAGGCTGATAAATAGAATAGACCAAATACAAGAAGCTTCAGACGGTAAAAACAAGAACGGTGGTGTCCAAAACCCTCAAATATCGGGTCATCCAATTACACCACAAACATCACCTGCTCCGTTACTCTCTCAACCTCAAACACCCGTTCCTGAAGACAAAATATGCCCACGACATCACAAGCTTGAAAACAGCCAACAGAGTATTAAAAACAAAGAACGAAAAGAAACATCACCAAATAAGACTTACCCGATTGAGGTAAAAATTAGTCATCGTACTGAAAACCTACCAAGACAACACACACAAGTAGATCCCGAAGCAACAACGGCAACGGAACATGAAAGAACACAACAACCGACACAAAAATCCGCTGAAGACCTCCAGCAAGAAGAACATCAATGGCACCAACAACACCGTCGTGCACGACCTCAGCCACAGCACCATCGACACATACCACACAACACACATCACATCATTATTGGGGACTCACTGCTAAAAGGTATTCACAGTGACAGAATGTCAACAACGCCAGAGGACATTGTCACAGTAATACCACTACCAGGAGCTGGAATAGTGAAAACAACCAATGAAATCAGCCATCTCAACAGAAATACTAACATAAGGAAAACAACAGTACACGTAGGGATTAACGATAGCACAAATGGATACACCATTAACCCATTAGACATCTCCAGAATGATTGACAACATAAAACAAAAATTCCCAAACACCTCCATATTTATCTCGTCAATAATTCCACCCAGCTATGGTCAAGCACGCCAAACTGTAGATATCAACAACAAGGTGCTATATAATTTCTGCACTAAACATCACATTTCTTTCATAAACAACACACCTTTTTTCACATCAAAGTCAGGTGCACCAAAAAAGATGCTATATATAGATCAAGTCCACACTTCTAAGATAGGGACGAGCTACCTAGCCAAAAATTTAAAGTTCCCCGAGAGGACTCACCACAAACACACATATTCGTCAGTCAGTGACACAAATTACACACTAAACACAGTGAATCCACGCATAACCCCTCATAACCACTCATCGTCATCCTCAGGTAATACTCATTTATCTAGCAAAGCTACATCTACTCCCATCCTCCACCCTAATCTTTATAACCAAATGTTTCCCCCATTACCCACACTACAGACACCCCCGCCACTACCTGCTCGACAGGCACAACTGGACAGATGGAAAGACTGGGCTACAAGTATGACCCGTTCTTCCTCTACATCAAGTAACCACAACACAGGAACTACAGCTAGGAAATTGGACTTTCTTCATCCTGTTTCTAGCCGCCAAGAATGCCACTCTCATAGTTCGTATGTGCTACATCAGCTTAGGCAGTATAGCCCAGAAGTATTGATGCAGGCATTTCAGATGTCTTTATACGACTTTTCAGAACAAAATTCAGCGCACAAACACCAAGCTGTTGCAGATAAACTCACTTAAAAGCTGTATTTCAAACCAGCTTGGAGCTTAGTTCCCAGATTGACGCCTTCTCTCCGACTGCACCTTTGTTTATTCGTGTTGAGGAAAATTAGGAAATCCTCATAAAATTAACAAGCGTGGACCTTTAACTAAAAAGATGAATTCTCTACATTGACTGTGGTTGAAGTCAAAATAGTCCTGTGTGCCGCACTTTTTGCAAAGATTAAGATACGGTAAACAGTGTCCACGGACTTTAGAGAAATCTATTGCAGTGTATATTTTATAACTTGTTTACAATTTTGTATTAACCATTGTGTACTAACTTTATTGCTTCTTACTCATTCCTACTCCCCTCATTCTTTCTTTCCTATTGACTATTATCATGTCCGATTGCAAAAACTCAAATCAAAATATAGGCAATATCACTAATTCCTGGCTTAAACTATCAGGGCTTAAAATTGGTCATTTAAACATTTACCACCTGCTAGGTAAGCTTCCTGAAGTCTCCACCTCTCTCCAACAAAACTTCCACATATTTGGTTTTTCTGAAACCCGTCTCAATGACAAAATTACAGATGAAGAAATTAGGATTAATGGATTCACCACCATTCGCAGGGATTCTAACAGACAACATGAAACAGGGCTAGTTATATACATCTCAACATCTCTTCAGTACAGACGCCGTGATGATCTAGAACATACTGGCATTGAATGTATATGGCTGGAAATAAAACTCCCCAACCTGACCCCCGTTTTAATTGGTTACCTGTACCGAAACCCTAGCTCTTCTGCTGTATGGTTTGACACATTCTCACGAATGATGGACAACGTTTGGGCTTCTTCGAAGAAAATTATTCTACTGGGAGATTTCAATATTGACCTTCACAAATCGAACAACACGTGGAATGATATCACCATCTCATACAACCTCACACAGTTAGTCAATCAACCCACGAGAGTAACAGATTCATCATCTACACTAATTGATCATATCTATACGACCTGCCCAGAAAACATTGTAGAATGCACAGTTACACGGACAGCATTAAGTGACCACTATCCTATTTGCTGTACCTGGACGAGAAAAGGGTTCAAAGCACCTAAAACGGAACATATCACAGTCCATTACAGGAATTTCAAAAACTTTAACCTTCAATTATTCCTACAAGACCTACAAATATCCCCTCTCTCATACGTGTACCAACTTCCCTATCCAGAAGAAGCCATAACATACTGGACACAAACTTTTAACAATGTATTTGACAAACATGTTCCTATAAAGCAAGTTCGTGTTAAAAATATCAGAAAGACCCCATGGATAACAAACGAAATATTATCAACAATGAGAGAGCGGGACGAAGCACATAAGCTCAAAGATTTCAGCAGGTATCGGATGCTTAGAAACAAAGTACAATACCTCATTCGTCAGGAAAAGAAACTACATTTCAGAAAGATGATTCAAGACAAAGCAAACAGTAAAGAAGTCTGGGCAGCCATTAGAACACTAACACACAAAACAAAGTCACTAAACTCTTTACCAAAAAGCTGCTCCCTCACGGCTACTCATTTTAGTAACCACTTCAAAACAGAAATTAACCATCTCAAATCGACACTAAAGCCAATGGACTGCGATATTAGTAAACTGACCGCCTTCTGCAACACTGAACATACCATAACAGATCTTAGAGATATTCCTTTTCTAACAGTACACGAAGTTCTCACATATATCTTGGCATTAAAAAACAACAATTCATCTGGTCTTGATGGTATCAGCAATAAGATTCTACGTTACGCTGCACCCATCATTTGCGACTCCTTAACATATGTGTACAATCAATGTATTGCACACAACTACTTTCCCACAGCATTTAAATCTGCCAAAGTGTATCCTCTCTATAAATCTGGCTCACATAGCGATCCCAACAGTTACAGACCAATATCCCTTCTATCATCTCTTTCAAAACCACTAGAGAAACACATTTACAACACCACATTTCAACACTTAACAACAAACAAACTGCTCATTGAGAGCCAGTCAGGTTTCAGACCCAAACATTCCTGTCACACAGCTCTCACCAAAATGGCAGATAACTGGCTGTCGAACGTAAATGATGGGAAATTAGGTGGTGCTGTTTTTGTTGACTTCAAAAAAGCATTTGACATGATTGACCACACTATCTTGGTTCAAAAGTTGGAAACCCTCAGAATAGGCCCTAATCCACTAAACATCATCAAATCATTCCTGGGAGATCGACAACAGTTAGTGCTTCACAACAACTCGACATCAGATTTCTCGAAGATAGATACAGGAGTACCGCAGGGCTCTATTCTTGGGCCCCTACTCTTCGCAATGTTCATCAACGACCTACCACTACATCTAAAATATTCAACATGTGACCTCTTTGCAGATGATTGTACTATCTACACTAGTGACAATGACTGCGTGGCACTTGAAATGACTCTTCAATGCGATGTAGACAATCTAACAAAATGGAGTAATATGAATCGTATGCCATTAAACACAGCAAAAACGAAATCTATGTTGATTACCACCAGACAGAAACTCCTAAACTGCACCAAAAGATCGCTACAGGTACACGCGGAATCAATACAAATTGAACATGTAACAGAACACAAAGTTGTAGGAATCACGATTGACCAGCACTTAACGTGGAACTCCCATGTACGGAATTTAACCAAACACTTAGCTCAAAAGACGTACCAGCTAGCCAAAATAAAACACTTCTTAGACGCAGACACTAGACTATTGTTCTACACCTCACATATACAGACACATCTAGATTACTGCTCTACACTATGGGATGGTTGCCCTGCTTCCACCTCAAAGAGACTGCACTCCCTGCATAAGAGAGCAATACGTCTGATCACCGATAATCGCACGATATCACACACAAGGACAGGAAAAGAACCCACAATACTGTCCCTGAAAAAACGTCTTCTCTACAACAAAGCCAAGCTGACCCACGCAATTCTATCAAACAATGCTCCGCCGTACCTACGATCATTGTTTCAAACCAGTAGAAGAGAGGGACTACAATTACATCAGTTACGTCTGCCCAAACCTAGGATCGACCTGTTCAAACAGAGTCTAGCCTACTCTGGAGCCTACTTATGGAACAGCCTTCCACACCACCTAAAAAGCCTACCTACACAATATTCATTTAACAAAGCACTTTTCAAACACTTCCTAAACACTGATTATCTACCCCCATAGAAACATCATTTGCCTGTCAACATCTCATCCATAGGTCAACATTTCTTTTCCTCTTCCGCTCGTTTTTAATGGGAATAATTTGTTTTATATCCATGTAATACTATTATATAATGTAATGTATGTGAGAATGTACCCGCATACCACTGTACTTTAGAGATGTGAATGTTTCCGTTTGCTTAAATGGGTGATGTACATGCAGATATAATTTTTTTTATTTTTTTTTTTAAAACTGCTGAAAGACTTTTTCTGTTACAGAAGTGCGCAAGAAAGTGTTATTATTATTATTTCAATTTCCGCCAAGAATGTATGGATGTAAGCGAGAATGTGTTTTTGTAATTCTTGTATTGAGGATTGATGACACATTCAAAAATACTACAGATTAGACGTTTTGACCGCATAAGTGAGTGTCGGTATACATAACTTATTTATTTATTGTTTTGTTTATATTATTTTATTTATTATTATTATTATTTTTTTTTTCAGTCACTATCTTTATTTAAAAAAAAAAAAAAAAAACCTAGGCTACTCATTTTTTATTATGATTGTATACTGTAAATGAATGCTATTATGTTAACTTTATAATGTTGCATGCCTTTAAATTAATGCTTAAAGTAATATGTGGGAATAAAAGGATATAGTATGCAAGATAAATGAGAGTGAAAGGGCAGAATGTTAGACGGGCCTGCGCGCCCAATTCTCAACCCTTCGAAAATAAAGTTCGTTCGTTCGTTCGTTCGTTCGTTCGTTCGAAACAGTACAGAAGCCAAATCCTAGAAATGGGGCACTCTCTTCCCTTCAGCGGACATATGGGACAGAACGCCACAAACCAACGTATAACCACTCATTATTGGTGGCCAGGAGTAAATACTGATATTATCAGATATGTCAAATCCTGTGCCCAGTGCCAACGTGTGCCACCCAAGCAATGGGCACCCCCAGTCTCTTTGGGTGAAATGCCAATAGTGGGAACACCATTCGAACGGGTTGTGATCGACATTTTAATGCCTTTCGAAAGGACTAAAAGAAGGAACAGGTTCATCCTGACCTTAGTCGATACATGCACTTTATGGGCAGAAGCTATACCGCTAACATGCGCAGATGCCAAGCATATCGCAGAAGCCCTCGTGCAGATTTTCACTCGGTTGGGATTCCCTCAGCAAGTGTTGACGGATAATGGATCTCCATACCGAAACCTGTTGATGGATGAGATCGTTAAGATCTTGAGGACCCAACACATCCACACTAAGCCATATACTCCGGCCGGAAATGGGCTCGTGGAACGTGCTAATGGAAACCTCAACATGATGCTAAGTAAGCTGGCACAAGTGAAACCTGAAGATTGGGATCTCTGCATTCCTGCAGCATTATTTGGCTACAGAGAATCTCCTCATACTTCCACAGGATTTCCGCCAGCTACGCTTCTATTCGGCAGACCTATTAAGGGCCCGCTTGAAGCCTTACTTCAGTCTCTGACAGACGAGAAGGCGGATGAGACAGTTGTCTCAGCAAGTAAATATGTGTCGGTTTTAAAGGAAAGGTTGAAACTAGGGTGGGACCTAGCAACGACTAACTTTAAGCGAGCACGCACAAAGCACGCTAACCGATACAGGAAAGTCGCGAAAGAGAGAGAACTGGAAGCAGGAGAGAAAGTTTTGGTGTTACTCCCTACCGAGAACAACCAACTGAAGATCGGATGGCAAGGGCCGTTTACCGTCCTGAAAAAGATTTCTAAGGCTAACTACCAGATCTCTATTCAAGGAAAGGAAAAGGTTTTCCATTTAAATCTCTTAAAGAGATACTTGGAAAGACCTGTGCCGACCTCCGACCATCTCCTGACGATCGCCAGAGCTGACGAAGATGATGATAGTGGCAGGGATATTCCACCGCTATCACAGGAAATCTTTCAAAAATGTCAGAAGCGGCGACGCTCTTTCAAGCGCGCATGGGAGACATTCCAGAGGAAGGAAACTTTGGGAGGAGACTTGAGTAGGAATTGCACAGAGATGGAGGGGGAAGATGAGAGGGAAGAAGACAGACACCCCGAAGCTACGGTTATAGGAAATTTAATTCCATAACGTAGACATAGAGTGCTTCCATATCTTAAGGGGGGACGTCCTGTCACGTGGGTTTTGATCATTAAATTACCTAGATCTTCTTCCTATTCTCTCACCCGAATCCTTTTATTTTATTACCTTTCTGTACTTGTTTTTCCTGTATTTTTCGCATCACTCGGGTGCGAAAAATATTTCTCTTCAGTATTCTCAAAACTTTACCTTGTTTTTTCTCATACTGGGATACGTAATTCCACTGCGTAGATGTCAGTGAAAACGAAACTGGGACTTTCGCTTATCTCACGATAGAGCAGACTTAAGTCGGCAGCATTCCCCGCACTGGACGATATAGGCTGTGAATATTCGTTTCGCTAGACCTAGAGGTGTCAAATTGTCTGCATCTTTCACCGGTCACAACGAAATTGCATCGGCCAAACGCTCGGGTAGGAGCGATAATTTACACCTTTTAGTCGCAGTTCGAGACAACTGTCTGGGAATAGCAGCGGCAAACGGCACCCACTGTTGGCCTGGTCAGCGCGAGGTGGGAAACGCAGAAGTGTCAGTTATGTAAGACGTCTAGTAATGGTAATGTTAAATGTAAGGTGTTGTACACGTAAAGGGGAGATGATTTCGGAGTTTGAGAAAATGTGGGAATGTTTGCCCTTGTTTTCAAATATCCACCCTAGAGCTGAAATCTGATTGCATTTCAGTCTCCAACATCTCAGTAGATGGAACACGCGTGCTAGTGAATGAAGCTTTATAGCGAATTTCATAGTTCTCGTCAGATTTGTGACGAGCTTCTAACTACCTATCTAGTGAATTATCCTAGTCGTGGTGTTACCGTAGTGCTGTGTTTGAGGTAAATATAATAGATATCTAGTATTTTGTGAAGTGATTAAGTGTTAAATCGCCGATTTCATTTTAAACTAGTTCTTTTGAACAGAGTGCTTAATCTATATAGTCTGTATTATTTTCTAGTGACGCGTTTCAGTGGAAAGCAGAATAAATTATATTTCTAGCATTAAACCATAATGTAGCTATAATGAAGTTAATTTACTGCTAAATAATCAGTCGAGATCATATTTTTCTAAAACTAACTTATAATGCTAGATGCGACATCAGTGAATATTGACGGAATGCGCAAATATTCCTAATTCCTGATGATTGATTTTATATAACTTATTTTACGGGAAGTTTTAAAGATAAGTCAAGCTGTAGGCTTGCTATTAAAATGTAAGTTATATTGAGTACATATATGTAAAGTATTTGATATGTGTTCTTTCATTTATATAGTGAAACTGTGGTACCCAACTTGCCAGCGTTTAGTAAAGAGACATATTTGTGTGAAGCATAGACAGTTCCTATCTTTAACCACGTGGGGTTTTTTTTTGTTTCAAGTAACACTGGATCTGACAGTGCATATGCCATCAGAGAGAGACAGTAATAGCAATCCCACTAACGGTTTCTAAAGACTAGAAATATATATTGGGCTTCTGAGCCAGTTCATATTGCTCCACAAATTTAAATGTACATGCTGCCTGGCGGCGAAAATATTACAAGAAAAACATTAACATTCCGACAGAGATTGTGACTAGTATTGTGGTGACAAAATATAGTACCTGCCTGAAAGAAGACACCGATCTGACATTCCTTAAATCCTAGAATCCAAAGCTAATGACATTGTGCTCTGCTAACTTTCGTGCCTGGACAAATTTTATGTGACTTAATCAGACATTCGAGAAAAATTAGAACACCCAAGGAATCGGTTCCCTGAGACAGAGAGTTCAGTACGTCTTTTGGAACTGGGGGTTTCTTGGTCGCTGACTGCATTTTTCGGGTCTGTGCGAAGGTCCTAGAATTATTATGTTCCCAGAGGCAACGAGCAAAGTTGTGAGTATATGTATGTGAGAGCAAGGCCATGGCTGAATGAATGAGGGTACACAGGTCAGAGTGTTGTTTTACCGGGGTATTATTGTCACCCATTTGCTGTCTTAACTTTTTTTAATCTGCAGAATTTGTTACAAAGGCTAGAGTTTCTCTTTTTTTTCTTAGGCTAAATCAGATTATTCAACTCTGTCCATACATTTACGAGAAAGAAAGAAACCTCTTAGCCTCAACCCTACGTATCTATAACTCTTTGGGGCCATCATCTGTTCTCTTAACGGGGCTGTGGGCTAAACCTAGAGTAAGATTCTAACGGGCTATCATCCTTGTAGCATTTTCTTAAATTTTATGACTATTTGTATATGTTTTTCCTTGATGTAATTTTTGGTGTTGTGAGAAATTTTGATATGATAATTAAAATATCTCTCTTGAACAAAAAAATCAGTGCGTTGGTCAGCTCGATCCCAATTATCTGTATATCATTGTTATAGTTTTCCCACGTCTGTGTGTTTACCTGTCGTCACGTGTATGTGCGTGCCCGTGAGTAGATAGAGATATATTAATATATATATATCTGTGTTTAGACTGTCTGACGCCTTTAAAAGCGGTCGTAGAAGATAGGTGAGAGAGAGAGAAGATTATCTCGATTCTCAAAGACAGCCTCTATATCACATCCTATCATCTCACGTGGGGAAATTCTATTGTTTTTTTTTACCAGCTCTCACTGTGACTATCACTCATTCCAACCTATTCAGAAGGGACCAAACCCAAGTCTTAATTCTCCTATCTAAAATCTACGACAGATACTTTAATACGTGGAGATAATTTCAGTTTCCTGATTTGCGGCTGATCAACCCTGCGCTCTAGCGGTCTGAATAGCTCCAGTAACATTTTAAATATATTATCGGGTCTTAGATTTTGACCTGTGCGGTCCTCTTGTTTCTTCCATGAGAGAGAGTTCCCACATATAAACTTTAAGAATAAATCACAACTGGACATGAAATTACGATCTGAGGAATCAGGAAACTCACCGCGAACGAGGCTAGTCTCGCAGAAATTTCACGTCCTCGCGCGAGCAACCTGAGACGAACGAAGATCGGAAGCCAGTCGGGCCAGCGCGGTTAGCATGGCGGCTAAATAACTTCGACTTTCCCTGGGATCTGAAGAGGCGCGAAATTTTCACACGACCCATTTAACTTACAGTCCCGTTAGATATATACAGAATCTGAAAAGGGCAACTTTATCATTCGTTCTGACAGTATTCTAAGATTCACTAGCATATAGTTAAATTCCTGCTAGATTTCATCTAAATTGTTGGCTATTGGAGTGAATTCTTTTCTGCGCAGACGAGTGATCTTTCAAACCTCGCATCCCAGCAATTAGGCAGCGTTTAAGCAGCCATTACGCAGTGTGGCGTTCTCCAACTTGCGCTTAGGATTAATGATTTAATTCATGGAAGAGTAAACATATTAGCAGTAGCCAAGTGGTCATACGAGAGTCCTTAAACCTGCTACATAAACAGCCACACAAGAATTGAAGAAACGTCCAGCTTATTCACATCACAAACATGTTTATTATGAATAAAACGTATGCTCCAATGAAGTATTACTTGTAAGACCTTTTCACTACACATCGCTAACTCCCATGGTATAAGGTAAATACCGATACTGGCATATAACAACAGTCTGTCAGTAAATGTCGAGATCCAGTCCTGTAATCAGCTGTATCTCTATAAACATACGAATATATAAGAACCGGAACATCGCCCGTCTCCAGTCTGCAAACATTGCTATATCATTTCTATCCACTCATCTACCTATCCTGTGAATGAATCAGGCACTCTGTCATTCCAGGATGACAAGACTAACTTCAGAACATATCCATCAAACACACCGACATCTGAAATATCTCGGAGCCATTTACACATGCATCCTCCCTCTTCCACGACACACCGCCCAATGCCCCAGTGAACCCTAGGCTAACATTTCCCCTCCTTTTGACCTCTCTTGCCTACTAACTCGTGACGTCGTATCTGCCGCAATGCGACAGATCGTAATAAAAACTAGTGGACGAGGCTATTTAATAGCTAGATATAAGAATATAAGTAACTGCATATAATATGTACGTCACATCTTCCCCCCTCCCCTGTCTGAGGAGAAAAATGAAATTTTTCTTCCTCAGAGGTAGGTAAACAAAATATAAAGTGAGATTCCAGTGCGAAGTAGCCAGTTCAAATATAATACGAGCGGAGACCAGGAAGTACTCTAACACCTGTGTCTGTCATGAGAAAGCCAAATTTAACACAAAGTGAGGACATTGATATCAAAATATCAAAGCCTAAGTCTTACTCAAGTCGAGACAATTTGACACATAAGAAGTAGATGACCTGCCTTCAGTAACTAAGACTACATGATATATGAACCCAACCATACCTGTCAATCATTTTCACTCTAATGTCACATACTTGTGGTCTAAGTCCAGTCAGGTCATAGACTGAGTGAATATTGTCACTTAATACAATTGCAAAGTCATTATGCTACAGATGACCATTAAGTAATTCTAACCTAATATATGAAAGTTGTAAGCCACATGCAATGAAGTACATGATGTAATACCTTCATGATAAGAGAAAAATGTTTTCTGTTTTTCTAATTTTTTTCCATTCATATTATGTTTTGTTTTCTTCTCTCACATGAGTCTTTATTCACAATCTCAATGGATGATATACCATGATGATTAAGACAAGCATAATAAGTCCTAACGACCCTGTGTAGTTTGGTAAAAGTAGTTAATGTCTATGAAGACAAGACAGATGGTCAGTTGGTATAAGACTTCAGTAGATGCAAGAAGATTAGTAAAGCAGAGTACAGGGACAATGCATAGAGATACTCCTTCTTAAACCCTGTGTGTCCATTAATCAAAGTCTAAGCACAAATATAGTAATAAAAATTAATGTGTCCACCAAAGAAGAATATATTAGGTAAATATCACTATTAAGTTTGTTGAGCACAAAAATTGTGAGTGTTCATAAATCCATGAAGATAATTCATGTTCACGATCCATGTCCATGGGTTATCAAATAAAAGGTAATAAATTATCCCTGGAGAGTTTCTTTGGTTCACAATGTGTACTGCGAAGTACCTGAATCCTGAGTATGATTAATGTTCCTTGGAGGAAAAGTTATACACTGTAGTGTCCCTTGACTTTCCATCACCGATAAAGTTTCATACCAACACATAATGCAAGTATCCATGCATACTAGTTGCTGTAAACAAAGTCCTTGAACTATGCGAATAACAGTCTCATGGAATGAACATAAAGATAGTCAAATGTGGCAAATATAAGTGTACCTGTAGGTTGTCGAAGACAACTAACTGGAATATAACAAATTCTCTCCATCTGGGGGATTCCGTCATGTATCAAACCAGTCCTAGATGGTTGTACAGCGTGACAAGACGTCCGCAAGATTGTTCTCGGAACCCTTGATTGCCAGGATGGTGTAGGAGTATGGCTGCAGACTTAGGGCATATCTAGCTGTCCTTTGATTTGAAAAATTAACATTTTGTAGATATGCTAGGGCCCTCTGGTCTGTTTCAATGACAAACGGTGCCCCAATCAAGTATTTCTGGAGTTTGGCCACACTCCATGATACAGTTAGGAGCTCTCTCTCCAGAATGGGGTATTTTGCTTCTGTTGAAGATAACTTGCGGCTAACATACAATACTGGATGTAACATATTGTTGTGGAGTTGCATCAAAGACGCTCCTATCGCATATTGAGACGCATCACACCTGAGGGTAAAGGAGATAAATGGATTAGGCAGTTTCAATATTGGTGCCTTTGAAAATGAAAATTTAATACGGTTTAATACATCTTGGCATGGCTGTGTCCAGACTATTTTGTTAGGACATCCCTTTTTCAGCAAAGATGACAAAATGGATGTTAATTCATAGAAACGAGAAATGAATTTCCTGTAAAAGTTGATTAGACCTAACAAACTCATGACTTGTTTTTTTGTTTTAGGAACCTCAAGATTAAGAATTTTTGAGACAGTGTCATCATCTGTTTTTTGGTTGTTTTAGAATCCTTGAGAAATTCTATGTCCCAAAAAAGAAATTTCTTTATAGCCGATCTGGACTTTTGAAGGTCTAGCAGTGAGGTGGTGACTGCGTAGAATGTCCAATAAAGACTGAAGACCTAAGATATGGTCCTGCCAAGAATTTTGGAAAAGACAGATATCGTCGATATATGTTATGATATCAGGCCGACCAGCAAATAGTAATCTCATCATCCGGACAAACGTTGCCGGTGCGTTCACTAGCCCAAAACACATATGAGTCCACTGATATAATCCATCAGGAGTGGCAAAGGCAGTGTAAGGCTTAGATCTATCTGTTAAGGGAATCTGCCAGTAGCCTTTTGAAAGATCAAGTTTACTAAAATATGTGGCATCAGACATCTTTTCCAGTAAGGAATCAAGAACAGGCATAGGTTCTGCATCAGTAGAAGTTATACCGTTAAGACAACGGAAGTCTATACAGATTCTAATGGACTTATCTTTTTTCCTAACAATCACTAGAGGAAATGAGTAAGGTGATTGAGATGGTTCTATAATACCCATTTTAAGCATGTTATCAATTTCCTTATCCACTTGAGCCTGAAAATGAATTGGTATGGGATATGGCTTTATCCGGATAGGTGTTTGATCTTCAAGTAGAATGTTGTGACGTACGTCTAGTTCGACAAGTGAATTTTCCCTGATTTGATTGATGATTAAAGGGACTTTTAGCTTTTCATAACATTAGAACCCCTGAACATTTGTTGTAACTTTTTGGTTTCGCCAGAGCGAACCGATTCCACCGGGACTCATTTAGTATGCGGCATGAGATCTAAAGACACTGAGACGATCCCCGAGCAGAGAAGCTAGTTTCTCGCAGGTATTTCTTATCTCCGCGCGAACACTAAACCGCTCGCAAGATGGACCAGAGCGGTCAGAAGAAAGACACTGGGGGAGATCTCAGGAAGGACGGGCGGCATGCTATCAAAGACAGTAGTGGTCCCTGAAACGATTTCGCATCTCGGTGTTAAACACGGAACCGATCGCAGTGGGAGCGAACGGGGAAAGCCGACGCAAGCAGCGAGCGAAGATACGAGAGGCCAGGGGCGGCTTCTCCTTTTAGTCTGGCGGTCAGATCCCCAAAAGTCTTCTGAGATCTAAAAAGCTGTCAAGTTTCTCATGTCCCACTCATCTTTCATTTCATTCTAGATATATACAGACCACGTAGAAATACACTTTATCACTCGCTGGCCAGAACTTAACAGAAGCACTAGCTATATTTGAAATCCTGCTAGATTATCCCATGGATTTTTATACATATTTGCAGTGAATTCTATTTCTGTGCAAAGCGGTAAAATATATATATTGTGTAAAGTGATCAGTGGTCTAGTTCATTCATTCTATTTCACTGGATTTTGTGTTAATTTAAATCTATTAAATTAAACCATCTCAATAGTTCCAGTTGTAAATGTAATGATATACCTGCTATATTATTTCCAAAAGATAATAGATGTTAAATGCTTAAATTAACTTTTAAAGTCGCGAAGGAATTTATAATTAATAAATTTAGTTAAGTCCGATATTTATAGATGTGTGTTTTAACCACTAAAACTCGCGCAGTGTTTTATTAAATACATAATTAAATACGCGAGCGTATATAAAATAGTCTTAACGGGAAATTCATCGCGCTTTAGAAGGTTATTTGTTTTTCGGTATAATACATGTCTTTTTTTCTTTCATACAGAGTGATCGTAACCTGTGCGATCCCAGCATTAAGAAAGCAATAAAGCAAATCAATTTAAGCAAAGCAAAGCATAAACAGTTTGTAGAGTTCCCTGACTCAGAACTTGTTGAGACTGTGTAAATTTTTAATCTTTGAGGCGATTCTATGTTTGGAATTCCGCTATCTAACTTATAGCAAAGAAAGCACACCCAAAGACAAATTTAATACACCATCAAGCAAATTAAGTTGTAACGGGAAGAAGAACACTAGCCCGAGCTTTTGTTAGTTTACTGACACAGAGAGAGAATACATATTTACCGAACAGTGATGTGACTAGTTTTCTCCCTGGACATAAACCATACCTCACGGATAAAATGTATCAGCACGCGTAAGAATTTTATTATCAGCGGCAAAGCCAAATAGACCACACCATCCTCACCCCGGTATCAGAGACCGTGCCCTCCCATAGAAACTGTTATTAAGAAAAGAGACACAATTACAGATTCATTTTCCAGCGATTACGGGATCCTTTTATGTGCTGACCGCCTACCCGCTAATCTGGGGCTAGAACTTGAACAAACACTCATACATTTAGTTTGAGGTGTAACTGCTGTTGTGTTATTCTATGGAGTGCCAGATTTTTTCACAATCGGTAAGTGAGAGCAAGATGAGTGAAGGCCTTTACTAGCGCGTGTATGAATGACATGAAATTAAATCTTTTGTGTAACCATTTTGTTAACTTGCTTACCTGGTAATATATATCTTTTCTGTATACCCTACATTGTTCCTTTAAGTGGGATAGTTGATAATTTGTTAACTCTGTTTAAAACCCCCCTCCTTTTCATTTGCTTAGTAAAGGGAAGAACAATTGGGAAGAACAGGATTCTTTCTACCACCCATACCTAATTTTGTAACACCTCTTTTCAGAGTAATTAACTTCACTGTGAGGTTAACTTACCTATGTTCCTGATAACTATCTATCTTTGGACTGGGTTTATCTTTGTCTAATAAGCGGGACGGGCTTAGTCGATACCAATATTGTTCACTCCCTCCCTACCTTGTTATTTGCATTTTTCTGTAATTTTGATAATTCTTGCTGTAAACAAATGATTATTTTAGTGATATTTTTTTTCTAACTTTAATAAACAACATAAATTTAATCGTTATTGTATTGGACTACCCAAAGCCCATAAAACTTCCCCTATTTGTTTAAGATAGTTGTATCCACGTCGTCTGTGTGTTTGAAGCACCAAATCGGTGTGAGAGCAGGTGTGAGTCTGGAAACTGGCAAATAATTGTTTGACCAGTATGAGCCTGAAGAGTAGATTGAGAGAAACGATTTGTCGTAAATAAGTATGTCTTTACTCTCCTCCAGCACTCTGTGAAGCAACTATTTACTCTCTACATTTCTATCACTGAGCTTTTCACCATCATTCTACACTCTAAACCGGACTACTATTTTCTAAGACTCTTTCTCTCAAAACAAATTTACGACAAATGTCGTGAGAGATAACATCAGTACTTCCTGGGATATCAGTCAACACATCCTGATAGGATTGTAACAGAGTAGAAATTTGAGTGTGTTGATCGACTGATAGATCTGGAGATATAGAAACATCCCTCCCAGATTCTGATGCTTGAAGCGGAACAAAAGATAATGGCAGCGAGACATCTTTGAATGAAGACTCCTCATCGTGAATCACAGCAAGTGAGGAATAGTTTGAGTCAGACGCATCAATGGCCTCAAAAATTGGTTGAAGATTCCCAGGTCGGGAATGGAATTTTTGGAGCATATTGATGTGAAATGTTCTATGTTGACCCTTTATATCCACAATATAATCAACATCAGTTAACTGTGAAACCACTTTATACGGTCCCCTCCATGCAATTAATAGTTTATTCTCTTTTGTGGGAAGAAGCACATATGCTTCATCACCAGGCCACAATAAGCGTAATTTTCTTTTCTCATTAATGAATAGTCTGGTTTTTCCTTTTGCTCTCTCAGAAGCCTCTACTGCTATGTGGCATGCGTCAACAATCTTTTTTCGTAGATTTACAACATACTCATAAGAGGATTGAACCTCCTCTGACACATCGGAGCCCACGAAAAGCTGTTTTAAGATTGACATGGGACCTCTAAGCTTTGCCCCGAAAATTAATTCGAATGGCGAAAACCCAGTTTGTTCGTTTGGGATTTCCCGATAGGCGAACAAAACAGCTGGTAAAATTCTGTCCCAGTCCTGTGGACACTGTGAGGTAACCTAACCCAACATCTGTTTGAGTGTCTTATTGAATCTTTCTACCGTGCCGTTCCCTTCTGGGTGATAGGCACTACTTAGAGACCTCTCAATTTGAAAATCCTTCATAACCTGTGCCATAACTTCTGATGTAAATTGTCTACCTCTATCTGATAGTATTTCCTCCGGAAACCCCAATCTACTGAAAATGATCATGAGTGCATCAGCAACATCTCTAGTTGTGATGTTCTTAAGTGGTATCGCTTCAGGCCACCGTGTGCACATGTCAATGCACGTAAGAATGAATCTGTGGCCTCTTGCCGATACTACTGGTAATGGTCCTATGATGTCAATTGCCATCTTAGCGAATGGTCTGTTAGAGATATCAAAGGCCTGTATAGGTGCTTTGTGATATGCACCTTTCACAGCCACCCTTTGGCATGTCTTGCAAGTTCTACAAAAAGTTTTTACATCTTTGGTGACCCCAGGCCAGAAAAAATTGGACAGCACTCTTTGTTTAGTACGAGCTATCCCCAAATGGCCTGCACAGTTGACATCATTGGCATGTTGTAAAATAAAAGGTCTAAAATTAGTTGGCACCATGATCTGTTTTTTCTCAGAATTAGCATCATTAAAATTTCTAATTAGAATACCATTTTTTATGGTGTACCAGTGAATAGCCCTCTCGTTGTACACACCATCATCTTTTCTAGCAACCTTGAAAATTTTTTTCAATGAGTCATCATTATGTTGCATAGTAATGAATGACTCTTTACTGACAAGTGAAACTTGTAAATTGTCATCCTCCTTACCCCCTGATGCTGTACTATCATTGGCCTCTGCCTGAGCCTGTGCCCGTGTAGTAACTGCATTAGCAGTCAATAAATGCTGGTGTTCCCAACTTTTAATATCATCATCTGAGCACTCCTTCAGCCCAGGGAGGTTACCCAGAATCAACTCGCTGACTGGATTTTCCAACATACAAGCAAGAACATTCCTTGTGAAGTAGGGTGTGTTTATGTAAAAACAGGCAGTCTGATAATATTCAACTGTGCCCCCGAAGGTAACACATTTCACCTGTTTACCTGTGTAGCATGAGTTATCAACCAAAGATTGTCGCACCCCTACGGTAGTGCATCCCGTATCCCTGAGGACGGAAACATGTCTATGATTAACAAATCCCCTGCAAAATTTGAGTGACCCTTTTCCATCATGAGAAGCAAGTACTGGTAGAGGATGACCACAAATTAATCTGAGTACTTCATCTGTCTGAAAAAGAGTGTTGCAAGCAGAGCAATTTGCTTTATTAGAAAGATCAACACTGCATGCATTGGCATGCGACGTGGTCTCAAACCCTTGATTCCGAGCAACTGACTGGTTGTTTTGTTCAACAGCAGCATTAGACCTATGTGGGGGTCGAGAGCCTCTGTAGTGCTGATTATTCCTGTTGTTCTGGTAATTACAATCATTATTATAATTTGATCTTCCTCTGTTAGAATAGGAATTCTGAGTTCTGGTCCAGCCTCTGTTTGGTCCATTAAATTGTTGTTGAGGCATATTTCCCTGGTTATATGGTCGAAATTGACTGTATGCAAAGTTATACCGACCCCTGAAGGATCCGGCATTCCGGCTAAAATTTCTTCCCCAGCCTGAAGAATTATCAGGTGGTCCCTGTTTTTGATTTCTTGTATATATAGCCTTTGCTGAAGCAACTGGTAATGCCTCCTTGATGTTTGAGTTGCTTATATTCCTCCCAGGATGTGCGGTCATGAAACGTCGCCCCAAAATCTCCATTTCAGCAATGGTTTGTGGATCCCTCTCTTGGAGATAGGTCAAAAATTCTGGACTGACTGAAGAGAGAACCTTATCTCTTAGTATGAGATCCATAAGCGACTCAAAAGTATGATCGATTCGTGACAGTTCAATCCATCTCTGAAAAGTAAGCTTGATAGATGCAATGTATTCTGCGAAGTCCTTGGCCGAGTCAGGCAATAGAGTTTTGAATTTTAATCTATAACCGTGAGTATCCAGCTGGAATTTTTTCAATAATAATGCCTTTATAGAATCATAGTCACTCCTAGAGGCATCATCCAAAGTGCAGATAGCTGTAAGGGCTTCACCTGAAAATAATGACATTAATTTACTAGGCCATTCAGATTTGTCCAGTTTATGTTCCTGACAAATTGTCTGAAACCTGTTCAAGTAACACGAGATGTCATCGGATGGATGAAATTTGGGTAAATGAACCTTAAAAGGACACCCATGATCCCTTTTTGTTGTGCCCTGATTAGTGCTCTCCGCCGGTTTGTTCTCATTCTCCAGTTTAAGTTTTTGAAGCTGAATTTCAGCCATTTTTTGCTCATGCTCAAATTGTGCTAGCTTAAGCTTTTCTTCTCTTTCATCTTGCCGCTTCTTCTCCGCTAATTCTTGTTCTATTTTTTTCTCAGCTGCTGCAGCTTCTCTGTCTTCTCGCCTTCTCGTCTCAGCTAATTCTTCCTCTTCTTTAGCCACCTGCTCTAAAGCAAACTCTTTCAAGGCCTTCGCTTGAATCCCAAGTCTTTCACCCACGGTGACAAAATGTTCTAGGCGAGACATGTTGAGGTACATTTATGTAATCAATCAGTTACAACAATGATAAATCTTAAATAAAATTATATCACTTTCCAACAAATTGCCTTATACTTAATATCAGAACTGAACAATTCTGCACTATTCTCAAAGGAGACAGTAATATATATCCAAAGGAGCAACCAAGACAATACAATTTAAGTTATTTATATATATATATAGACAATCGATCAAGCCTAACAAGGACAATACTAAGGTATAAAGAAAGATAAGGTATAAAAGATTTAACAGGTAATGAAAAAAACGTAATCAGTAGAAGATGCACAATTTAATACATGAATCAACTGAATTGATAGTCAGATTCGATAAACAGAGCACGACCAATAATGATGAAAAATTAAAATAATCAACAGAATATGACAAAGACCAACATTAAAACACGTCCGAAACTAATAAAAAAAGAAAAAAAAATAATAATAATAATTGTAATGATCTAACAAGTTATGATCACCACACAGTACCTATAGAACAATTTGTGTGTGCCCGCTTTACGGCGAGGTGTATCACACAACAAGACAGCCGAGCCAACCTTGCCCGCTTATACAAGAATTACATATATTAATACATTAAAAAAGGAAAACAAACATCAGAGCTGATGGAGATCCAACCAAAATATTCATGAACACAGACCGAAAGATGTAAAAAATCGCACTTATCTTGTATGAAAATAAAACAATCTCCTTCCTCGCCTGAGATATGGTGCTAAGAAATGGATGTGCCGCTCTGAAACACTCCCCAACAATGTAAAACGATTCGTCACTAGTCCTTCCCTAAACTCCGGTCTGACAGGACTCCATTTTGAATTTGATTGTAGACTCGCAGAAGTCGCTCACTTGAAATAGTGACTGCTGGTAAATTGATATTTTCCTCTAATGAATAAAATTCTTCGATAACGCTGGCCCTCTTTTCTTTCCCACTGCCGACACCTTGATAATAATGACCACTCAGACTAATCTCATAATATTTTCGAAGTTACTTCTGCTTTTGTAATTAAGTCAATCACAGTTAATTCATAGCATTTTTTTCCTGGGATATTTCGAAAGTTACTTCAAAAATTTCTTGGACGGCCTCTCCTCCATTCAAACACCGCTCTGAGCAGATGTGACCTTCACCTTGTCCGTAAGTGGTCGAACTTTACGAGTAAACCATATGCTTGTAATGAATACACTAATCTCTTTTAAATGGAATTTAAATATGTACTTTTTAAGATCAAAATGTACGGTTTGGCTTCCTTCCAGTTTTTATGTAAAGAATGTTGCTTGCCATTATGTGGCGTCTCTCAACTTGCGCTTAGGATTAAATATTTAAGTTCATTGAGTTTAAAAAAGGCAGTAGGCAAGTGGACATACGGTAGTCCTCAAAATACCTTACTAACATGGTTTTAACATCTGCGAATTTGTGAAACTCTCATTTGTAGTCACAAGATTATCCTGGGCTGGGAATCCAGAATTATTGCAGTCTGCAAACTCCCTCTTGGGCATGGTTTGACATTCAAAAGAACAACTCACTTGTCTAAGACTTATAACCACACTTGGAAAACGGTTCTAATAGTTCCATGCCCCCAAAAGCTGGTGGCGTTCTCCTAAACGAATTGCGCTTAAAGGTTAATGATACTGGCATTATCAAATCATGAACATTAAATGTCGAGATCCAGTCCTGTAATCAGTATCTATTCTCTATGCCTACGATTGTTATGCCCCCAGGCTGAATATATAAGTACATTCGTGGAATCTCCTTGTTTCTGCAAAAATTGCTTATCATTGCTTTGGGTATCACCACGCATTCTCCTGGGTGGACTTGTATTGTTGGTCGGGTTTGGCGGTTGGTTTCCAAGTCAGCTGGCTGTATTTCCATATAGTTGATAGTTTTCACGCATGGGGGAAAACTTCTGTTTCTCTCCTAGTGGTTCATTTTGGGGGTGGGGGGGGGGTGGGGGTATGGGTGTGTGGGGGGGAGGGGGGTGGGGGGTTATCCAGGGGGGAACCGTTCTTGGGGTTCCTGGGGATCCGAAGGCAATTTAACCTTGCTACTTTCCTTTTATATGGGAATGTTGAAAAATTGAAATTTGGTTATATCATCAGTCAATGTCTTTTTAGGATGCGGCTAAACAGGTAACTTGGTACGGCCGTATCTAAGACTAGACCCTAGCTTTTCTGGTAAGGGGGTCCTTCAATTTGCTGATGTCAAACCAGTTCTGTGGGTTACAGTTGGTGCATGGCTTTTTTGGAGGGGCAGGTGTTTTGTGGTGGGGGGGGGGGTGGGGGTGGGGGTTTGGTGGGGTTCCTCCAATGTTTTTGTGTTGGGGGGTTTTGTGTTGTTGGTTTGTTTTTTTTTCCCCATTGGGGGGGGGGGGGGGGGGGGGGTTATATTTTTGTGTGGGGGGGGGGGGGGGGGTGGGGGGGGGGGGGTGTGGGGGTTTTGTCTTCAACATTTTTTTGTGGGGGGGGGGGATAGTTGGGGGGGGGATGGGGGGGGGGGGCATAGTGTCTGTCGTTGGGGGTGGTAGTCAATTGGTGTTGTTTTAAATGGTTGTGGAATCTCCCTCATTTCTTAGGCAATTTCCGTATCACATATTTTGATGAGGGGTGGTCACAATGGGAGCAAATTTTTTTGGTGGGTTGGGTTCTTGGGTAATGGGTTTTGCCTGTGGGGGGGTGTTTAGGATAAGTACTGTTTTTCCCTGTTGGTGGTTTATGGAATGATTTATTAGGGTATTTTTGGGTTTTTTTATATTTATGGATGGGGTTTGGGAGGTAATAATTGAGGGGGGGTTGGGTTTGTTGGGTTTGGTCGGGATTTCTTTGGTGGACTTTAGTAAGTTAAAAGTTAAGGTTATAAAAGATTTAAAGGTTTTTGGTTGGGGGTAAAGTGGGGGAAAGGTAATCAGTAGAACCTTCATATTTTTTTGAGTCTACATGAATCAGGTTTTGAATAGTCAGATTTGACAAAACTTGGGGTTTGCCATTCTGGGAAAAAATTATGTTAAACTCAAAGAATTGACAAAGACCAATCATTTGAAACAAGTCCGGTTTTGGTAAAGTTTAAAAAAATTTAGTAGCTGTTTATTTTTAATGAATGGGCAAGTTATGTCACGGGTGTGAACATGGAGTTGGGTGATTGTTTTGGGGGTGGTAGAATGTACACATGGGCCAGGTGGACGATCACATGTGTCCTTCAGCCCGAGTTAACTTGGTTTCTGTCCAGAATTACAGGGCGGTGGCACGGAGTACATTTCATGAATGCAGAGCTGATGGAGATCTTGCCAGTTAAATTTTCATGGGGGTTTGGGAACCAGAGATAAGTAGAAAAATTGTTGTGGTGTTGAACCTGAGCCTTTTTAGTGGGGGGTGGGTTTTTAGGGGTCTCCTTATGGGTGGGGATATGGAACAAACAGGTAAATTATGGATGTGTTTTTCTGTGGCTAAACAACACCATGTAAACTTACGATTGGGGACCGAGGGTGGGTTTTTTAAACTCGGGGGGGGACTCCATTTTGGATTTGATGTTGTAGACTGGTGGGGGGAAATTGGAGCGGGTAGAATTAGTTAAGGAACCCGTGAAAATTCTTTGAAAAACTCTGGCCCTTTTGATGCTTGTTGTTGTGTTGGGGTTCATTTATTGTCGTACAGCACAGTCGAAAGATGGTAAAAAATGGTGCCCAGGATTAAATTGATGTTAAATAAAACATCCATGCTCCAATGGTTGTATTCAGTTCATGTTGTTATTTCCATGGTTTCCTGCTATGGGACTGCTTCCTGTAAATTTATAAAATCTTCATTCACGAACTAATTTTCACTTTCTCCCCTACATTCCATTTGGGGTTATTATTGTAAGATTGGTAAGTTTTCAAAAATAGTGGACTTTTCAATTTCATAAATTCCTCGGTACTTGGCCCCAATAAAATCTTCCGGGGACCTCCAACTTGCGCTTTTTCACATCATAGTCCCAGACTATTACATCAAAAAGTCCCTAAACTTCCTACTTGTTTTGTTAGAGCCGCTCAAGAAATTTGACCTTCACTAAAAAACTTAAACCTGGTATTACACCGACACGGTTGCATCCAATTGAAGTTTTACTTGTTACGCATCTACAAAGGCATAACAAAATCCACGTATGGCCTTTAAAAAAGCATGTGGCGTTTTTCCCCTCCAAACTGCGTTAAGAACGTATTTTCATGAACCCCCCCATATTTTAATCAGCAACCTTTTCTACCTTCCACACAAGTTCGTTAAAGTCAGTTATTTGCTCCCATGGAATATGTTAGGTACCCGGGTTTTTTTCCGATTTCGTCCACACTCGCTGACAACATTAAACTTAATTATAAAACCCAACAAGTGTAACGTGGATCATGTAACAGTCTGTATAAATCCAGATCCCAGGCTCAAACCTGTGATCAGCTGTTTCTCTATAAACATACGAATATATAAGAACCGGAACATCGCCCGTCTCCAGTCTGCAAACATTGCTATATCATTTCTATCCACTCATCTACCTATCCTGTGAATGAATCAGGCACTCTGTCATTCCAGGATGACAAGACTAACTTCAGAACATATCCATCAAACACACCGACATCTGAAATATCTCGGAGCCATTTACACATGCATCCTCCCTCTTCCACGACACACCGCCCAATGCCCCAGTGAACCCTAGGCTAACATTTCCCCTCCTTTTGACCTCTCTTGCCTACAAACTCGTGACGTCGTATCTGCCGCAATGCGACAGATCGTAATAAAAACTAGTGGACGAGGCTATTTAATAGCTAGATATAAGAACATAAGTAACTGCATATAATATGTACGTCACACGCAGCAATAGAATATATATAGAGCCTTGCCGACCCAGTTCGATTACTCCAGTGACATATGAACTTTTTTAAAGCTAAACTTGTGGCGACCTGTTGCGGGTCTCGCTCCTCTGAATTTAACTGAGAACAAAGCCACCCAAGAAACACTTTTAAAATACTAATTCATAAAGTCGTTAAAACTGGAAGCAGAACAGTCGCCAGTAGCAATATTCTACTCATGCTCTCTTTTTGTGAAGAAGAACATAGATTTACCTGAACACTGTCTGTCAAGTATATTCAGTGGATTTTAACCCCTCCCCCCCCTCCCCCAACCCCACCCCCCTCCCCCCGAAGAAGAACCTATCTCAGTGTTTTGTAGTTGTGACATTACGGCAAAAGAAAGTTATCTCCACCAGCTGTGGCCATCTTAGAAACCACACCATACCTCACACTTAGCCAAGTGCCTGTGCCATTCATTAGGAACTTTAAAAAAAAAAAAACAACAGTAGCCTTTACGCTTCACCGTCTGGCGATTTTTTGAGACTATTAGCTACCAGCCCACCTCGATAAATCTGGGGCCTGACACAGAAGAACTAAAAAGACAATTTCCATTGTTCTACGGTATTATCTGCTGTTGTAAAATTCCTAGGAAGTGCCAGAAATCACCATTTGGTAAGTCTGTGTGTGTGCCTGTGTGCTGGCCAGCCAAGCGTGTTTTTGAATGAAAGGAGATTTAATCTTTTTTTACCCTTATAATTAGTTCGACCTAGTATTAAGGTGTACTGTATTCATTGTACGGGATTTCTCCTAGCGGGATTGTTTAACTGTGTTCATTTCCCCCTCCCGTAAAATTTGTTGGATAAAGGAAAACATTTGAGAACCCTAGCTTTTCCTCTACCCCCTTATCACTGTAACCCCTTGCCTCAGAGTAATAAATTTACCACTGGGTTAAATTGCCTATCTCTGATCATCATCATCACCCCCCCCCCTTGTCTTTGGGACTGGGTCTTTTCTGTTAGTAAATACAAGCGGGAAAAGGTGTATGGGATACTTCTCCTCAAACACCCCCTCCCCCCAACCCCTCAGCCTTGTCATATTTGTATTCTGTAACCTTTGATTTCTGACCGTAAATTGATAATTATTTGTGACTTGATTTTTATGATAATAAAAGTATTAAAACTTTATTAGCATTGGTGTCGGCCGGCCCAAATCAAACATTTCCCATATTTGTTATTGTAGTCCGTATTCATGTACGTTGAGCGTCAGAATCACCAAATCGGTGAGTGCGCCTGAGTGACTGGAACTGACAAACAATTGTTTGCTCAGAAGAGTGGTAGGAGTAGTTTTGAGAGTCAATTATTGTCGTAAACCGAGACTGTCTTTACTCTTCCCAGCACTTGTGAATCTACTACCTGACTTTGCTAAATCCTTATTCCCATAGAGCCTTCATTATCATTCTACACTCTAAAGGGACCAATATCCACCAGAACTCTCTCAGAAAAAAATTACGACACCAGCTCAAAACGCAAACCGACAGATGAGCCTTCTCGGAAAAAATTATATAGAGCAATCTTCCCATTCGTCCCATCACTATAACCAACGAGAAACCGTAACCCAGAGATCTCCCCATGAAAAATCTATATTCTACAAAACCAGATATCCCACCAACAAAAATCCTGATCAACCCACTCGGCCTGCATGTTAGCGCGGCCACAAAGGTCAAGACAAGAGAAAGACCCCTGCGCAAGGGACATCTGATCAGGTCAAGCACACCGGGCCTAATCGCATCGGATGCTTGCAAACAGCCTCGCAAGGAAGAATTAATGTCAGTGATTCTCAACCTGAGGGTGAGAGGCCCTCCACGCGAGGAACTTTCATTTTGAACGGGACGTCTTGTCTTTTTGACACGGGTTTATCTTTTGACTGTATTGTCGCAAGGCACCTGGCCAAACCCGGTCAAGAGACAGAAGACACCGTCAAACTATGTGGAGTTTTCAAGAGTGATGCACCCAGGACGCTTCCGATCGCACTGGTGGAGATACACTCTGATTTTGTCAGAGGTGTTATCAAAGCGGCTATTATGGATGATCCTTTCTACCCAGTCATACTTGGATGTAGATACGTGTTTATTGGGAAACCGAAAGAGCCGATTGTGGCAGCAGTAACCACAAGAGGGCAAGCTAAGAAGGAACGGGAGCCTACGCCTAATATGTTACCGAGGGAACTAAAAAAAGGCGCAACAAAAGGACCCTACTCTGGAGCCTTGCTTTAGGAAACTGCCCATGGCCAAGGACCCCAGACACAACGGAGACATCTTTTTTAAGGATGGCGTATTGTATCGTAGAACGGGCAATCCTGAACAAGGGCATAATCAGCTCCTAGTACCGAAACAGCAGAGAGACCAAATCTTGGAAATGGGGCCCTCTCTTCCCTTTAGCGGACATATGGGACAAAACGCCAATATTCAGACAATATCGACTCACTATTGGTGGCCATGAATGAACACTGATATTATCAGATACGCGAAATTCTGTGCCCAGTGGCAATGTGTGGCACCCAAGCATTGGACACCCCCAGTTCCCACGGGCGAAATGCCAATAGTGGGGACACCATTTGAACGGGTTGAAATCGACATTTTAGGACCCCTAGAAAGGAGTGGTTGATAAGGTGCATCCCTGTCGTACTCAACCACGCTATTTTTAACAGTCATAGACTAGGTGATGCGCCAGACAACAGAGGGCAATTCAAGAGGAATAAGATGGACTACATTTACTGCATTGGAAGATCTGGAATATGCAGATGACATTGCACTGCTAGCACATTCACATCAACACATCCAGGGAAAAAACTGATAGACTTAATAAGTATAGCCAGCAGGAGGGATTGAACATCAACCTAAAGAAGACAGAGGGCATGACGCTCAATGTGAGCAGCTCTGAGCCCATATCAGTAAGGAATCAGCAACTGGAACAGACAGATGCCTTCACATACCTAGGATGCATAGTAACACCAGACAGCGGAGCTAGCAAAGACATCAACAACAGAATAAACAACGCAAGAACAGCCTTTTTAATCCAAACAACATCTGGAAGTCCTCTCAGTACAGCACAAGCACAAAATTAGGATTATATCAGAGCTTGTGTGCTTTTTGTGCTTCTCTATGGCGCGGAGAGCTGGAGAGTTACAGAGAAGGAAATGCCGAAATTGTCCTTTAAAAAAAATGTGTTTCGTTATACATGTGCTCCATTATTTCCTTACAGATGCAATTAGGAAATTTTAATTTTTAAAAGAAAAATATTTTTATTAACTAACATTGTCTTCCATCTTCGGCTGTCTACCATGGGTTCCCTGTCACTTGAAGCCAGATCTTCTTTTGTTGGAAGCTAGTAATGGTCATGTTTTGTGTTCTAGATTTGAGCTGTACTAAAACAACTGACCAATACATTGGGTTTTACGTCTATTTATCAAGCACCATGTTCTTCCTACAAGCTATACAACGTCCTTAGTTTTCTGTCTTCTGTGATAGAATCATCATCATCATCATCATCATCATCATCATCATCATCATCATCATCATCATCATCATCATCATCATCATCATCATCATCATCATCATCATCATCATCATCATCATCATCATCACCACCACCATCATCATCATCATCATCATCATCATCATCATCATCATCATCATCATCATCATCATCATCATAATCATCATCATCATCATCATCATCATCATCATCATCATCATCATCATCATCATCATCATCATCATCATCACCATCATCATCATCATCATCACCATCACCATCATCATCACCATCACCATCATCATCATCATCATCATCATCATCATAATCATCATCATCATCATCATCATCATCATCATCATCATCATCATCATCATCATCATCATCATCATCATCATCATCATCATCATCATCAAACAAATCACTACAGAAACCACTGCCGCAAGAGCAGATAATGTGCTAGTGCAAGTTTTGCCAGGGAAAAGGGTGCGCGGGGGGGGGGGGGGAAGGGCAGCTGCAGTGGCGTTCTCGTGGGCCATTGGAAGCAAACGTTGGTGCTGATGGGAGAATTGCGCTAGTCTCGGATAGATCGCACATTTAGGAAACCTGTTGATACTATTACAAGGCAGACCTTGTTCTGGAGAACCCAGGGTGATGCAGGTAGAATTTATTTGACAGAGAAACAAATGGAGAAGAGAACTGAAAACAGACATAATAGAGATTAAGAAGACATGGACACGGAAGGCTTGGCATACATTTGTTGACAGGCTTTGTTCCTTTGTGAGCTGAAGGTAATAATGATGATACTGGCAGAATTCACTTTGTTACCTGGCGCACCTGGGGTGCACAATTTCTTACCGTCTCTGATGTCAGCATGAGCTGTGTTTTCAATTGGCTCTCATTGAATAATTCAATCTCCTTAGCGCTCCCCGCGGAGTATGGAACCACTACTGTAGCTGATGCCTGCAGCATTCATGTGCTCTTACAGCAATGGATTATGTAGCCAGTTATTTGACATGATAAGGTTGCCAGCCTCATGCACAGCTTCATGTTAGTGGCCTGTACGACATGCTGGGGTGAGTAGTAGTTATATTCTTTCTTTTTCTTTTCAGATTCTACGGGAATTATATTAATGCAGAGGCGTCCCTAAAGTACTTGGCACCCGGGGCGGACCGCCCCCCCCTCGCACCCCCCCTTAGTACGCCACTGATTACATGTGGCCACTTTATCAATGTATTTCTCTCTCTAGGGCCCCAACCCCACCTCTTTGAAAATAAAGTTCATTTGTTCTCTCTCTCTCTCTCTCTCTCTCTCTCTCTCTCTCTCTCTCTCTCTCTCTCTCTCTCTCCCTCTCTTTCTCTCCCTCTCTCTCCCCTCTCTCTCTTTCTCCTTCTCTCTCTCTTCCCCTCCCTCTCTCTCTCTTTCTCTTCCTCTCTCTCCCTCTCTCTCATTATCTCTCTCCCTCTCTCCCTCTCTCTCTTTATTTCGCCCTCTCTCTCTCCCTCTTTTCCCTCTCTCTCTCCTTTCTCTCAGGTCAAAGCACTTACAGCAGTTTGTCTCTTATCAAGACATGTCTACAGCAGGTCAACATAAGGTCAACACTACAGCAGGTCAACACTACAGCAGGTCAACACTACAGCAGGTCAACACTACAGCAGGTCAACTTCCAAGAAGCCTGCACTGAAACATTCATGTACATTTGCAGCATTAGATTCTGTAGCATTTTGTTTTAAATGTTGAGGTTTCTAACCCCCATACACAGGCTGTACCTTATCTCTGTGTTCCTGGATTAATGCTTTAGACTTTAGAGCACTGTTTCTCAAAGTATTTGATGTGGCAGACCAACAATATTTTGTTGAAATGTGTCGCAGACCGGTTCCATATTTTTTTTTCTCCCATGTTATTTGTATATTCACACATGTTGGTACTTCTAAAAGCGAAATTTTATTTAAAACTGTCAGCTATGTCAACTGATAATTAATTTTTGCTTGATTTTGCTGCTATTTGAACAGTTCTTTTTCTCTTCTGGAAACTCGCCCATTGACTGCCGGTCCATTGGCCACAACCGGAGTCTTCTTCTTTGATCCTTAGCCGCCGACCGTCAAAGCAGTCAGTGGCCATCACGCCTGGTGGCGTCTTGTAGGGCAACAACAAATTGATTCCACTTTGCTCAGTCGTTGGCCATTCTTCGTACAGTGCCCCAACTCTGGTTCATTCTTTGCATCTCAGCCTCCCCATTCCTCCGCCAAGTTGTTTTTGGTCGGCCTCTCTTTCGTTTTCCTTCAGGGGTCCATAGCATAGCTGTTCTTGTGATGGCATTGGGGTCTCTTCTGAGGACATGGCCAACCCAGCTCCAGCGTCTGCCAGCTATGATGGTGTGCATGTCTTCTTGCTTGCTCCGAGTAAGCAGATCTTGGTTGGTGATGGTATTCGGCCAAAAGATTCGGTAAATTTTTCTTAGGCCTGTTGTGTGAAAAGATGACAATTTCGACATTTTCATTCATTCATAACCCTCCACTCCCAAAGGAGCATAGGCCTTCAGCAAACACATGCCAGGTCCTCCTGTCACGTGCCATCATCTCAAGTTCCTTCCACGTTCTCCTCATCATTTTCACCTCTGTTTCCAGCTCTCTTCTCCATGTGCTTCTTGGTCTACCTCTGCTTTTCTTGCCTTGGGGGTTCCAGAACAAGGACTGCCTTGCAATGCTATCAACAGGTTTTCTCAGTGTGTGTCCAATCCATCGCCATCGTCTTCTTCTCATCTCCTGTTCCACTGGCACTTGTCTAGTTCTTGTCCTCAGTTCCACGTTGGTAACCTTGTCATACCATTTTAATCCCTCTATGCAAGCACCCATTTATGAAAGTCTGTAGCTTTTTGGTTGTTGTCTTTGTTGTTCTCCATGTCTCCGAGCCATACAATAGGACTGACTTCACATTTGAGTTGAAGATTCTTATTTTCGTGTTGGATCCGATTTCTCTTGATCTCCATATATTTCCCAATGCAATGAAAGCTCCTCTTGCCTTTTGTATTCTTATTTTGATATCATTGTCTGTCCCTCCAACTTTGTCTATATTGCTGCCAAGATATGTGTACGATTCTACATCTTGTATTAGTGTTTCTTCAAGTTCAACCCTGTTATCATTACCTGCATTTATTCTCATTATGTTTGTCTTTTACCTGTGTATTTTCAGACCCAATTGCCGTGACCTCTCATCGAGTGTTTTCAATTTGTCCTGCATCTGATTACGGTTATGGGACAGAAGAGCCAAGTCATCAGCAAAATCCAAATCATCCAACGGCTTAGTCAGAGTCCACTGGATTCCATTTCTGTTGTGTGTTGTCGATGATCTCATAACCCAGTCTATTGCTAGTAATAGTATCCAACAAATTCCAAGTGCTCCAACAGCTGGAAGAAGTAGAGAATACAGAAGACTATTGGCAGCAGGTCAAAACTGTATGGAATGAGACATGTGAAGAAATACTGAGGGAAAAGGGAACGACAACATAAAGCATGGATAACAACAGAAACCATCAATAAGATAAAAGACAGAAAAAACAAAAAAGCAGATTTCAACACAAGCAAAACCAGAAGTTCCAAAGCCAAGGCTCTAGAAGTGTACATAGAAGCAAACAAAGAAGTAAAAAGAAGTATCAAAAGAGTCAAGGGGAAGTATATTGAGGAGTTGGCAAGAGAGGCAGAAGATGCTGCAGCCAAAGGAAATATGAGAGAACTGTATAGCAACACAAAGAAGCTAACAGGGAAATACAAGCAAACAAGTTGCCTCATAAAAGACAATAATGGAAAACTGCTCAGCAATATACAAGAGCAAATGAAGAGGTGGACATAATATTTTGAGGACCTTCTCAATAGACCAGCTTCACAAAACTTCCCGGACATCCAGTCAGCAGAAGAAGAGCTACAAATTAACGGTGAAAGACCAACGAAGGAAGAAATAAAGAAAGCCATAAAGCTTCTAAGAGATGGAAAAGCGTCTGGACCTGATGACATTCCAGCAGAGGCCATCAAAGCAGATATCGACACGGCTACAGAGATGTTGTATAAATTACTTGGTAAAGTCTGGGAAAAGGAAGAGATACCAGCAGAATGGAAGGAAGGATATCTGGTTAAGTTGCCTAAGAAGGGAAATTTACAAGAGTGCACAAATTATAGAGGAAAAGTACGAGTATTAAACAGGATTATCCCTGAGAGATGAAAAGAGTCCATAGACAAGAATTTCGACATTTCCTTCTCTGTAACTCTCCAGCATTCCGCACCATAGAGAAGCACAGAAAGCACACAAGCTCTGATATAATCCTAATTTTGTGCTTGTGCTGTACTGAGAGGACTTCCAGATGTTGTTTAGACTAAAAAAGGCTGTTCTTGCTTTGTTCATTCTGTTGTTGATGTCTTTGCTTGCTCCGCCGTCTGGTGTTACTATGCATCCTAGGTATATGAAGGTGTCTGTCTGTTCCAGTTGCTGATTCCTTACTTCTCAGGGTTGCTCACATTGAGCGTCATGACCTCTGACTTCTTTAGATTGATGTTCAAGCCCACCTGCTGGCTATATTTATTGTCTATCCGTTTTTTCCTGGATGTGTTGATGTGAATGTGCTAGTAGTGCAATGTCATCTGCATATTCCAGATCTTCAAATGTAGAAAATGTAGTCCATCTTATTCCTCTTGGACTGCCCTCTGTTGTCTGGCGCATCACCCAGTCTATGACTTAAAAATAGAGTGGTTGATAAGGGGCATCCCTGTCGTACTCCTGCCTTCACCTCAAAGGTTAGGTTTCTCTGCCCAACGCTACACGTAACGTTGGCATAGAGGCTTTTTATGATTGATCCTGCTTGTTCTTTCCTCAGCTTGTGGTCTACTGCTTTTGAAATTCTCTGTATAATTATCCTGCCTTGTATTTGCTGGGAACTGAGAGAAGAGTGATTCCTCTCCAATTATTGCAGTCTGCAAGATCTCCATTCTTGGGCAATTTGATAATTATTCCTTTGTTCCACTCCGTTGGTGTTGTCCCTGTTTTCCAGACTTGTGCAAATAGTGGTTCTAATAGTTTTGCTGCTAGCTCAGGGTCTGTCTTAAATAGCTCTGCAGTACATTATCATCGCCAGGAGCTTTTCCATTCTTTAACCCTTTGATTGCTGTGATGATTTCTTCTTTTCGTAGAATGTCTGTATTAACGTCTAGATCGTTTTCAGCCTCAGGAACATTCAATTGACAGACAGACAACCGGAGTAGCACCACTTTAAATTATAGATCAGGCCTGGGCAGACTTTAGTATGCCAAGATGTACTTCTTTTTTCAATAGACATGATAGCAAAGATTAAGAACTGATGTAATGATATTTTTGTGTTTAAGGGAGACAAGAATGCAAGGGAAGTAATTATTGCATGTAGTATACGTAAGATTCAAGATTTTCTGCATAAACAGGTACGATGGTTTGCTGAGTTAGCAAGTATTAGCTACTGCTCCACCAGGTATCTCATGAAAAGCAACTAATACAGGGTTGTGCATGAGTCGTGTGAAACGCAACACAAACCACAACTGTAAGAGTATATGCATGCGTGGCGCAGGCTTTATGAAAGGTAACCAGGTGCAGAGGTGGCTGTATGTTCTAGGGTGTATCACCATCATTTCATGATTGTCCTTTGCGATCCTTACGGAGCATGGAGCCAGATGGTCCCATTGCAGGAAGCCAGCATCAAGCATTCACATGCTCTAGCAGCAATGGTTTCTGTGACAATCTGTTTTACATGATGAGGTTGCCATCTTCATGCACAACTTCATGTTAGTCGCCTTGTACGACATGTCTGAGGTGCAGTAGTCCCGTTCTTTCTTTGTCTTTTCAGAAGCCCCCCTGGAACTAAAAAGGGGGGGGGGGGTGGAGCGAATAGGTGTATGAGTTAATGTATTAATCCATCCATCAATGCTCTAAGCCAGTGTATCTTAACCTTTTAGAAGTCCAGCACCTCTTTACAGCATCTTAAGAAGCCTTGCACCCCTTTACAGCATCTTAAGAAGCCTTGCACCCCTTTACATCATCTTAAGAAGCCTTGCACCCCTTTACAACATCTTAAGCAGCCTCGCGCTCCTTTATATTATCGTAAGAAACCTAGTACCCCTTTACACCAGCCTCAAGATTAAGCCATGCATGTCTAAGTTCACACTGTCTCACGATGAAACCGCGAATGGCTCAGTAAATCAGTCGAGGTTCCTTAGATGACACGATCCTACTTGGGCAATTCTAGAGCTAATACATGCTTACCAAGCTCCGACCTTCGTGGAAAGAGCGCTTTTATTAGTTCAAAACCAATCGTCGTTGCCCTTCGCGGGGCGCGGCGTCCCCACTGGTGACTCTGAATAACTTTGTGCTGATCGCATGGCCTCACGTGACGGCGACGCATCTTTCAAATGTCTGCCCTATCAAATGTCGACGATGAGGCAGAATGGAATGACTGCACCATTGTATGGACATGAGGTATAGCATACATGTGGGCAGAGACAACGTACAAATCCTCTGTGGAGAGGAAAGGAGCTGAGATGGCACAGGCGTCTGGCTTCTGACCGGGTGGGAAGAAAAGTCCACAGGAACCTCAGCTTCACATGAAATTGCTATATGTTATTGGGCCGAAGGGCTAAAGCCCAAGCGCCGCTGGATCGAAAACAACAACAACAACAAGCCTCGCATCCCACTGTCGTCTAGCTCACAAAATATGCCAAAAATGAGAAAAAGAAATGTTTTGGGAAAATGTTATTTACAAAATGTGACTAAGAGTCGGCATTGAATTCACAATACCAATGTTCTATTGTGTACAAATACATTCGAGTTCTGTGTGGATGTCACGGGGTGTTTTGGCGGTGTTACGTGTGTATGAATGTTCCCATGCTCCAGCGGGAGTTTATTAGTCATTTGAGTTGTTGTGAGTTGGGTATGTGTTGGTGTCGTTTTCATAGTGATGAATTGAAACGCGAATGGTTACAATGGAATAAATGTCAACAATGTCTTTCAAACGAAAAACCAACAAGTATTTTGAATTGTGTGAACTGGTCAAGTATTGGCATCACACGAGTCGTTGATAACTTTACATAGATTTTATTCACCAGGACACGAAGTGGACAAGACGGACATCGTCACAGGCGCAAAGATCACACGACAACATATTGATTATTACTGCTAAAGTTCCTGAAGATTCTCTTCTAGTAAAGACCTCTGTCCATAGACTAAGGATTACAAAACTGTTACCGTATAATATCCTTCTCAGTCACGACCGTTGACCTTCTTTCAAGGACGTCTATCATGGTAACGTATACATACTCTGGGGTGAAATCTTCCATATTACATTTGTTAAAATTCCCAGACGTTCTTCATACATAGCGTTGTACATCATATAATTTTCACACAAAGTCATATACGATAATCCTAACAGTAAAGGCTTTCAGTTGGCTAACCTCTCTTTACATCCAAGCCACGACTTTGGCATTGAAGCATGTACGGCATATAAAACATGTGCGTAAGATAAACAATATAACTTCTTCTGCTCGTAGGAATTCTCCGTCTACGATTTAAATCTTAAAGGCAAGCGACTCTGTAGATCCATTCTAGGAACATCTTAATTCCCGCTAGACTAGTATTAGAGCGGCCTTTTTCATACAGCATTAAAATAAGAAGTGGGACGATAACTCACGTGACATTCCTGATATTGGTTTCGACCTGAAGACCAATACAGATCACTAGAATAAATGGCTTCCTTAAAAATGCCATTGAATACGAAATATAAAATTACTATCATGGACACAAGCCAGTTCCATGTTTCCACTTCAAAACATGACGTCACAAACTACTCAACTAGGTTACACGTGCGTCCAAAGCAACACTCACTGCTTTGTGCACGTCAGTGCGCGAATCATTCGACCGCACAAATAATATAACTACATAAAACTGGTGCGTACATTTGGCAGGACCGAAGATTACCCCCTTAGGTAATAAATGTACGTAACAGCTCGCTTGAGTTGTAATATTTTAGTTACAAGCAACGTTGTGAGCATTGCTTAAGACAAGCGGTTAGCTATAGTTATGCGTGAATGAAGCTCAGTGGAGTGTGGAAGGTTTTCACGTGTTTGGTGAATACGAATGAAAGGGGTCAGTCAGAGAGAGATGTGTGTTGGGTCAGTAGAGGGTTGAGACAGTAGAGAGTAGACAAGAGACATCGAAGAGCGTAGAGAAGAGAAGGGTGGATGTCTATAGTAGTGCGCGAGTAGAGGGCCAGAGTTGTGCAGTGGATTTATGAAGTATCCTATTTTGTGGCTGTAGATATTCCGAGAATCAGAGTGATAGTAGAATAGTCGGGATTTGTTATGTCTCCAATGATTGTAATGGCCCTGCGCCCATTGTGACGTATTTGTGATATTATATATTCACGGAGATTGATATGGTTGTTGGAGTTGGTGTATTACTCATTAGATAGTGAGCTATACGAGCGGTGTATGAGTGTTGTATGATCTTCTACATCCACCCACATACACCCTACTCGTCACAGTATTATATAACGTTAATGATGAATCGCTTTATAAAATACCTGGCATGTCTCGCACACCCTACAGGTAAGTCTCACGACTCCACGGGGTGCATGCACCCCTGGATAAGAAGAACGGCTCTAAGCTGACAGTTCAAACGCCAAACGCCATCAACTACATTTACATCAACATTCTTAGAGAAACGTGCCTCATCATACTCATTCAACGCCCTTCAGCTTACCCAAGAGCATAGGCCTTCAACAAACTTATGCGAAGTCTTCCTGTCCTGTACCACCATCTCAAGATCTTTCCGTATCTACATTTATCACATTGCCTCGTTTCATTTGGCTCATGATGATGGTAAAAATCATACACGACACGTATCACAAATAGCTACAACGTGACTAAAGTTCACACACACATGAGATCAATAAACACAAAATAAATATTCCACAATATAGGAGTATAAGATTAAAGGGCTTTAATTGGTTTGTATCTGATACACTAACATTGACAGGTATTTCATATCTGCATCTAACATACATTAAACAGTATAGGTTGATTAAATAGTCATTCCCTATTTTTAAATGTTTATATATTCGTTTGTCTCTGTCGGATATACGCAGTGTTGCCACTCTAAATTGTGAAAAAAAAAAAAAACCTAGATATCAGCGACTTGGGCTACTTTATGCGATTTTTGGGCTACTTTGGGCGATATTTGAGCTATTTTGGCCGATTTTGGGTGAATTTGGGGGAAATCTAGGTGGCGTACTCCAACTAAGGAAGGAAAATGACACTTAGACGGGACCAAACAAACCTAGATCTAGGGGAATCCATCTAGGAGTGGCAACGCTGAATATACGGGTAGCAGATGTCAAAACAAGGGGCAATAACTGCTATTTGACTAGTAGTTGTGTTTTTAATTTCTTCTTCTTCTTCTGCTTCTTCTTCTTCATACACTCTCAGACGTGTACTTGAATTCTTTCAAAGAAAGCAGTAGTCAGTTTGAGGGTATTTGAATCTTTGTAGAGCTTTTCCACGAATAGTACTGGTCTCGGCCATATGCGCTTTCTCTGTTCCGCATATGTTGGGCAACTTTGAAGCAGATATTCAGCAGTCATTTTATCAGAGCCACAGTTACAATGATCGATAGTTCCTATCTTTTTAAGTTTGTTGAATAGATGGTATCTCAATCTGTTGTGGCCAGTGTGAAGTCTGAAGATTACCACTTGTTCTCGTCTGTTGAGTTGGTAGTATGCATCATTTTGTGTGTGAACTGGATGTTCTACATCCCATTTGTTTCTGTATCTGATTCTGATAAAACTCTTTGCCTCCTCGAAAGTTATGCTTGCATCAGGCTGAGGTAGTTTTCCACTTTCCTGTGCCAAGCTGTCAGCCTCTTCATTTTTAATTTCAAGAAACAAAACAATAAATAAATAAAGTAAAACATAAAATGGCTAAAAAGTGACGTTAAAAGATAGTAAAAATGGCTGATTGCTATGAAATCATTTGTTCAACAAACAATATCTTACCCTGTGCTATAACGCTAATATGACACAGCATTCTACATAATTAACAGTTAGTTAATTCTCTTTATTTTAACAACTGTTTATCTAAATTAGTTGGACAGAAGTGACAATATAAACATTTAAAAATAGGTCGTGACTTTTCAATTCAACCTGTATATGACAAAAATGCATTGAGAATTTTATAAACATATTTTACAATTCATAACACATCAAAAAAATTTGTGCTCCCTAACAGCGTACAGTCATGTAGTCTGTACAAAGACATTTATTGGTTCTAGCTTATTACTTCTTGGTACTGACATGTGCGACGAGAATTAACCAGAAATGAATACACCTCATTCAGTTAGTTAAATATATTTGATATAAGTTAGTTGCTTATCCTTTACAGGACGTGGCAATCAACCCCAGCTTTTATTGGCTGTTTGTGATTTTTCTAGGCAATTTTTTTCATTCAGTAGTTTGCCATTGCTTTCTGAACGGTACGGCGCTTATACCATTGTTAAAAATCCACACAAAGCGATGTGCTACCAAACCGCCTGCAGCGGGTTTCGAACCTGGTATATCTGGATTATGAAACTGCGTTCATATCCATTAGGCCACAGACGCCGACATATTTGATATATAGACATAAAAATGGTAAAGGGAGTTCCATAACTGATACTGCTGTAGGGGAGTGAAGTGTTAAAGACTTCACTTATACTAGTTCTCAGCTTTCTGATGTAGGTGACCGGTTCCCTTCCTTGCTGTCTTTGCTTTTCCTAACTCATGAGCAGAGTCAGACACCCATTTATAACTGGACAGACTGGAGCATAATGCTACAAGGTTTGAACCCAGTAACTTTGCCTTGTAGCAAGCACTCTAACCACTTTGCTACTCGATGCTCATATGCATATAGTCCACAGTGGACAGCCAGTCAATCATGATGAACCGGTAGATCTCAGGGGATGATTTGGTAGATGTTTAGGTGACGGAGGTGGGAAAAAAGTTAGAATTTTTAAGTTGGGGAATGTTTTTGAGTAACCCTCTCCCGATGGCAAGTGAACGTGCTATTCTTAGGATTACAGGTACTTTTTCGCTTTCCTTAAGAAAATTGAAAAGCTAGCTTTCTAAAATTTGAGAAATGTACAAAATAAGAGAACGATCTATTCTCTGAAGTGAAGTTAACAATCGGTAAAGTATTAATCAGTTTAAATTGTCCACTGCTCTGAAGATGGAATTGCAAGAATAGAGCGTCTGGCAGAGAAAAAAAAAAGTTTCATATATGCTGTACACCAGGGGCGTCACTAGGGGGGTGCGGGGGGTGCTGACCACACCCAGGTGACACCATCAGAGGGGGTGATCAGCTGAGGGAGTGACATAAAAATGACTGTCTATAAAATGTGTGTGCAGTGTTTCAGCAGAAATTTATTAATTTTTATAAAAATATCCCTGTAGTTAGCTATAACCACAAAATCATTTTTCGTAAGCTCAGCTTACATGTACTGTATCAATATACCTACAAGGCTAAAACTCTATGCTAGTTTACTTTTTGAACCTTCTAATGCGCATCAAGTGAAAGTGAGTTGGCGAAAGGCATTGATTTCGATGAAGTGATTCACAAGTTTGCAGATTTGAAGGCCAGGAAAGGAAAGTTATGATTTAGTCGAGATGTTCACTAAGTGCTGAAATGCTTGTGTATTTGTTCCTGTTTATTTTTTTGGTATTATTTCATTTATGAGTATATTTCCATATGCATTTACGAGTAACATTAGTACAAAAAACATTACTAAGGATTCTGTATGGTCTGGTACGGGAGGAGGTCCATGGGAGTGACACCATGAGTTACCGCACCGGGTGACACCAACTCTAGTGACGCCTCTGCTGAACATATCCCAAATACGCTGAAACATGAAAGCAGACGTAATTTTTATCTTGGTAGATCTTTAGATAGCTCAGTGTCTGTGAAGTAGATTCTATAGCTTCTGGGTTGCCTACCGCTGATACAGACTTTGGGGGTCGTCCACATGTGACGTCACACAGCGAGGAGGAACGGGGTAGGTGGATCAAAATTGTGTGACGTTGTGTGACGATAGGGGAGGGGGAATTTGGAATAATGTGACGTCACACAAAAATATACGAGTCACACTCGCTCTTTCATAAAGATTGTATCAACCGCAATAGTTAACTTTCATCTGCAATAGTTAACTTTCATCAACAATAGTTAACTTTCATCCACAATAGTTACCTTTTTTTCCGCAATAACGAACAGCTCCCTCGTGGACAACTTATGTTAATATTATAATTTCAACTGAAATATCGGATAATTATTATAACCTTTATCTGTTTTAATTATTTTTAGTTATATATTTCTCTTTTACATAATGTAATATGCACCTTAAAAAAAAGAAAAAAACAGACTAAATAAACTGTACTGTGTAAAATTAGATTTCTAAAAAACAGTAACAAGTTATCACCATCACGACAACAGTCTGATGAGATAAAGACACATGTTTAACTAGTTGAATTAATGTGTGTAGGCTATGTGGGTTGGGGTAAATAAAATGCAAATGCTTTTAGATGAGTTCTACATTGGACCCTCTCTCGTGCTGGGACGCAGCACACGGAAGGGAAGATCTTTTAAAAAAAAAAACACTATGATGAGGGGCCACAACTAGCAGGTCTGAAAATGCACAGGGAAACAACAAAGATAATGAGAATAAATTCAGGAAACGATAACAAATCTGCAGTTGAAGAAACATCACCACCGGATGTAGAATCATACATGTACCTTGGCTGCAATAACAGACAATGATATCAAAATAAGAATACAGAAGGCTAGGGGAGCTTTCATTGGATAGTTGTTGATGTGTTGGAATAGAGTTTGTCAGAAAGTAATTACAATGTTCAGAGCTTGAGATAGTTGTTGATGTGTTGGAATAGAGTTTGTCAGAAAGTAATTACAATGTTCAGATCTTGAGATAGTTTTGGTATGTTAGAACAGAATTTGTCAGAAAGTAGCTACAATATTCAGATCTTGAGATAGTTATTGGTGTGTTCGAACAGAGTTTGTTAGAAAGTAGTTACAACATTCAGATCTTGAGATAGCTGTTGGTTGGTTGGAACAGAAAGTAGTTAAATGTTTAGATCTTGAGATAGTTGTTGATGTGTTGGAATAGAGTTTGTCAGAAAGTAATTACAATGTTCAGTTCTTGATATAGTTTTGGTGTGTTAGAACAGAATTTGTCAGAAAGTAGCTACAATATTCAGATCTTGAGATAGTTATTGGTGTGTTCGAACAGAGTTTGTTAGAAAGTAGTTACAACATTCAGATCTTGAGATAGCTGTTGGTTGGTTGGAACAGAAAGTAGTTAAATGTTTAGATCTTGAGATAGTTGTTGATGTGTTGGAATAGAGTTTGTCAGAAAGTAATTACAATGTTCAGATCTTGAGATAGTTGTTGATGTGTTGGAATAGAGTTTGTCAGAAAGTAATTTCAATGTTCAGATCTTGAGATAGTTGTTGGTGTGTTGGAACAGAGTTTGTCATAAAGCAATTACAAAGTTCAGATCTTGAGATAGTTGTTGATGTGTTGGAACAGAGTTTAGATCATGCTAAAATAGAGTTTAGATTATATTTGAATCCAGTTCAGATAATGTTGGAATATAATTTACTGGAGTTGAAAGATAATAGACACTTCCCATCATAAGATAAATTGTTTTATTTTACTTTTTCTTTTTAAATATCTTTCCAGGGAAGAAGCAGTGTACCATCTTAAATTACTTTTTATATTTCTCAGGATATTTTAAAAACACTGTCTGGCTCCCATTATCCACAGATTCCCTTTCTCTGTAGCCAGATTTCTTTGCCTCTGAAGGCCTGTGATGGCTGCTGATTTGGTTAATTCTGATAAGGTAATTTAATCAATTTGATTTTATGTGCAGCAACCGATAGTGACTTTCGTGTGGTTCCGTTGAGCCTCTGGTGAGACAAAGAAAGAATAAGCCTACCACTGCTTCCCCATGAATGCCATAAAAGACGAGTAATATGAGGTTGTGTATGGGATTTGCAACCTCATCATGTAAAAGATATTACTACAGAAACGACTACTGCATATGAATGCTTTGTGCACGCTTACTTCAAGGAGCCAGCTACAATGGTGGGGTTGCATTCTCCATTTGAAGCCAAATGGAAGATGATGATGATGTTGATAGTGGTTTTGTCCCCGCCAACTTCCTTATCACACCATTTCTCATCCCACCTCTTACATTAGAAGTATTCTCATGACATGTTATGTTAGATTCAGTGATCTTCCTTTCTTGTGCTGTAGACAGTGACAATGTTTGCCACTGACAACAAAGGGGCAGTATCAATACGCTGTTTATCAGCTGTGCTCTGCCTTCGTCTAGGTTAGTACTTAAGTGATGGGGTAATTCTGATATCATTGCTACCTTTAACATTTAATTTTTATTTATCGATTTTTGTCATGCTCTGTGAATTTGCTTGAAGGACTTCTAATTCTTTGGCTCTTTTAAAATCAAGGCATTGCTATAAGAGTTGTAAGTGATCATCGATGGATGCTAACCATTATTGCTTCTGTTTTAATTATCATATTTGGACCTGACTTCTACCCTGGGGGTGTAGAGGTTTGCCAGAGAGGGCGCCATACTATCCTATCGGGTGTCTTCCTCCTGGCCTGCTTTCAATCTAGTCCTTGGTCTGTGGTAAAGTGGGATGTTATAAATATTTATAGGGGACTTAGTGTACTGACTGAGATCAGCTGTGAAGGTATCTATATCTAATAAGAGTAGTGTATTATAGATAACCTTACTTACTGCCACATATGTATACCTCAGCCAAAATTATTCTGGAATAGTGTGATGACTACGTTATATGTCTAGGGTATGTGTATGATGAAGTGTAAGTCATAACAACAACAGACAGATAAACAATTTAATTTATTCCACCACACTTGACAACACTGTGACACTCACATACATATAACACTCTAAGAGGATATCTTAAAGGAGTCACTGATAACTTTTCAAATAACAATATGTATTCAGTGCTGTCATGAATGTATATGTGTCCTGATTCAAATACAAAGGGAACCAGGAATCACAATCAATTTTAATTATAAGTTATATGTACAGAATTTATTAATATGATTCGTGTAGTGACATATATTATTAATGGTATCCTATGTGTGTCAGTTGTGTAGTAGTAATATGAGGTAATACTGGTTTTGTTTTGTTCAAGCTCTGTTGGTATTTGTCATCATGACTTCAATAGTTTGTTTCTATTGGAACTAGTATTGGAGATGTTCTCAGTTCCTGGTATTAAAACAATTAAATTCCCCTCTTAATCTTAGTTTACAATGTCATTGTAAGATGGGGTACATAATGTTGAGCTCCATGGCCACACTCTCTTATCTTGCGTGATGACTGCAGTAAAAGACTCCTCTGCTCGATAACTGTACTGAGTTCTGGAGCCACCCCACTGGTTGCTATATGGACCAAGGAGTATGCTGTCCACTTCTGGCTTCAGCAAAGCTCTGACCAGGTGCTGCTCAATAACTTTAAGACCACGGTCCCACAATTCATGGAAATAATAATAAACAGTTTCGTTGACTGGCAATGAATATAGCACAACTCCGATCTGCCGATGTCCCAGGCTTTATTTTATAAAAAATATACACTGGTGCTCAACGCACTGCTTCTTAGTAGGTTTATTACAAGATGTGGCAATGAACAGACGCTCTGAATTGAGTATATTCGCAGCTCTACCCAATCAAACCATGTCTACACATCTTTTCAAAAAAGTACCCCTTTCTCACGTTTCCCCTGACAACACAAGATAGTATTTATACTCCGACCAATCGTGTTTAGTCTTTCATTTGTTGCGCTCCAATCAAATAGGAGTTAACATGGTAGGCTATTTCCGTAACGTAATGTTTCTTCAAACACGTTATAAAAAAGTTTTATGAGCAGAAATGATTTCATGCTGTCAGGCACCCCCACTATTTTATTTTGGCCATAACTTGGTAATTCCTAGACTATTTGCGTAACGTTTTACATATTCTTTGTCAGCAAACCCTAAGGAATCCAAATATCTCAATCTAAGGGAGCTAGGTGGCTGCGTTCAAAATGTGCATTTTCTACCACCTCCTGTTCACTTCAATCCCCATGTGGTGTCTGGGTACTGTCATGTTTTCAAACGTAAACCGGTATAATGTCATAATTCCCAATAAGCGTTTTTCAGGATTTTAAAACCTAACTCTGGTATGGGTAGTGAATTTTATCACGGTCGATTTGAAATAAAGTTAGTGCATGTGGCCTTATACGCGTGATGGCAGCAATTGTGTATCGCGCGACGCGTGTTTAGTGTTGCACGTGTCCCTGCTTTCTGCCTCTCCCTTCTCTCTATCCTTTAGTCCGTCTGTCTTTTAGTTACGCCGTGTATAAAATGGAATGAATGAAATATTAAATTTAGGTCATTGATCAGCTTGCGTATCTCAAGGTTTTTCCAAGAAATACAGCACACGTTTCATTGAAGAAAGCGGGTAATAATACAGTAGGTTTTTACTATCAACGTGAAATAATTTTTTTTCTCCCAGGGAACTCTAGGTTTTCGGTTTAAAATATATAATAGCAGTGTAGCAAGAGTTGAGAACAACACGTTGGTTTTGGATGTGATACGCACTGAGGAAACCTGCCGATAGCATTACAAGGCAGTAATATGTGTTCTGTAATCCATATGGTAAGTGGTAAAAGGGGGAGATAAAAAATGTACAGAGAAGGGCACTGCAGACAAACTTGAAAGAGGTAAAAAGGACATGGAAAGATCTTGAACAAATGGCACAAGACAGGAAGGTTCGGCAAGACTTTGTTAAAGGCCTGAGCTGCAAAATGAGCTGAAGGTTGAAATGATGATGATGATGTATCAGTTTCAGTCAGACACTCCTACCAACCAGTCTTCAGTATCCATCTCAAGGACATTCTAGAATGTATGTACTGATGGTAACTACTCATGATGTTGTGGTAATACCATCAGTGGCAGATCTACATTTTGGAGGCCATGAAGCTTGAACTCTTGCAGGGGCCTCTTGTATTAAAAAAAAAAGTGTTAGGGATGGGAAAGAAGCATATTATAGAGAAAACTGAAATTTGGGGGCCCTAAAGCACAAGCTTCAAAAGCTTCATAGTAGATCCGCCTCTGTGTGGAATCATCAATCAGTTTGTAAATATCGTCATACAAAGGTAATGTTTTCGAATTCAGTCACTTTACATCAAATGAATGTAATCAACAATGAAGGTTTAACAAAATATCTAATGTAGACACATATTCATGAAACCTATAATGATTTTACATTAAAAACACAACAAAACGTTTTAAAAACACCAAACACATAAAATGCTCCGGAAGATTCCTGTGCTATATTGTTAACCAGTGTTGTCTCTGAAAGAAATAAAGAAAGAAATATTTACAGTTTATAAACATGTTATGATGGAAAGAAATATAATTAGAATAATGTTTTATGATTTTATACTGGTTCGATTCACTGTTATCATCACGCTCCAGTCTACCCAGCTGTAAATGGGCACATGACTTTGCTCTTGAGTTAGGGAAGGAAAAGATGGTGAGGAAGTGAACTCATCTTGATTCTGGACTTAGTATAGTGTAGTCCACTATAGGACTACCTTGACCTTGTAATAAGAACCAGACAAGTGGCAATGCAACTAGAAGCGAGGAGGATACACTGGATTTAGAAAGGTCACACACTGAGGAAACCTATTGATAGTAGTACAAGGATGTCCTTATTCTGACATGCTCAGGGTAAAAGAAGTATAGGGATACTTAAAAACACACAGAGAAGGGGACTGGATACAGACATGAAAGGTATAGACCTTAAACAGATGGTACAGTACAGACGGCATGGTATGAATATGTTGAAGGTCTTTGCTTCTTAGGACGATGAAAGACAGCTAATGAATGAATAGTTGTATACTAGACCAGATGAAGCATTGACTCCGCCCACCGACTCCTGTTGACCGAGATAACCATTTTGTTTTAATTAATGTCATTATTTGTCTCTTAGTGCATGGGGTTTGGCAACTTCATCATGTAACTCAGATTGCTACAGAAACTACCACTGAAAGAGCATGTAGCTGCTTAGTGTCGGCTTCCGACAAGGAGACCAGCTGCAGTGGTGGCTACGTGCTCCCTAGGCAGCAACAATCAAAATAGTGATGATGACTGTCTCATGCCAGTAAACGATTGCCAGGTAGGACAACCGTATTTGTACACTCAACACGCAATAACAGCACATTTAATATAGGCATTAAGGTTTTAAACGTTCTAACAACAGAGTCGTGTAGTAAGCACTGCACCTTTTAATATCTTATTTCTATTTAACTAAATATTCTGCTGTCTCCAAGAACATGCTTTAAAAGTATGACACGCTCATGCACGAAGGACAACTTGGGGAACTACATTTTAAGTAAATATATATATATATATATATATATATATATATATATATATATATATATATATATATATATATATATATATATATATATATATATATATATATATATATATATATATATATATATATATATATATATATATATATATATATATATATATATATATAAATTGGACATCGATTAGTTTGTTCTGATAATTTAAAATCTTCGGAATTTAGTTATACGAAATCACTTGTTATAGTGAACCTCGCCGGTGCTACAGAGTTTATGCACTGTGCTGACATCATCCTCGTGTGATCTAAAGGAGGAGATTCGGAGCACTGATGGAGTTGTCCGTGTGCAATGAAGATGGTCCTTAAAAACCAAATCAAACCAAACCAAACCAAATCTCAAACCAAACCAAACCAAACCGAACTTGCCGTAACACATTCTTAAAAGGTGTATTCTGATTTTGAAAATTGTATTTTCTCAAATTCTGCTTTTCTTACGAAGACGACCATTAATTTCTCAGAACCATATGTTACTAAATATCTTTTAACTTGTTTATTTATTCACCAATAAACATGATATTTAGCACATGAACATTACATTGCTTCATACAATTAGTATCAGGTCAGAATTCTTTTAAAAAAAAACTGGTTTAAAGTAAATAATGTAAAAAAAGCAAAATTTATTACTATTTTTAAGACACTAACTGTAACGTTCTCTGGCTCAGGATCTACTACAGTTATCAAAAATCTCATCAAACAAAAGTTTAAAATACAATCATGAGCTTCCTAGTCAAATTTGGTGGTCATAAATGAAACTAATACCTTAGTGAACTCAAACACGGCATTAAAATCCAATTTGGCCGTCATTTCCATGGTAACCTTTAGCATTGAAACATTACAGACTTTGTTATTCATTTATAACCCTCCACTCCCAAAGGAGCATAGGCCTTCAACAAACACATGCCAAGTCCTCCTGTCACATGCTATCATCTCAAGTTCTTTCCACGTTCTCCTCATCATTTTCACATCTGTTTCCAGCTCTCCTCTCCATGTGCTTCTTGGTCTACCTCTGCCTTTCTTGCCCTGGGGGTTCCAGAACAAGGACTGCCTTGTAATGCTATCAACAGGTTTCTTCAGTGTGTGTCCTATCCATCCCCATCGTCTTCTTCTCATCTCTTGTTCCACTGGCATTTGTCTAGTTCTTATCCTCAGTTCCACGTTGGTAACCTTGTCATACCATTTCAATCCCTCTATTCTACGCAAGCATCCATTTATGAAAGTCTGTAGCTTTTTGGTTGTTGTCTTTGTTGTTTTCCATGTCTCAGAGCCATACAATAGGACTGACTTCACATTTGAGTTGAAGATTCTTATTTTCATGTTGGATCCGATTTCTCTTGATCTCCATATATTTCCCAATGCAATGAAAGCTCCTCTTGCTTTTTATATTCTTATTTTGATATCACTGTCTGTCCCTCCAACTTTGTCTATATTGCTGCCAAGATATGTGTACGATTCTACATCTTGTATTGGTGTTTCTTCAAGTTCAACCCTGTTATCATTACCTTCATTTATTCTCATTATTTTTGTCTTTTACCTGTGTATTTTCAAACCCAATTGCTCTGACCTCTCATTGAGTGTTTTCAATTTGTCCTGCATCTAATTACGGTTATGGGACAGAAGAGCCAAGTCATCAGCAAAATCCAGATCATCCAACTGCTTAGTCAGAGTCCACTGGATTCCATTTCTGTTGTGTGTTGTCGATGATCTCATAACCCAGTCCATTGCTAGTAAGAAAAGAAATGGAGACAAGAGGCATCCCTGTCGCACTCCTGTTCTTACCCCAAACGGTTCTGTAAGCTGTCCTTCGTGAAGAACTCTGCATGTCATGTCTTCATATGTTTTCTTTATTAAATTAATGATATTCAGGGGAACTCCATAATGCCTCATCAATTTCCAAAGTGATTCTCTGTCTACACTGTCAAATGCTTTTTCGTAGTCCACAAATCCGATGTATAGTGGTGAATTCCATTCCAGATTTTGTTCAACTATAATTCTCAAAGTGGCTATCTGGTCTGTACATGATCTGTTTTGTCGAAAACCTGCTTGTTCATCTCTCAGTTTCTTGTCTATGGACTCTTTTAATCTCTCAAGGATAATCCTGTTTAATACTTTTCCTGGCACTGATAGTAACATTATTCCTCTATAATTTGTGCACTCTTGTAAATTTCCCTTCTTAGGCAACTTAACCAAAATATTCTTCCTTCCATTCTGCTGGTATATCTTCCTTTTCCCAGACTTTACCAAGTAATTTATATAACTTCTCTATAGCCATGTCGATATCTGCTTAGATTGCCTCTGCTGGAATGCCATCAGGTCCAGACGCTTTTCCATCTCTTAGAAGCGTTATGGCTTTCTTTATTTCTTCCTTCGTTGGTCTTTCACCGTTAATTTGTAGCTCTTCTTCTGCTGGCTGGATGTCCGGGGAGTTTTGTGGAGCTGGTCTATTGAGAAGGTCCTCAAAATATTCTGTCCACCTCTTCAGTTGCTCTTGTATATTGCTGAGCAGTTTTCCATTCTTATCTTTTATGAGGCAACTTGTTTGCTTGTATTTCCCTGTTAGCTTCTTTGTGCTGCTATACAGTTCTCTCATATTTCCTTTGGCTGCAGCATCTTCTGCCTCTCTCGCCAACTCCTCAATATACTTCCTCTTGTCTCTTTTGATACTTCTTTTTACTTCTTTGTTTGCTTCTGTGTACACTTCTTGAGCCTTGGCTTTGGAACTTCTGGTTTTGCTTGTGTTTAAATCTGCTTTCTTGTTTTTTTCTGTCTTTTATCTTATTGATGGTTTCTGTTGTTATCCATGCTTTTTGTTGTCGTTGCCTTTTCCCCAGCATTTCTTCACATGTCTCATTCCATACAGTTTTGATTTGCTGCCAATAGTCTTCTGTATTCTCTACATCTTCCAGCTATTGGAGCACTTGGAATTTGTTGGATATTGTGACCGCAAACTTGTCTCTTGTTTCTTGATTTCTTAGATGTCCTAAATTAAATTGTTGTCTATAATTTTGCATTGTTGCATATCTCTTGAGTTTCATTTTTACTTTGGCTATCAGAAGGTGGTGATCTGATGCCACATCTGCTCCTCTAAATACCTTTACATCCTGCAATGATGATCTAAACTTCTTGTTTATGCATATATGATCAATCTGATTTTCTGTTCTATGGTCTGGTGATATCCATGTTGCCTTGTGTATTCTCTTATGTGGAAACATGCTTGATTTGAAGCACAGAAGTTTGAGAATAGTTCCCCTTTTTCATTTAAAAGTATGACACGCTCATGCACGAAGGACAAGTTGGGGAACTACATTTTAAGTATATATATATATATATATATATATATATATATATATATATATATATATATATATACATATATATATATATATATATATATATATATATATATATATATATATATATATATATATATATATATATATATGTGACCGCGCCATCTTGTCAGCTATATTGTCTCCGTGGTTCACCCATCTTGTCAGCCATATTGTCTCTGTGGTTTAGTGCCTTTTCACCACATTATCTCCAAGAAGAAGATTTATTACAAGGCCACAATAAAGCCTACAAATTAGTTGTGTTATATTTGTGTTTTTCGCTATTTCTAGAGCGATAATCGCGTGTGTTATTTGCGTGGCGCAATTAATACGCGCAGCGGATTAAGTTGAGTGATTCGACCGAGGGCTTAGAAAAGAGATAGCGAGCGGCAAACAGGCCTTTTTGAGGAAGATTCAGTCCAGAGAAGAGAAAGCGAAGATACTAGGCGGCCTGTGTGGGTAGAACAGAGACATGACACAAAGTCTATGACCACTGACTGGGTGTTTCGTGTTTGCTATGTTCGGTAGTATTAAATGTTGATCTGTATAAGGCTTTGTGTTGTTTGAATTGCTAAGTCTGCTGCTGAAAGGGTTGCAAGCAACCAATAATTGCAACCCCTGTCAAACGATCCTTAATAAATTTTCTTAGTGCATGGGTCTTGGGTGTGAGGTAGCCACATCGACATAAGTTCACCGCCACCACACCTAGCCCCTGTTACAAGTGGCGTCGTCGGCAGGATTGACAGACAGCACGCAGTGAAGCAACTCTTCAGCAATCAGAGTAGCAACAGCCGAAACAGTAGAACACCCAGTTCAGTGCAAGGCGAGGGACGGGATCATCCAGTTTGTCAATATTTCTAGTCAACTCTACTAGCAACAAGATGGCGGCACGCAACACACGTGCTGCTAGTAGATTGGATAACGAAGATGTGGCTGAGGTGGGTGACCCTGTAGTGGGGCTGGATCGTCAACCAGAACGAGTACAGTACATCGTGGTACCTACTCACAAGAGAGTGCAGTGCTTTGGGGAGCGCACGGGTCCTACGGCCGAGGAATATGTCAGAGAGGTGAGAGCTGCCTGGAGAGTAGGGATGATGAGTAAAGAGGACCGGGCAGATGTTATTCTTGACAGTGTGACCCCAAGTGTCCGCAGGAAGCTGAGAATTCAGGCTGATGACGATGACCCAGAATTGATGCTACATTCCATTCTTAGGGTGTATGGGGAACGTCGAAGCATCCCAGAGCTAATGGCCACTTTTTATTCTACCCGGCAAGGTGCAAGGGAGTCTCTTTGGGAATTCTCCCATCGCATTCACGAGGTGTTTGAAAGTGTTGTAAGAGCACAAAAGCAGAATAACGTCACTCCTTTGGAGCCATCCTTTCTTTGTGACCAGTTTGCTGCTTGTCTTAGAGATGATCTACTAAGAAAGCTTGCAAAGGAAACGATCATCAAAGAGCCTACAGCATCGTTCACGTCGGTTAGGGACTATGCTCTACGGTTGTTAGAGACTGAACCCGCTTCTGGGGCTGGTATTGCCAGTGTCGAAGCAGCTTCTGGAGCAGGTGTCGCCAGTGTCGAAGCAGCAAATACGGTGATGGTACCAGATGCACATGCATTAAACGCAGAAGTAGAGCGGCTGAGAGCACATGTGGCTCAATTAGAGGCTAAAATTGATGCGATGACTCAGGAGCAGGGGAGACGTACCAGGACAGTTCGTTGTTTTAGATGCAGAGGACTAGGCCACGTACAGAATCGATGTCCACAGGCATTAAACTAGACCCCTCTGCGACTGGGAGTCAGGTTACAGAAGGGGAGCAGAATGACTCAAAAATAAAGATGGTTGGTGGTCGACCGGAGTGTGAGATACTTATTGCAGGAAAGAAAGTCAAGGCGGCCAGGAATGTAAGGGTAGCAGGAGGCGACCCAGGGCACAGAGGAAGCCTAGGAAAATAAGATGCTTCAACTGTGGAGACTTTTCAAACCACATGGCAGCCAAGTGTCCCCAGGGCCCGCTTCCTAAGCGATGTTTTCATTGTAAGTCCCCAGGCCATTTGATATCGGTTTGTCCATCAAAGAGCGCCCTCACTAGACGTACCAACACATCTAGAATGCCGTCACAGTGCAAGCCAAGAGATGGCCGTGGCAACTGTCACCCTAAGGGCGCCAGGAAAAGTGGTCGACATTTAGAGGAGGCGACTCATCTAAAACTCGTTGAAGGACACGTTTCCAGGCTGCAAGGGGAGCACGTAAGAGCAGAGGCACAGTTGCAGAAGCTGGCAGCAGTCCGGAAAGAGAGATGTGACAAGCTGCCGTGTTCTACTCCACTACAGGTGGGAGAATTGGTGAGGAAAAGAATGCACTACGCTGAGAGATCCAAAATTCGTGATATGTGGTCAGAAGAGGAGTACATTATTGTTCGTGCTCCCACAATGACAGGGAGTCCATATATCATCCAACGAACAGATAGAGCGAGTCCAAGCATTAGAGTCACTGGCAACGAACTGAGACGAAGTGAAGGAAAAGATGATTCGCCAGATTTGGTAGAAACGACGCTAGGCCTACCTGAAGCACCAGCTTTGCCAGAGGAGACAGACCCTGGGGAGGGCGAAAATGACTTAACGCCCGAACCAGGCTGGTATGCCCTGCAGCCGATAGAAGTCCTGCCCATAGACGTTCTGAGAGAATACAACTGAAGCGCGTAGCTTAGTGCAGTTGTCGGGACGACATCAAAATCAGGTGGGGTATGTGACCACGCCATCTTGTCAGCCATATTGTCTCCGTGGTTCACCCATCTTGTCAGCCATATTGTCTCTGTGGTTTAGTGCCTTTTCACCACATTATCTCCAAGAAGAAGATTTATTACAAGGCCACAATAAAGCCTACAAATTAGTTGTGTTATATTTGTGTTTTTCGCTATTTCTAGAGCGATAATCGCATGTGTTATTTGCGTGGCGCAATTAATACGCGCAGCGGATTAAGTTGAGTGATTCGACCGAGGGCTTATAAAAGAGATAGCGAGCGGCAAACAGGCCTTTTTGAGGAAGATTCAGTCCAGAGAAGAGAAAGCGAAGATACTAGGCGCCCTGTGTGGGTAGAACAGAGACATGACACAAAGTCTATGAACACTGACTGGGTGTTTGGTGTTTGCTATGTTCGGTAGTATTAAATGTTGATCTGTATAAGGCTTTGTGTTGTTTGAATTGCTAAGTCTGCTGCTGAGAGGGTTGCAAGCAACCAATAATTGCAACCCCTGTCAAACGATCCTTAATAAATTTTCTTAGTGCATGGGTCTTGGGTGTGAGGTAGCCACATCGACATATATATAAAAAAAAAAAAAACCAAAAAAAACAACTGGTTTAAAGTAAATAATGTAAAATAGCAAAATTTATTACTATTTTTAAGACACTAACTGTAACGTTCTCTGGCTCAGGATCTACTACAGTTATCAAAAATCTCATCAAACAAAAGTTTAAAATACAATCATGAGCTTCCTAATAAAATTTGGCGGTCACAACTGAAACTAATACCTTAGTGAACTCAAACACGGCATTAAAATCCAATATGGCCGTCATTTCCATGATAACCTGTAGCATTAAAACATTCCAGACTTTGTTATGCTTAACTATTATTGTTGTAGGTTAAGCCTGCGCATTTTGATCAAAACCCTGCAGTTATTTATGAAAACAGCATTTTGTTGTAGCTGCTCCCCTTATGTTGGATGAATTGCCTTGCAGGTCTCTGCATCACCAAGACGGACATTGTTCAAATCTGCAGAGTGCTGATTACATCTCTTTCTTGTCTCTTATATTG
>JAMPIV010004127.1:0-48185 GCA_024509875.1 Oreohelix idahoensis | reverse complement strand
AGAAAAAAACTCTCTGAGATCTGGTGTTCACAATAAACAGTAGGAAAACATCTGATTGCTAAAACTGTTAATTTTTGTTACTCGATGATAATGATAAATCCTATCGGCAGGCTCTGGTGAGTGCCGATTTTGAAATATCGTAACTCTTTTGGATAAAAAAATCCACTTTATATACGTCTATCAAAATCGGAGAATTGTTTTTGTTATTACTCCACAATGGGCTGATAATTATTGAATCAATATATGAGGGTATTTTGTAAGTCCAGTTAAAATTTACTATTAGAATGTTAGTTAGTCTCTGTGGCCGGTCCTGTTCATCACTGAACTTGGAGCCGCGTAAGCCAAATAGACAACTTAAATCCTATCAGAAAAGGCCCCAACATAGACCAAAATAAAGCCAAAATAGACCCAAATATACAAAAAAAACGCTGGTCGCCATTGATCAGGTCATGCCTAAGGATAGAGGAACATTATGAAAAAAATATTGCTAATAATATCTACATATAACGCACACGGTGTCTCTAGCTATTCCTATCTGGTCAGTTTTTGCATAGCGCTGCATCTCTAGATCAGTTGAAGGTGAAGCCCTCCCCCACTCATTTCTGCGCGCGCTGACCATTAGCGAACATTGGTCAGGTTATTATTTAATTTTATCCAAATGTGCACATTTAACAAATATCGCGTGTCGCTAAGTAGATATTAGAGGGTCGGCGTCGGTTTGTTTGTCGCATGATATTTAAACAACAGTCCCTTACTAAATTAAACAAAAATGAAATAAACGTGAAATTCTATTCCGTCAATTATCCGTCGCGCCTAGTGTATTAATTAGTCAACTGAACCGTCTCTATTTCTGTGTGATAGCGGGTGATTATAGATTAAACATTACAACTGAAACATCTGGAATAAAAAATAGCTACGCGTTATTTAATTCACTAGATTTAACGCTAGAAAATCGCAGTGAATTATAATGGTAAACTTAACACACATTAAATCACACGAAAATGCTAATTTCTATTACCACAAATCAGAGACGAAACAATCCCCACGAAATGCTATTAACAACAACTCCAACAGTGGTTCTAGAATAACGTTCTTAGATTATCCAAAATTGTGGGCGGCAACGGATAACTGATTTGGGAAAGACGCAGTTTATATATCATCACGTTCTAATGATATCTAGAGGATATTAATTTTCACTCTTAGTGCATAGCAGAAAATCAGGAAACTGCGTTTCCAGATTAAAGGCTAAACGGTCGCTTCTGTCGGCGCTGCTATCGACAACAAGCTTAAACCGTGTAGCGGGCTTCCTTCCGAGATTTTCTTTTCTCTGTTTCTCAGGATCACAGAATTAGCTTTCCTGTATGTAACGAACATCAAAGGATTAGCTCCCTTGTAGAGAATCTTCAAACTCCGTTACTCTTCCACGTGTTTTCCCACGTGCGGTCTGTCAGTTATCGTAATATTGACAGATCAGCTCGCGTGAGAAACTTGGGTAAACGAACGTGGTTCGCCCCCTGCTATGGGTAACAGATTATGAAAGTTGGTAAACAAACTCGTTTGTTATGGTCAAGTAAAAAGAGACGTGGATTAAAAGGTGAGGCAGACAGGCAGAGAAATGTGTGACTTTGTTAGTGAATCTTAGGGACGCTAACGGGGAAAGCAAAGGCTGTCGGATACTGTAGGCTATATTTTCCATTATACGTCACATTTCTATTAATATAACATGTTTAAATTGACGATAAGCGAACGGGGGCTACGCCTGTTTCAATAACTGTAAATATATTAAAACTCTCCAAATTGTGTTATTGTGTTTTGTGCGGAATACATACATCTGTCTACTTTTATAATTATTTGTAATGAAAAACAATTTATTAACAGGAATATGAATTTGAACAAACAATATTAAAGTTGTTAGCAGCTTCTGAAATGTTTTTTTTTTCTTTCTAATATTGCAGCTGAGCGTCCGATTGGCAGAGTAGTTAGAGATCTTGCCTCTCGCTGCTAAACGTTACTGGGTTCCAGGTTCAAAACCTATCAACATCACGCTGCAATCTACCCAGCTGTAAGTGGGTATCCGACTCTGCTCTTGAGTTAGGGAAGGCGGTGACAGCGAGGACAGTAACTGGTTGCCCAACATTATAAAGCTGGATCTAGCATAATGAAGAGTATAACACTTCACTCCCCAAAGGCAGTGTCTGCTATATGACTACCTTTACCTTTTATGTTGCAGTAACAATAGCAGGGGTAATCGAATACATTTGAGCTTCTTTCCTTCCCCTATTCCCACGTGCGAGAGTCTTCTTCTTCTTCCGTCCTTAGCCACCGACCGTCAAAGCAGTCAGTGGCCATTACGCCTAGAGGCGTCTTAGGGCAACAGCAGATAGGTTTTCTTTGCCATTGTTTCCCATCACGCCTATTGGCGTCTTTAGGGCAACGGCAAATCAATCCATTTGCTGTTGTTTCTGTAATCGAAGTGACTGGCAAACGGGTGATCAGCCGTTGGTACGTGCGAGAGTATACATGCTAATAATACTGTGTTGTAGCTTCTACGAGGTATTATTTATGTGTGTACTAAGTTAGCAATATTTCTTCTGCTATGTCTGGTCGACTACATTCCTGTGGATTTCTTAGCGCTTGAAGAGCTGAAGGTGAGTAGGTTAAGATTGTAAGTTTTTTTTATTCTAGTTTTTTTTTATTCATTGGGGGGGGGGGGGGGGGGGGGGGAGGGGGGGGGGGGGGGGGAGGGGGGAGGTTTGTCAGTAATTATTTCTAGTGCTTTTACTATTGTCACCAAGTCTGCTGGAAATATAAATGCGTTTTCATTTACACTAAAGTTTTTCTTCAGCTTCCAGACTGGAATGTATATTCCTATTCTGAGTTCTTCATTTTCTATTTTTGATCCATTGGCATTAGTGTATACCAGGGGTCGGCAAACTTTTAGTAGTGTCGTGCCGAAGTAATGTTGCAAAGTCACTCAGCGTGCCAACCTAAGTTCATCATAAACTATTTTATATACAAGAATTATTGAAACAATTTAAAAATGATCTTGTATTAACATGTTTCCGATAAATTAAATAACTATTCTATTCTTTGTAGATTATTCAATATTTTAATATAATAGGAACAAATATCAATACAAATATTATGTTTTGCAAAATTTAAGTTCTGAACACATTAGTTTGAAATTTTATAATAAAAATTGCCATATGTATATTTTGTTAAGACAGAAAGTCCAATAGTTTGAAGAACAAAACAATTAAATGAACCAAACATAAAACACGTTATTAAAATTTTAATATGAGTAATCATTGATTATTATTGATCGGAGTCATTAATCACTTAAAGGGACCCGTGTCCTTGCTTCTCCTTGGTTAATTGTTCATATCAGGTGTGTGTTTTGTCATTTCAGCTTCACACAGGCTTTCTGAATGCACAGGTGTTAGGCGACTTCTCTGTGGACTTAAAACAGCTTTCATGTGTGAGAAAATTTGTTCTCATGTATAAGTTGACCCAAAAGCCGAAAGTAGAGCAAATGCAACTTTCTTCAAACAGGTGAACGCTTCAGGCAGGGATGTCCAGCAGTTGAGGATGGCAGCTGACTTTTCCAAGCAGCTTCCTTCAAGAGTTTTTTCGCAATTCTACAAATGTTATCGTCCATAACTCTGATGCCTTGAATTCGATGCGTTGCATTTCAAAATTGTCAACATCCATCCACTCGAAAAGAGATTGGTCAAATGGATGTTAGTATGATCAATTAAGTAGGGCTTGGTGAGGTAAGAAAACATGGGCCCCGTGAATGTTGAAGTCTTGACCTCGTTTAGCAAACTCTCCTTTGAGCGCTTCAACGTACTTCTGAAGCTCATCTCTGTTGACAGTAAATCGATTTGAATGAGCCTTTACGTTCGGAAAGTACTTGTATGTGTTAGTGGTAATATCTCTACAAAATATGTCTAATTTTGACGCAAATCCTTTCCAGTGCTCAAAAAGATCAAGTATTGTTTGACCCTGCCCTTGTAAACGCAAGTTTAATTAATTCAGATTTGTAGTTATGTCAGCCAGAAACATCAGCTTGCACAGCCAGTCCTCGTCATTCAATTCCGGGAAATGTTGTTCCTTTTCATCAAAAAAAACCTTGATTCCATCTAGACATAATACAAATCTGTTAAAAATATTAAGTAGACTAAGCCAACTGTAGTGAAATTGACAGAGATACAACGGTAAAATACCTCCAAAGATAACATTTAAGGATAAAAACATAATGCGTAGGCTGCTGATGTACATGATCGCCCAGACCGCGGGTCATCACCCTCCATAAAAATTGACTCGCTAGACAGGAGGGGAACGGCGGATAAAAAGGAAAAAAAATATGACTGGAAAGATTGCGTGAGACTAGAAAGGCTAAGGAGACGCAATTTGGGGGGAAACGGAGAAAAGTCACGTTTCCCAAGTTGACATAAAAAGTAAGCAACTCGACAGAAGGGACCATAGATATGTTACGCCACAGTCATTTATTGGACGCTTTTGCAATACCAAGCCCTTGATTTGAATTCAGCGGCTAAAACGCAGATGTTTGGAATATTACAAAATTTAAAAAGTACTTTTTTCTTAATATTAATGTTAGGAATATAAAAATTAGCTGGCCGGATGGCCCATTCTGAGCAGTGAACAAATAGGTTCTTAATTTTACAGACGGATAGATAATATTGAAGATAATGACAAAAGACAGTGTTGTTCACATCATCGACAGACTGTATTGAATCTAAAAGTGTCGCTATTTGAAAAAAAAAAAAAAAAACACGACCTCGAGACGCAGGTGTTCAAATCTACGTAGTATGGAAGAGAGGGGTTTTGGGTGGTAGCTGTGTCTAAATATAACTTTTAACGACAAAATTTTGGAGGGGAGAGAAAGGTTGGTTCAAAAATCAAGTACATTTTTGTAGAAACACAAGTAGAGACGGACAGACTAACAGATAACCATCCATACTTGACTGAAGCATGACTGAAATGACTTTAGTGTAGGAAATTTGAAATTCAAAAAAACCTAGGCAGTGATTGGCCACAGACAAGCATATTGTCGGCGCTTAGACGCGGATTTGGGGTCATTTCTCAATAGTTGTTCAGTGATAGACACAGATTTTAAAGTGTGGTGATTTCCATATGAAAGGAAGTGAAAGAAATTTAGGGACGCCATACTATAGCCAGCAGCTCAGCTGAGTTTTGCTAGCAATTCTGTGTTATTTATTCATAATCTGGTAAGATTGAAATTATTTCCTTATATATTTTGAATATTGTTTCATGTTTGAGTGATTTGATACTGCCATATCGAAATCTAGCCTTACAAACAAGTAGGGATTTGCTCTAGACCCCCCGCCCTAGTCAGGGTCTAGGGACCAACAATGTACATAAACTCCAGCAAGGGTTAGGCAAGACAGATCAAGTGTTGGGAATAATGAAACATATTACCTATCCTCTTTTTAGGGCAGACAACTAATAAATATTTTTCAGAATCTATAGTCTGGGAGGATCTATCTGATGTAAAACCACCATGGTAAATGTGCTGTTTGGTCAGAGAGATCTGACCTGTCTGTATGATGTGGTTGTTGTGTCAGTGTTGTGTCCAGATGTGGGTAGAGAATAGATTTTGACACATGGCCCATACTTTGATTGCAGAGCTGTGAGTTTCTGTTGTCAACAAAGCAGTGTCTATTCAGTTGGTGACTTTACTCGAGTGTATCTGTGCAGTACTTGTGACAGAGACCACCATTATTGCCCGCCAGCACGGAGAGGTGGGACCACCTGATTTCAGCACCAGAGCTACAACTACAAGATGAGTGAGCCTCTGGTCTGCTGGACATTCACCAACGCTGTGTAGTTACTAATATCCCCATAAAAATTCCCACCATTTTCTGGACACTGTGTAGTCAAGATAGACAGGTGTGATGAGGCCACCCCAACAGCACAAACATTAACTATCCTCCCAAGTAGATGACTACTAGAACATTTTAATAAAACTAACTAGTATAGTACATATATATGCACACTATTGCATTTATGATATAATATTCCATGCATTTCTTTCATAATCTCTAAATCCTTTTAAGTTCTGGTCAACCTAAAAATTGATACAGAACAAAATAAATGTAATATAATTCTATCAAAAAATTTTACACTATTGAGTTAGTTCAGTGTGTTGTAACATTTATTAATATTATTAGTCTTGTTAAATATCTGTGGGTATATCTATAACCTATTACACCACACTACATATCATAACCCTAGACACTTTACGTAGCCACATTCATTAAAAAAAAATTAAGTGTGAGGTCGTAGTGGTAGCAAGAAAGGCCTTCTGACAATTCTCAACTACATTTTATCTCAGGAGCCTTCACAGCTGGCCTCATACAATTACATTTAGTAATATCACCATCATACAATACCATCAAACACCACTACATATATTGGGGTCTTGTCCAGGGATAATTAGCCCAACAGTAATATTAGGATCTCCTGGTGGGAGAAATAAAAGTAGGGAAATAAATTGTAAAATTCCCTTTAACATTAAAAGTGTCCCTGCAGATAAAAGTTGGTGAATCTTCACAGCCAGAAATAATTAATTAGTTAACTGGTTAGTTAGAATTGGTTAGACTATAGTCATAAGAAGTACTTAGTGTATTTACTGGTTAGAGATTTATCTTGTATATTATTATATTGTCTAAAAAGTATGGCGGAGCTGGCAAAATTTAGATCAGCTGCTGTGCTCACCGCGAAGGAGATGGGAATGGATGGTCAAATTTTAATTCAATATGTAACGGCTGAATGTGATAAATATATTGAAAGGGAAGAAAGGAGATTAGAAAAAGAGGCTGAAAGAAAATTAGAGGCTGAAAGGTTAGCTGAAGAGAAGAGGTTACAAATTGAGGCTGATAGAGAAATTAAGAGGCTGCAGATTGAGGCAGAAGAAAAACGACAGCAAAGGGAGGCAGAAGAAAAACGACAGCAAAGGGAGGCAGAAGAAAAACGACAGCAAAGGGAGGCAGAAGAAAAAAGGTTGACTGCCGAAAGGGAGGCAGAAGATAGAAGGTTGCAAAGGGAGCACGAATTACGACTAAGGGAGCTGGAATTACAAGGCCAGGCTCCTGAAAATGGTGCCAGCCCTTTTGCCTCAGATGCTACGCCCAGTCTGGGAGCCTCAAACTCAGCTATGGGGTTTCATTTAGACCATTTTGTTGAAAAAGACGATGACATAGAGGGGTACTGATAAAGTTGGATATTTAGTTGGATATAATATATATATGTTGATAAAGTACACCAGAACACTCCTAGGCGGGAAGACAGGCGTCTATCATCATCAGTTGACAAGATCCCTATGGTGTTGCCTGCCCCACTGTAGTGTATGGAATGTCAACTTGACCTACGCAGTGTTGTGTAGACATGGATGGAGTGTATAATGTGCGAATGATGATAAGGGTTCGTGTTGTTGACAAATGTTCTCTTCTCACACTCATGTATGACCGGAAGTCATCGACACCAACGACTGTGTACCTTTTCTAAAGTTTAATTGGACGTACACACTCGACAGCACAGATAGTGACAAATCACAGGTTGCCATAATACATCATAGTACAGTGGACAAATGGTCTTGCAATGTTACATGGGCACTCATGTAGAATAATGGTATAATGGACTGTCAATAGCCAAGCACTCAGTATCGCCCATACATATATCATCTGACGTCACTGACTGAGCACGTCAGCTTGTAAACAATATTTCAGATGACTTCTAAACCTAATCTCGTTTAGCAACGATTCTTCAACATAATGTTCAGCACATATTTTTCCATATAATAATATTGAACCGCTAACAATGGGTTCTCATGTGTAGCAGTGATCTCTGGACTGATCAAGCGATAATACGGGCATCCCTTTTCTCTTCTTGAAAGTCCTACATGTTTTGGTTCCAAGATGGCTCCACTCGTGAACTGTCACTCACGTTTGAATACAGATAATGAATCTGTTCTAAAGTTAGTCATTCATACAACATTTCGTTGCTCTGTAGATTTGGTCATGAACAATAGACTGCATTCTACAGAATATAGTGCTGCTAGGAATCGAAGTCGTTTTTCATCGAGTCAAATATATTCTCTTAAACATTCAAATCGTAATTATCGACAATGGTGGCTTCGATCGAGAGTTCATAAGAGTATCTTTGATTACCTTGGTAGAGGGAATATGAAACTGCCATTCCTTGGCAAGATGAATAAACACTGGGGTAAAGCATACACGATAGGTCTAGACGACTATCACTTTCCCCAAAACCACTGAGATCACTTTTTCAAGGCATCAAGCCGACATAGCAAAACACACACATTCCCTATCAGGACGAAGCCAAATCACACCACTCAAGCCACACATCCGCCGAATAGCCTTTGACCTCTCTAGAGACAACAGAACATATAGTTCGACTTAGATATGTAAAGATATACAGATATAAGACAGACTTGTCCTACTCAGACAAACAATACACATAAATTCAGGCCATAGATATTCTGAAGCAAGAACAATCTATTATTACCCAAACAACGAATAAATCGCAGTAAAATGTATTTATCCGCGGAGTTCAAGGGAAGTAACTCAATAATGACTTTCCCTTAAGCACTAAAAAATTACCTATGTATAATATTGTAAGATATCAAAGACTGCACGTAACAGTCTTACCACACCTCCCGGGAAAAAAAAAAATGGAACATTTTTTTTTTTTTTTTGAAATACATCTAGGAGCAACGTACAATAGGCTCACAACGCATGAATAATGCGCAGATGAAAATATCAGGAATACCTATAACGCCTAATATGAGGCTAAGTCGACTTATGGAGCGACTGGTGAGAATGTGTCTCATAAACTGAGAGAAATTATTTCTCTACAAGTATATTTTTCCAGGAAGGTGTCATCAAAGTATAATACAATTCTGGCAATTACACAATGCCTAAAAAATTCATATCATCACTACGTATTAGATATCTTAAATTTATGATTTATGAAGTAAAAATCATCAAAGCACAGCGGTGAATAAACATACATGAACCGCTATGTAGTGATACAATCATTATATTATTAAATTACAAATGTGTATCTATCATGATATAGAAAAGGAACTACTATAGAACTAGACATATCAAGAAGTCTAAGCCCTAATAGTTATGTGGAATCATGTGGGCATCTTGACAGAATGTCTGCCATCACATTATCTGATCCCCGAATAGCTCGCACAGAGAAATGAAAAGGTTGAAGAGCAATTGCATATCGAGTAGACCTCGAGCTCTTCAAATTCTTACTCTGTATAGCAGTAAGAGCTTTTTGGTCTGTTTCTACTATGAAATGTGCGCCTAGAAGGAATCTCTGTAGTTTGAGGATCGACCAAACCATAGCTAATAGCTCACGGTCTAAAACCGAATAATTCCTTTCTGCCGCATTAAGTTTTCTGGAAATATACATTACAGGATGCAGAGTTCCAGAGTACTCTTGCATTAGTGCCGCTCCAATCCCAGTGGATGAAGCGTCACTACGAAGAACGAATGTCTTATCTTTAGTGGGTAGCACTAAAATAGGTGGTGTTGAAAACAGTGTTTTAATCTTATCCAGAGAGCATTGGCATTCCTGAGACCAGTGGACCACATTAGGCGAACCTTTCTTTAGAAGTGTTGAGAGAGGTGCCATGATAGAGGATAGATTCTGAATGAATCTGCCATAAAATTGAATAAGACCTAACAGACTTCTCACCTGTTTTTTAGTCTTAGGGATTGAGATGTTAAGTATCTTACTAGTATTATGGTCCTCTGTCTTTAGGAAACCATGACCAACTCGGTGGCCTAGGAAAGAAATTTCGCTAAAACCAATATAGGCTTTAGAGGGTTTCGCTGTCAGGTTGTGCTCACGCAAAGTAGACAGCAATTCATCTAACCCTGAATAGTGATCTTCCCAAGTATCGCTGAAAAGACAGATGTCGTCTAGATATGCAATGACATCTGACCGATAAGATAGGATTCGGCGCATCATGCGTACGAACGTAGCTGGTGCGTTCATAAGACCGAAAGGCATAAAATTCCATTGGAACAAACCTCTAGGTGTTGAAAAAGCCGTGAGAGGTTTGGCGCGTTCAGATAAAGGAACTTGCCAATATCCCTTAGACAAATCAAGTTTAGTGAAAAAATGAGATTTGGAGAGTCGAGTAAGTAGCTCTTCCAGTAAAGGCATAGGTTCGGCATCGAACTTCGTTACTTGATTCAATTTTCGATAGTCAACGCAAAGACGTATGTTATTGTCTTTTTTACGCACAATAACCATCGGCGAAGAATACGCAGAGGTGGATGGTTCGATTATTTTCAAATCTATCATCACATCCAACTCTTTCTCGACCTGTGCTTGGAAATGTATAGGTATAGGATAAGGTCTAACCCTAATAGGAGTATGGTCAGTTAGCACAATGTCATGTTGAATGACATTAGTTTGTCCAGGGATGTCAGTGAGTACATCCTGAAATGTTTGCAACATAGTTGAAACTTGTCGCTGTTCTCCTAGAGACAAATCAGGAGAGACAGTAACGTTCTTCCATGATTCACTGGAATGAAGTGGGATCATTGGAAGAGGAAGATTTACATCTGAAAAACTTGTTTCCTCATCCTGTATCACGGACAGTGATGAGTAATGACCATGTGGTACTGGAGAATTGTCCGTTGCTTGGAAAATGGGTTGCAAATAATCCGGACGTTCATGGAATTCAGTAAGCATATTGATGTGGAAGGTTTTATGCTTCCCATCAATATCGACAATATAGTCGACATCGGAAATTTTCGATATTATATCGTACGGACCTTTCCAAGAAATAAGTAATCTGTTTTCCCTACAAGGTAGTAATACAAAATGCTTTGTCACCAGGACAAAGTTGTCGTAAGCATCTCTTCTTATTGGCAAATTGCCTTGCCTTCTGTTTCGCAAATTCAGAAGAAGAAGTTGCTAATTTGCATGCTTCGATAATCTTTTGTCTCAACGCGATGACATATTCGTAGGATGACTTTGTGTCATCGTCAATATTGTCAGATGTTATGAGATCGTGAAGCAACGACATAGGGCCACGCGGACGCGCGCCAAAGACGAGTTCAAAGGGAGAAAATCCCGTATGTTCATTGGGTACCTCTCTGTAAGCGAAGAGGGCCGCAGGTAAAACTCTGTCCCAGTCTTGAGGATGATCCTCAGTTATCTTCCCCAGTAAGTTTTTAAGTGTTCTATTAAGGCGTTCGACCATACCATTAGACATTGGATGGTAGATACTACTTAAAGATCTATCTATCTGCAGGGTAGACATTACTTGAGACATGGTATCTGATATTAGTTGGGTGCCATGGTCTGACAATATCTCTCCGGGGAACCCCAGACGAGAAAATATAAGCCAAAGAGCATCTGCAATATCAGCAGTAGTAATGCTCTTCAGAGGAATAGCCTCTGGCCAACGTGTGCACATATCAACACACGTCAAGATAAACTGATGTCCTCTGGCAGACTTGATCTTAAATGGACCAATAATGTCTATGGCCATTTTTTGAAACGGCCGAATAGGAATGTCCGCCGCCTGAATGGGTGCAGCATGCCGTGGACCTTTGGATTTAACTTCCTGACATACTTTACAAGATCGACAATAAATCCGTATGTCCTTGTTTACCAATGGCCAAAAGAAAGCCGCAAGGACTCTTGACTTAGTACGGGAAAAACCCATGTGTCCAGCACACTGAGAGTCGTGAGCGTGCTGCAAAATTTTAACTCTCAAATTCTTGGGAACCAGGATTTGAGAATGACTTGACGTAATGGAGTCTTGAACCATACGTACAAGTACGCCATTCTTCTTTGTAATCCACGATTTACGACTTGTGTCCTTATTCGGATCACCTTTAGTTGCAAGAATGAAGAATTTCTTCAGAGTGGGATCATCTTCTTGCTGTTTTATAAACGAGTCACGAGAAATTACCAAGGGATTATCTTGGTTATGCACTTCATTATCTTCAGTAGATGAAGTTTGAGGCACATTAAGAGCCTGAGCTCTAGTGACTACAGCGTTAGCAATCTGCATGTTTTGCCTTTCCCAAGTGGAAATTTGTTGCGGAGTACATTCCTTGACTCCATGAATGCGACCGATGATGAGGTCAGCGATCGGATTCGGAAGAAGACATGCGTGTACATCTCCTGTAAAGAAAGGAGTAGCAATCCTAATGATAGCGGTAGAGTATTTCTCTACTGTGCCGCCAAATGTTACACATTTGACTACTTGTCCAGTGGCACGGGAAGGATCTACGAGTGACTGCCTAACACCAATTGTGGTGCATCCAGAATCAAATAGCACAGAGACTGGATTGTTATTCACTAAACCCTTATGTAAGACAAGAGACCCTCTTCCATCATGCGCGACTGATGCTGGAAGAGCAGGAAGAGGATGGCCACAGCTTAAAGTAGTCACTGTGGTTGGCTCAAATAACGTTTTGCATTGGGGGCACTGAGATGCTCTCCCAAAATCAAAAGCGGCACATGCCATATTACTAGCATCATTATTATCTTTACTCTGTTTATAGGCTTCATGGGACTCTTGTTGTGCAGAGTTTGCCTGAAAATGTGGTTTATGTCTTTTGTATTGAGATCTACCTCGGTTATTATCACCTCTGTAGTTATTGTTACCTCTATTGTAACCCCTATTTGGGTTTGAGTCATAGTACCCTTGGTTACCATTATCATATTCATTATAATGAGTATCTCTGTAATTATGATCTTGTTGACTCCAAGACGGATAACCCTGATAGTTTCTATAATTACTTCCTCTACGGAAATTCCTATAATTATGACCACCCCTGTGTCGAGAGCTATCAGGTCGTCTCCAGTTCTTTGAAGAAGAACCCTGAAATGATTGGTTACCTTGGTTTTGATAACTATTATGGTTACCTTTTTTTTTCAAATCTGTTTTGAGGTCCCTGAAATCTGTGTGAATAATTGGGATTGTATGGTGTTGCTGAAGCAACTGGCATACTCTCCTTAATCTTAGTGTTGCCAAAAGTCACGTCGGGGTGTGCAGTGACATATTGGGAACAATATTGTTCCCATTTCTTTTAGAGATTTAGGTTTACGCTCATGTATAAATTCAAGGAAAGGTTTGTTCACACATGACATAATCTTATCTCTGAGCAACAAATCCATAAGTCCTTCATACGTTTTTTCCGTTTTGGAAAGCTCAATCCAACGATCAACTGTGAGACGTGCCTTTGCAGTGAATTCTGAGAATTCTACCCCCGTCTCAGGTACCATCGTCTTAAATAAAAGGCGATAGCCTTCCTCACTTAGCTGATATTTTTTTATCAAAGCCGCCCTAATGACATCATAATTATCCTTATCTGCTTCTCCTACAAGGCATAATCTAGTCAAAGATTCACCTTTCAAGTTTTCTGATAATTGATTAGCGTATTGTGATTTATCCACATTATGTGTACGACAAGAACGTTCAAATCTATCCAGCCAGAATGTAATATCGTCACTGGACTGATTGAACGGTGGAACCTTAACCTTGTAAGTAGAAGGTTTACCATTACCACTAGATGCCTGATTAACATTACTCATACTTGTCAATCTCAATTTCTCCAACTCAAATTCATGTTCTCTTATTGCTTTTTTCTCTTCAGCATCTAATCTTTTTTGTTCAGCCTCCCTGTCTAATCTTTTTTGTTCAGCCGCAGCTTCTCTTTCCAATTTTTTTTGTTCAGCTTCAAATCTCCTTTCCTCTACCTGCATCTGCAATTTCTTTTGTTCAGCAGCAGCCTCAGCTTCTTTTTCTAATCTTTTCTCTTCCGCCATAGCTTTTCTTTCTTCTGCAGCTAATCTTTTCTCTTCTGCAGCTAATGCTTTGTCATATTGAGCAACTGCCCATTGTTCTAATTGTTGACCAGTCTTATCAAGAGCTTTCCCTTGAGTAATGAAATAATCTAGAGTAGACATGATGCCTAACAATAATACTAATCACCTGAATCAATAATAATACCCCAAGTTCTCAATGACCTGATTAATCAGTATACTATCCCAATATCTGTGGGTCACAAGCCTTTAATAAGGTCTTGTATAATAGTAATAATAATCAGGTACTGGTCTATACCATAATCCAAGTGCAGTGCACAGGCAATTGTGTCTTATGAAATATACCCATATAAAACATATGTCAACCAACAGAATACATAAAGTACAAATAGGACTGACAATACAAGAACGTTTGCAGAAATCAAAATAAATCAAATAGGGAAATCAATGAAGATAATCACTGAATCTGCAAAGAATAACAACACAAATGACGTCACAATATATGAATATAAATTATGAATAGAACTGAAAGATAGAAAAGGTTAGACCAACAAATTACAAACAAATCAAAACAAAACTAAAGAACAAAGAAATATTACAAAAATAACAATAATTACAGACTTCACAGCTAACACAAAAGCAACAGTTGTCGCAGCAAATTTTCAATCAAGAAAATTGCACCTATAGAAAACGCCCACAACGGACCCTCTATGACGTGGGATACTCTGTTGTGAGGACGCCGCCCAACCTTAAACACAACCCGCTGACATAGAAACTAACATACTATACAAACAAATAACATGTAAACATAAATATATATAAATTATGTGTATGATAGTATGTGTTGCAAAATAGGCTCAGTCTTACAGTAATGGCAAAGTTATTTTTCATGAAAACAAACAAACTGCCACTTTATTCAATTAAACATTCTGGCCTTAAATATTAAAGTTCATATATGGCAAACAAGAAGATCCATCGATGAAACCAGGACTTCTTAGTTCACAAATACTGTCTTTCTGTTAACACTGACAAGAATTGATCCAACTGTTCTGTGAAACTCTATAATGTCTAATGTAAAAAATGTCAACAACGCTGACCTACATACTGCATTCACTTGACAGGTCACGTGACGAAGCGTTGACAAAGAGCAAACCAATACTGCAAGTATGTCGTATCAGCCACAGGAAACGGTCTGGTATCGGTAATCTGTTGACTTCTGAATTTCTGCGAGGTCAAACCCAGAAAGCTGGTCCACCAGTTGATAAAGTTGGATATTTAGTTGGATATAATATATATATGTTGATAAAGTACACCAGAACACTCCTAGGCGGGAAGACAGGCGTCTATCATCATCAGTTGACAAGATCCCTATGGTGTTGCCTGCCCCACTGTAGTGTATGGAATGTCAACTTGACCTACGCAGTGTTGTGTAGACATGGATGGAGTGTATAATGTGCGAATGATGATAAGGGTTCGTGTTGTTGACAAATGTTCTCTTCTCACACTCATGTATGACCGGAAGTCATCGACACCAACGACTGTGTACCTTTTCTAAAGTTTAATTGGACGTACACACTCGACAGCACAGATAGTGACAAATCACAGGTTGCCATAATACATCATAGTACAGTGGACAAATGGTCTTGCAATGTTACATGGGCACTCATGTAGAATAATGGTATAATGGACTGTCAATAGCCAAGCACTCAGTATCGCCCATACATATATCATCTGACGTCACTGACTGAGCACGTCAGCTTGTAAACAATATTTCAGATGACTTCTAAACCTAATCTCGTTTAGCAACGATTCTTCAACATAATGTTCAGCACATATTTTTCCATATAATAATATTGAACCGCTAACAATGGGTTCTCATGTGTAGCAGTGATCTCTGGACTGATCAAGCGATAATACGGGCATCCCTTTTCTCTTCTTGAAAGTCCTACATGTTTTGGTTCCAAGATGGCTCCACTCGTGAACTGTCACTCACGTTTGAATACAGATAATGAATCTGTTCTAAAGTTAGTCATTCATACAACATTTCGTTGCTCTGTAGATTTGGTCATGAACAATAGACTGCATTCTACAGAATATAGTGCTGCTAGGAATCGAAGTCGTTTTTCATCGAGTCAAATATATTCTCTTAAACATTCAAATCGTAATTATCGACAATGGTGGCTTCGATCGAGAGTTCATAAGAGTATCTTTGATTACCTTGGTAGAGGGAATATGAAACTGCCATTCCTTGGCAAGATGAATAAACACTGGGGTAAAGCATACACGATAGGTCTAGACGACTATCACTTTCCCCAAAACCACTGAGATCACTTTTTCAAGGCATCAAGCCGACATAGCAAAAACACACACATTCCCTATCAGGACGAAGCCAAATCACACCACTCAAGCCACACATCCGCCGAATAGCCTTTGACCTCTCTAGAGACAACAGAACATATAGTTCGACTTAGATATGTAAAGATATACAGATATAAGACAGACTTGTCCTACTCAGACAAACAATACACATAAATTCAGGCCATAGATATTCTGAAGCAAGAACAATCTATTATTACCCAAACAACGAATAAATCGCAGTAAAATGTATTTATCCGCGGAGTTCAAGGGAAGTAACTCAATAATGACTTTCCCTTAAGCACTAAAAAATTACCTATGTATAATATTGTAAGATATCAAAGACTGCACGTAACAGGTACCTAGGACGTTTTGAGTTATTAGCTACTACATATGGGTTAGAGAGAGAGAGAGGTGGAGCTTAAAGCTATCACAGGGATTGAGAGGTACTTCTTATGAAGTATTTGCCAAAATGAACAGGGAAGACCAAGACAATTATGACATGTTAAAGCAGGCTTTGTTATTAAGGTACGAGAAGAATGGTGAATTTTATCGTAAGAAATTTAGAAATGCCAAACTGTTGTCTGGGGAGACATACCACCAATTCTCGGCTAGACTAGAAACCTATTTGGAGAAATGGACGGCTCTGGGGAAGACCCAAGATCTTAAAGAAATGATCATGATTGAGCAATTGAGAGAGTCCATGGCTCCAGACATGAGAAAATTTCTCATGGAACAAGGTGCAGAGAAGTTGGGGGAAATTTTAAATGTTGCTGAGAGGTATCAGGCAGCTCAGGCAGAGGTAAGTGGTGCTAAGAAGAAGCACATAGACAATTTTAAAGCTCCACAGCAATTTAATAAATTTGATAATAGAGAGCAGGGAAATAAAGGTAGGACAAACTTTGAGCGGCCAAGAAATGACTATCGCGACAGAAACTCACAGTTCAATGACCAAAAGTTCAATGAAAGAAAACCGTTGAACCAAGGAAAAAGATGGTGTAAATGGTGCAAGAAGGATAACCATAACACCGAATTTTGTAGAAGGAAACCTTCAAACATTGCTGCAATGAAGTCGGGGACGCAAAGATTAAAGGTTAATCCTAAGGGACAACAGGAACCTTATCACCCCCCAGTTTGTGAGGATGTTATTTGTAATGGGGTCACCATAAGGTGCCTTTATGATACAGGTTTGGATTATGATTCAGTTGTGAAGTCTAGCCTAGTGGACCCAAGTCAGTATACCACAGAAACAGTGGAAATACAAGGGGCGACTAAGGACATACCACTCATGACACTTCCCATCGCAAGGATAACGGTGAAAACTCGCTATGTGGAAGGAGAAATCAGAGCAGCAGTGATAGATGAACCAATCTACCCTCTGATATTGGGGTGTAGATACGTCTTCTTGGGGAATCCCGAGAAACCTGTGATCATGGCGACAGTGCAGACCAGGTCACAGAAGAAGGAGGAAGAAGGTGAACCTATAAATGCTCATCCAGAGGAGACGAGGAAGGCGCAGGCTGAGGATAGGACACTCAAGCCCTGTTTTAAAAAATTGCCCAAATGCCACACACCTCCGAGCAAGGGGGAATATTTCATGAAGAACAAACTCTTATACAGGAAGACAGGAACTAGATCCACTGGTCACGGACAGTTAGTTCTTCCCAAGATATATAGGGCAAACTTAATAAGGAGCTTACATGTTGGAAAAGATGGTGACCATGAGAAAGTCGGTACCATCTGCCAAAAGATTGCTCGAAAATACTATTGGCCCGACGTAAATGTCGATGTTGAAAACTTTGTAGAAGCATGTGGCGTATTTCATGAGGGAACACCCACAAAGGGAAAATATGTGCAGGACCTAGAAACGCCACGGGGCAACTTTAGGCCTGAAAGAAAAACTAATTATACTCGGGTAGACAAAGTGGAATGGGAGCCCCCTTTTCACACCCAGTCTTCACTTGAATGGATTAACATGGCCACTATGCGAAGAGTACAAAGAAGAAATTTTACCCAGGATAAGATGACAATCCCTCGGTCAGACTTATATAAACTGGAAGAACAGAAAAGAGAGCGAAGATCTCTCATAAGCAATCTTAAGTGGGGAGACAAACCCCAGAGAAAAATTGGTAGTGGTCGATTTGTGAGTGATGATTCTAGGAAGAAAAGTCCTCATTATAAAGCTTCTAAGGGACGGGACCAGACGGGTTCCATGAAAAATACGTATGATAAATTAAAGATCCAGATGTAACTTTATTAAGGACCTGGACAGATGAGAAGGCGGAAGAGACTGTTACCTCATCGTATCAATATGTGAACGAACTGACCACTCGTTTGAAAGCTGGATGGAAACTGGCAAATGATAATTTGAAGCAAGCCAGGAAGAAACATGCAGCATATTTTAATAGGAAGGCAAAGGACAGGGAACTGGCAGTCGGAGAGAAGGTGCTGCTTCTACTACCCGGAAGCCAGAATAAATTACAAATTGGTTGGCAAGGTCCATATACGGTTCTAGAGAAGGTGTCTAGAACAAACTATAAAATTGACAAAAAGGGGAAGGAGAAAGTTTATCATGTAAACCTGTTAAAGAAGTATCTGGACAGACCACTCCAGGAAAGCACCCCCTTATTGACCTTGGCTATTGCAACCCAGATGCAAAAAGAACCACTCACCTCACATGAATACCCATTACATCCTTGTGAAACAGCAGCACAGGTAAAAGTCAGTAAGCACCTGACTAAAAACCAGAGGGAGAGAGTTCAACAAGTTCTGGAGGAACATACAGATGTATTAACAGATAAACCAGGCCATACAAATTTGCTACAGTATGACATGAAACTGGTAGACTCAAACCCAATCTGTATGAGAGCCTATTCTATTCCGTTCGCGAAGGAGAAGGCATTGAAGGAAGAAATAGATTATTTATTGAAGGAGGGGATTATTTCGCACAGTGAATCATCTTTTAGTTCTAGTGTCGTTTTGTTGAGAAAACCGTCTGGGGAACACAGACTGTGCATAGATTACAGGAAACTGAATGCTGTCACAGAAGGACAAGTGGATCCATTACCAGACACAAAACAGTTATTTGCCAGACTGAACAAGGCAAAATACTTTTCAAAGGTGGATCTTAGTAAAGGCTATTACCAGATCCCAGTGAAGCCTGAAGTGAGACCTTATTTGGCTTTTAGCACTTCGGATGGACATTATGAATTCAATATGCTACCATTCGGACTGAAAAATGCTCCGAGTGTGTTTTCAAGGATGATGCGAAAATTGTTGGATCCCCTGAATAACCCATGTATCACGAATTTCATGGATGATATTCTCGTCGCCACAGAGACATTTGAAGAACACATTGAAGCTCTGGAGATGTTGTTTGATAGACTTCGGGAGGCGAATTTAACTGCTAGGCCAACAAAATGTTGTATTGGATGCAAAGAGTTGGAATTCTTGGGACACACTGTATATCAGGGTAATATGACCCCTGATCCTAAGAACTTGGAAAAACTGCAGAGAGCACCTAGGCCACAAACAAAAAAGGACGTGCGATCATTTGTGTCGTTATGCGGATTTTATCAGAAATACATCAAGAATTTTAACGCTATTTGTGCTCCTCTGACTGATCTGACTCGCAAGGGACTTCCAGATAAAATTATTTGGACTGCACAATGTGAACTAGCGTTCCAAGAGTTAAAGGAAAAACTCACTAGCAAGCCTATTCTCAAACTGCCTGATTTGACACAGGACTTTGTCTTAAGAACCGATGCAAGTAATGTGGGACTCGGAGGGGCTTTGTTGCAAAGATCATCTTCACCTGATGGGGAACTTAAACCAGTCGCTTATGCAAGCCGCAAATTGAATAAGGCGGAACAAGGATACTCCACAAGCGAAAAAGGATGTTTAGCATTAATATGGGCAATAAAGAAGTTTCAAATCTATCTGTATGGTAGGACTTTTGTGGTGGAGACGGACCATCAGCCTCTCGTGTTCTTGTCTCAGGCTAAGCATGAAAACGCAAGATTGTTGAGGTGGTCTTTGTTGCTTCAACCTTATCAGTTTAGTATCCCATATATCCCAGGCAAATTGAATGTCGGTGCAGATTTCCTCAGTCGGCACCCCTGTGATCAAAATTAGAGTAGTGGCAGACGTGAGGAGTAATTTTACCTATGTGTATCGCTGGTTTTGGAACTTGCCATAGGCATGTTTTCAAGTGGGGAGATGTGTAGTGAAATTGACAGAGATACAACGGTAAAATACCTCCAAAGATAACATTTAAGGATAAAAACATAATGCGTAGGCTGCTGATGTACATGATCGCCCAGACCGCGGGTCATCACCCTCCATAAAAATTGACTCGCTAGACAGGAGGGGAACGGCGGATAAAAAGGAAAAAATATGACTGGAAAGATTGCGTGAGACTAGAAAGGCTAAGGAGACGCAATTGGGGGGGAAACGGAGAAAAGTCACGTTTCCCAAGTTGACATAAAAAGTAAGCAACTCGACAGAAGGGACCATAGATATGTTACGCCACAGTCATTTATTGGACGCTTTTGCAATACCAAGCCCTTGATTTGAATTCAGCGGCTAAAACGCAGATGTTTGGAATATTACAAAATTTAAAAAGTACTTTTTTCTTAATATTAATGTTAGGAATATAAAAATTAGCTGGCCGGATGGCCCATTCTGAGCAGTGAACAAATAGGTTCTTAATTTTACAGACGGATAGATAATATTGAAGATAATGACAAAAGACAGTGTTGTTCACATCATCGACAGACTGTATTGAATCTAAAAGTGTCGCTATTTGAAAAAAAAAAAAAAAAAACACGACCTCGAGACGCAGGTGTTCAAATCTACGTAGTATGGAAGAGAGGGGTTTGGGTGGTAGCTGTGTCTAAATATAACTTTTAACGACAAAATTTTGGAGGGGAGAGAAAGGTTGGTTCAAAAATCAAGTACATTTTTGTAGAAACACAAGTAGAGACGGACAGACTAACAGATAACCATCCATACTTGACTGAAGCATGACTGAAATGACTTTAGTGTAGGAAATTTGAAATTCAAAAAAAACCTAGGCAGTGATTGGCCACAGACAAGCATATTGTCGGCGCTTAGACGCGGATTTGGGGTCATTTCTCAATAGTTGTTCAGTGATAGACACAGATTTTAAAGTGTGGTGATTTCCATATGAAAGGAAGTGAAAGAAATTTAGGGACGCCATACTATAGCCAGCAGCTCAGCTGAGTTTTGCTAGCAATTCTGTGTTATTTATTCATAATCTGGTAAGATTGAAATTATTTCCTTATATATTTTGAATATTGTTTCATGTTTGAGTGATTTGATACTGCCATATCGAAATCTAGCCTTACAAACAAGTAGGGATTTGCTCTAGACCCCCCGCCCTAGTCAGGGTCTAGGGACCAACAATGTACATAAACTCCAGCAAGGGTTAGGCAAGACAGATCAAGTGTTGGGAATAATGAAACATATTACCTATCCTCTTTTAGGGCAGACAACTAATAAATATTTTTCAGAATCTATAGTCTGGGAGGATCTATCTGATGTAAAACCACCATGGTAAATGTGCTGTTTGGTCAGAGAGATCTGACCTGTCTGTATGATGTGGTTGTTGTGTCAGTGTTGTGTCCAGATGTGGGTAGAGAATAGATTTTGACACATGGCCCATACTTTGATTGCAGAGCTGTGAGTTTCTGTTGTCAACAAAGCAGTGTCTATTCAGTTGGTGACTTTACTCGAGTGTATCTGTGCAGTACTTGTGACAGAGACCACCATTATTGCCCGCCAGCACGGAGAGGTGGGACCACCTGATTTCAGCACCAGAGCTACAACTACAAGATGAGTGAGCCTCTGGTCTGCTGGACATTCACCAACGCTGTGTAGTTACTAATATCCCCATAAAAATTCCCACCATTTTCTGGACACTGTGTAGTCAAGATAGACAGGTGTGATGAGGCCACCCCAACAGCACAAACATTAACTATCCTCCCAAGTAGATGACTACTAGAACATTTTAATAAAACTAACTAGTATAGTACATATATATGCACACTATTGCATTTATGATATAATATTCCATGCATTTCTTTCATAATCTCTAAATCCTTTTAAGTTCTGGTCAACCTAAAAATTGATACAGAACAAAATAAATGTAATATAATTCTATCAAAAAATTTTACACTATTGAGTTAGTTCAGTGTGTTGTAACATTTATTAATATTGTAGAAGAGACTTGAATTGCCTGTATGTCAATGAAGAGCGAGAAACTATGAAGTTAACTATCTTGACAACAGTTTCCATTACAGAGTTCAAGGATAGTGACGAAATCTTCGCACACAAACTCTCCTGGTGTATAATGCAATGGAAGCTCAATACTTGACGTCCAATACGATACTCAAGAAGTTTAACAAATCCTTTATTCTTTCCAACAAATGCAGGGGCGGCATCAGTAGTAACACAGAATATTTTATTCATGTTAATGTTCTGATTTTCGAAATAGCTTACAAATGCAGTCATAATGTCCTCTCCCTTGGCTGTACCATCAAAAGGTATCAAGCAGCACAGTTCTTCATAAATACGGTCGTTGTCACAATATCGCGCAACTATAGCTAGGCGCGCCACGTCATTCACATCGACACTTTCGTCAAGAGCGACACTAAATACAACAGCTTGTTGTAACCCGGTTGTTTGTTTTACCGTTACATTTTCAGCCATATCAGTTATGCGCCTCTCGATTGATCTCGCAGAAGCCGGTATTTCTCGAATCCGAGACAGTATTGTTTCTTTATTTGATAAATCACTAAACAAAATTTCAGCACTGCTCAAAAATGTTTCCTTGATGTATTCTCCATCTGTGACAGGTTTGCCCTTCGAAGCCACACACTGTGCAATTTTGTAACTACATTCGGTAGCTTTATTTTTGGTTCCAATTACTTGACTAAAAATACGACTTTGTTTTTTTGTAGCCAGAAACTGCCATTTTTATGGCTTCACTTTTCTCCTCAGAGTTTTTAAACATGGACTGATGTTTGGTTTGATAGTGTCTTTGTACACTTGACGTACGGCACAAGACAATTTCATAACATAAAGCACAAACAGCACGATCCTTTTGTTGTATGAATCCATATTCGTTTGTCCAAAAGTCTTGAAACGAGCGTGTATCAAGTTTTTGTCTTTTTTGATTCATTTTAACGGCACCGTATTACTTAATACCAACGGGCTGATCACCCGTTTGCCAGTCACTTCGATTACGGAAACAACAGCAGATGGATTGATTTGCCGTTGCCCTAAAGACGCCAATAGGCGTGATAGGAAACAATGGCAAAGAAAGCCTATCTGCTGTTGCCCTAAGACGCCACTAGGCGTAATGGCCACTGACTGCTTCGACGGTCGGTGGCTAAGGACGGAAGAAGAAGAAGAAGTATTACTTAATAATAACACCAACTTTTGTGCTGCGGTCAACGGACTGTACGGGCATGAGTATGCGACAGCCGAGAGAACTGTAGAGGTGGTAGTGGTCGGGAGAGAGGGGAAGGCTAGGACGGAAATATAACTTCGTCGAGGTCAGTCATTGTTGCTCCAAACTCACACTGGGAGTCAAAAACTGCGAGCGAAAACGAAATAAATACGCTCGTCCAGGCGCTAGCCAGACACTATTGTGTAATTATGATATTACGTCTCCGCTTGCCCGTCAAAATTTGCTGGGTATTCTTTTCAAGAATCTCATCCTGCAAACTACGGTAGCAGGTAGACCCCAGACTAGCGGGCGCCGCAAAGTATAACCACTCCCCTTGAAATTCGTTGAAGAATGTTTGTTCTCGGAAACGGTCCGTAAAAATGAAGACTTACGTGCAGTATAGTATGATCAAGCCTTTAGTTTTCATCAGATCGCACATTCTTACCTCCAATGTCTAAAAACTTTCGTTTTGAAGGGTTGTAAAAACAGGTATAGCTTTAAAAGAATTATATGCTTCTATTTAATTAAAAATTCAATTTTTTAAAAAATGAGATCATATTCTGTACAGTATTTTAATTCACTCAGCGTGCCATTGAAAATCGTTCCACGTGCCACGCTTGGCACGCGTGCCGTAGTTTGCCGACCCATGCAGTGTATACTTTTAAAGCTACCCAGAGTTACTTGTCCTTTGTATTCTCTAGCTATGTTTTTAATGTCGTTTTTTCTGCATTTTTAATTATTATTTCTGCAAGATAAGATTCAATGTTTGGTTTCTTGAGCTGGTGTGTATTTACTACTACAGTTTACTGGATTGGTTAGAGTATTGTGTTCTTCTATTTCCTCCACACACTTCCATCCTATTGGGTATCTTGTAGGATCAAGTGGGATATCCCAGGTCGTAGGGAGATTCTTCAAACATTGCATGCGCTGAATCGTTTTTGTCTATTAGGACTTTGCCCATGTAATTCAGTCTAAGTTATTTTCTTCTTAGCTTGAGGGGTATTATTCATAGTGCTACCACTAGTGCTTCTAGTGATGTTGATCTTGGGGCTCCAGCTATTGTACATAGTGCCTGGTGCTGTATTTTGCCCAATTTTTTCTAATTGTTGTGAGCTGCAGGATCATAAAATACGCTTGCAAAGTACATTTTCTCCTGAATGGATCTTGATTGGGTGCATGAATTAAGCTGCCTATTGTCGTCCATTGCACCTCAAATAATTCCCACAATCAACAGATAACAGTAATTCACGCACCCAACCAAGATCCATTCATATAGTAACTAAACACAACACTTGGAAAATGTTTAATTCATCATCACGCAGAGAATAAAAATCTTCAACTCAAATGTCAAGTTGTCCTATTGAATGGCTTTGAATTTATTTAGAGAACAACAAAAATAACAACCACAAAGATACAGATGTTCCCAAAATGGGCGCCTTGATCAGAATATTAGGATTGGAGTGGTACAGCATGATCAGCAGTGTGGAACTGATGGGAGAGGCGAGCGAATACCGCTGGAGCGAGAAATGAAGAGAAAACACTGGCGTTGGTTTGAACATACGTTGAGAAAGACAGCAGATAACATTGTTTTAAGACAGGGCTCCTTAACCTTTTTTGCACCGCAGGCGCATTTTAAAATTATAAAGAGGGTGGTGGGCACCAACCAAACATTGCGACTTTAAAAAAGGGTTAATTTTTACAACAAAATATACAAAATTCTTTATACTGCCGAGTAAACACTATAAGATATATTAAGATAAAAAAATTGATCTTCAAATCATTTGAGTCAAGTGTATAATTAGTGTGATCTTTGGCACTGCATGTTAGTAGGCAACTTTTTATAGTTAAGAGTGTATGATGATGTTCCTGCATGCAAACAATCATCCAGATAAGTATCAGTGAGCTGCGACTTGTACTCAAATGTCACAATGTTGATTGCTTAAAATAATGATTCGGAAAGATACGCGGAGTCAAAACATGAGTGTGTATTATATGCCGCACTTTTTAAAAATGGATATTTTTCAATAATGCTTAGATTTTTAGAGTAGCAGCTCTTGAATATAACATAACTTTCTGTGTCTATCGGCAACGCCTTTTGTAACTTTCCTGGGACTCATCATCTCATCTCAACCCGTAACCCGTCATGGGTCGTAGGGGTGCCATGGTGGAAGCATCAGCAGACAGGGTCCTCCACTGCTCTCTGTCCTCAGCAATGCGTACAAGTGTGGAAAAACCGTGTCCTGCCCATTCTTTGATGTTATCAACCCAGGATTTTCTTTGCCTTCCTCTTCTCCGTTTACCTTTGACTGTTCCCTGGAGGATCGTTTTCGAAAGGGAGTCATGACGAGTTACATGCCCAAACCAGGCAAGCTTTCGACGTTTCACTACTGACGAAAGTGGTTCTTGGTGGCCTGCATAGGTGTTTATCTTCTCTCTAACATAGACATTTGTTTTATGCTCTTTATAGCAAATGCGCAAAATTCTTCTATAACATTTATGCTCGAAAGCCTGAATCCTTCGCTCCGTATCTGCAGTGAGAGTCCAGCTCTCACACCCATATAAGAGAATAGATAATACAAGTGATTTGTATAATTTGATCTTCACAGGAAAACTGATGTTACTTTTTCAGATCACATTCAGTCTTGTCATGGCAGCTGAGGCCATCTCAAGTCTTGTCTTGATTTCTTTACTTGATCTTCCGTCACTACATATAGTGGACCCGAGATATTTAAAGGTGTTAACTTCTTCTAACGTTTGCCCATTTAACGTAATGTTGGTCGGAACATGTTTCTTATGGCTATTCACCAATATCTTGCTTTTTTCTATATTAATTTCCATCCCATATGTTCTTGTTACTTTCTCCAGTCTAGAGGTAAGGTCTTGAAGTTCTGATTCTGGTCCAGCTATCAGATCGATATCATCAGCAAAACGTAGGTTGCAAAGAGGTCGGCCTCCAATCGATATGGTTGGACTACTAACCGCCAAAACTTTAGAAACTTAGTAAAGGACTTTCTTTGAACATATTCAAATTGACGTCTGAGAGTGTACGAAGAAAAGGAAGAAGAAGAATTTTTCACCATGGAACCACAATTGTACATTTACTATTTCATCAGCAAATCTTCCGCGGGCACACAAATAAGCATTCGCGGCATCATGATGCCCGCGGGCACAACGTTGAGTAACCCTGGTTTAAGAGATGAGCGCAGTGCTTGCAACATTGGGAATTTCCATAATTTCAGATGTCATGCACTGGAGCGCAGCTTAGCTATTTTTATGAGCGGATGTTGTTAGGTGAAGACTTTTTGATGTTTTATTATCATCCGTGGTCATTCATAGCGCAGTGTTGAACATACAAAGAGTTCATCAGATGTTAGTGTGGAATATATTTGTAGAAATCCAGTTATCTTATTGTTGAAATGGAACGCAATATTAAATCACTAGCTATAACCCGTCAAATTAACAGGTTTTTAATTGCAGCCATCTTATCCTTTTGATCCATAATAATAAGTCTGCAATACTTTAAATTAACATTTTGTCTTGAAGAAACAATCAAAAACTTACATTTTAAGGTTATTTTTAAGAAAATGATGAGTTAAATCCGTTTCCCGAATGAAACTGGACAGAAGAGTATCTTGATTGTCTGTTGATTTAATCTGCATCTGCGCACCTTCCTGTTTCCAGTTCATGTACTGTTTATCAATCGTGTTTTTGGCTTCTTTCTATAATCAAACTGTTCATGCACACCGTCATTTGCGCACTTTTCTCTTTTCGGCATATATTGCCGTCTTCCGCTGTCCAAAAGCACTTTCATCCGACTCACTGGGGTTAAATTAACACCAAAGGAGGGTAAAAAGTCTGAGGAAGATGAAATGGTGGATGGAAGCGGATGTCGCCTAATTACTATGTCAGGAGACCCAGTACTTAGAGACATTTGTATCCTTTTATCCTGTGGTAGGAGTTTGTGGTACAAGTTGCCAGAAGTCGACGCTAGACACCAACATCAGACGGGTTCTGAAGACGCTCGACAACCTTCGTAATTACCTTAGCCTCAATGCATGAGACGTCTTACGGCCACCAGACTTTACTTTTGTAGAGAAGTACATTCCAAAGCACATGTGGGAACCAACAGCGGCTAATGAAGAGGCCGACCGACCCTACACCAGAAGCTATGTACAATAACAGCGCAACCAACGAATATTTCACAATTTCCCTAATTTCCCACGATAGTTTAAATCATCCGATGATGATAAATATCATCGCCTCTTTTTTTAATCGACAACTTTATTTATTTTACATGGTTAAACTATAAGTGATTATTAAACCTGTTTATCTGTAACTGTAAAGCTATAGCTGGGTTAATCACTGTTGATTGAAATGTATGTCTGCACCTGTATGACTCACATTGTTCTAACTACATAACCAGATAGAGCTATTAGATTAAGATTTTGCTTGGGGCTCAGAAATACGAGTGAAAATATATTACCTCACAGAAGGGGCGGAAGAATAATAAGTTTATGACAGCATAGATTATCTCAGTTACTATGCTTGCTTTTCTTTAAAATCACGCGAGGCTGTCTTAAATAGAAGCATAAATCTTCTATTTGTGTCTATTCCAAGAGCAATCATGAGCGAAGGTGATACCTTTGAAGACTCTTATCATTATACACTTAAGTTTGGCCATTTTTGGACCACAACTGCAGAGTAGGAGAAACAATACTGTCACAACATGCTCCGTTAATTTTTCTTTCTCATCCCCTACGGATCTTTCGAACTTTAACGGACAATCGGTGGTATCTGATACCCTATCTCCTTTACTGGTCGGCTCCTTGGCCATTCCCTTCTACTTTCTGCGAGACAAAATTAAAATATTTGTCAAGAGATCACAGTCATTAGGTATGAAATAATGCTGGGACAAGACAAAGATTACAAGAATAAATATGGAAAATGATTGCTAGATTGCAGTTGGAGAGAGAAACAAGCTCACAAGACATGAGCTCATAATATATGTTGGCAGCCATATAGACACATTTGAAGGAACAACAGTGATATCAAAGTAAGAGTGTCAAGGCTTCACGATCTTTCGCATCATTGGGAAATTATCAACATTAAAAGAAATTATATCGAACACAAAAAGATGAATTTTCAACTCAAATGTCATGGCAGCCCTATTGTATGGCTCTATATATGGAGATAACTGAAAACGACAACCACGAAGTTAACAGTCTTTCATAAATGTGTGCTTGCGTATAATAAAAGGACTGAAATGGTATGACAATATCAACACATGGATCTGAGGCAAGACCTTGACAAGTGTCAGTGGAAGAAGATGTGACATAAGGACAACAAGGGGTTGGTTAAGACAGATTGCAGGAACCTGTTGATGGCACTACAAGGTAATCTTGTTCTTGAGTCCCGCGGGTTAATGAGACTTAAAAAGACTTAGTAATGTGTAGATACCTCAGATATTTAGCAGTGCTAAAAAAGAAAAACACATTCGTTTATCTCCTTGTTTGCTCCTTGCGGAGCATATAACCACCGACGCAGTTAGCCGTCATGCTAACTGTCTGCGTCAAAGCACATTCTCCGACAATCGTGGTTTATGTAGCAATTTCTTTTACACGATGAGTTGCCACCGCCATGCACAACCACACAACAGTCGCCTTTTACAACATCTTTTTTCTGAAGCATTGGTTCACCTATTGGAACAAAAATAAATTACAAAGTAACTAGTCCAAATTGGAATACTTGGGCAGTATCATTTCTGCTAATGATCTAAAGCCTTTTGACTCGAGCATTGCTGCAATTAAACAAATATCTCGCCCACAAAAATCGAATCAACCGCAGTAATTTCTAGGCAAGCTAAATGATTACCACAGGATATTAAAGTTTTCTCAGCTTACTGAACCGCTCAACATGGTAAGGAAGAAGAAAGTTCCTTTCGCATGGTCCAAGCCAAACAAAACAAATCATGTTCTGAAAGCAGTAGACGCTACCGACACTCTCCAATCTACCCAGATGTAAATAGGAACCTGACTCTGCTCTTTGAGTTAGGGAAGGAAAAGGCAGCGAAGAAAGGAACTGGTCACCACAGTTCTCGTTGCTGGTCCTAGTATAGTAAGTCTCTAACACTTCACTCCCCTACGACAGTATCTGCTATGGGACTACCTTTACCTTTTGTTAGTCCTTGATGATATATATCTGACACGTTTTGGAATTCAAACATCCTATAATTTTGACAACAGGCACCTTATCATATGGCAGTGGTGCTCATCTCTTCCACAGATATCCATATGGATCAGAGAACCTATTGCTTTAGCTTTTAAGAGTATGAGAGGTACTGAGAAAACCAACAGTCAAATTGAAAAGGAGCATTAACTATTATCGTTGGTGTTAGCACATTTCACCAATATTTATAGGAAATGACACGACCATTTGAAATACAAAGCGATCACATGCTCTTCCTTGCTATCTCTTTACAGTGTTACACATTACTTGTTTTAGCAATGCACCTTCCATTCAAAGGTGGACAATTACGCTGTCATCTTACAATTTTATCATCAAATATCGACCTACAAGAAAACATGACAATCCTTACACACTATCAAAACATCCCCTTGGGCCAGATCCTCCTTTCGATCAATCTGAGGTGCCATGTTTCAGTGTGTCAATTTGACATGATGCCGCACTTGCTGGTCCACCAGTTAATTCTCAGCTAATCGATTCCAAGATGTTCGTAGATGAAATACAGCAATCCTCCGGTCTTACGCTATTCTTACTTACTTACTTAGTCGTTCCCCTTCTACCGTGAGGTGTAGAGGTTTGGAAGAGAGAGCGCCAGACCATTCTATCAGCTGTCTTCTTCCTGGCCTGGTTCCATTCTAGTCCTCGGTCCTTCAAAGATTGTCTAATGTTGTCCTCCCAGCGGACTCTGGGTCGTCCTGGAGGTCTGGATCCCTGGCTCTTTGTTTCCCATGCTTGTCGTGGTAACCGATCTTCTCCCATTCTGCAGACATGGCCAAACCATCTTAGTTGGGACTGTTCTATTTGGGTCTGCAGCGGATGGAATTTTAGGCCTTGACGGATCGTCTGGTTGCGGACCATGTCTCTTCTTGTTACTTCAACCACTTTCCTCAGATACCTCATTTCTGAGGTTTGGATCTGGCTTTTGTGGGTTGTAGTCATTGCCCACGACTCGCATCCATATGTCAAGACTGGGACATAGGTGGAGCGGTATACAGCCTTCTTCGTTTTCTTACCAACCTCTTTCTTGCTGAGGAATCCACGATTTATGGCCTGAAAAAGTCTCCCAGCCGCTGCTTTCCGAGTGGCCAACTCTTCTTTGATGCCTCCCTTTCGGTCTATAATAGCTCCGAGATATTTAAAGTGGTCGACCTGCTCCAGGACCTGTTCTCCCAACTTAATCTGATGTTTTCTTTCTTCTCGTGATATCACCATGGATTTTGTTTTAGAGCTGCTTATGACCATCCCTCTCTTCTCCAGCTCTTCCTTCCAGACTTGCAGGTTGGATTGGAGATGTGCCTCTGATTTAGCAATCAGGGCAACATCATCAGCAAATGCCAGCTCCGAAATATAGACCTGTCTCATCTTCCAGTACCCCACTGAATACTTTCTTGTTCTTTCCTTACATGCCTTGATGACATCGTCCATAAGGAGTATGAAGAGGTAAGGTGATAGGATATCACCTTGTCTTACACCAGTGGTGGTCCTGAACTCTTCTGACTTATGGTTTGTTTTTTTGCTGTCCTCACATAATTTCTGCAAGACTTGTAGAAGCTCTGTATAGCATGAATCAGAGGTGCTGGAATATTCTTCCTTGCCTTGCCAAACAGTCCCAAAGTTTGCTCCAGGGGACCTTGTCAAACGCCTTTTCCAGATCTATGAAACAAAGATGGATCTCACTCTTATACTCAAGGGCCTTTTCACTCAGCTGTCTGAGTGTGAAGATTAGGTCTTGAGTACTTCGGTTTTCTCGGAATCCGCACTGGACCTCATCCAATTGTGGCTCAGCTAGGCGTCGGAGTCTCTGCTCTAGGATTCTAGAGTAGATTTTACCAGGGCACTGAGAAGGGATATGCCTCTATGGTTTCCACATAGTCGATTGTCACCCTTTTTGAAAATTGGTGTTATGATGGCAATCTCCCAATCCTTTGGTATGGTCTTGTTGCACCATGCTGCCTGTAGGACCTTTAAGAGTAATAGGTCGCCTGATGCTCCCATGTACTTAACCATTTCTGGTGTTATACCATTCTACTTCATAACTAATTTATACTTTCTTTTTACACTGAGCCCATCAACAAACACATTGCTGCTTTGCCCATCTTGATTTTCTCTAGTGCTGCCCTCAGTTCTTCCATCTTTATGTCATCTTCACCATCATTGGTTTCCTCTTCTGTGTCAGTGGTTATCATTTCTGATGCTTTGCATCATGCTCACCTCGATAACCAAGGAGTATATCAGCGAGTTCTGAGAAATATTCTTTCCATCTTTCCATTACTTCCTTCGGGGCAGTAAGCAATTTGCCTTGCTTGTCTTTTATAAATTTGAGAGGGCATTGTTTTTCTTTCCTCATGTTCTTTAGGGTCTTATAGAACAATTTCTGGTTTTCTTGTGCATCTTTTTCTAGCTTTTCTCCAAATTCTTCCCAGGACTTCTGTTTTGCTGCTAGCACTTTGTTCTTTGCTTCTGTTCTGAGTGTCACATATTCCCTATATTTTTCCATTTGTCCTGATGTGTTTTTAGCTCCTAAGTATTGTTTCCATGCCATTTTCTTCTCTCTTATTTTCTCTTTGACTTCCTCTGTCCACCAAGGTGTCATCTTTCTCTTGTTCCCAAGTTTGGACTTCAGAGACGTCGATGGCACGCGCGAAGCGCATCCCTTCTCCTATCCTTTTAGTCCATCTTTTGACGCTATTCAATTAAAATTTAGGTCCAACTTGCTTTTTCGATTTTTCTTATAATGCAGTTTCTATGTGTGTATGGGAAACCCATTATATCACGTGCTTACATACGCAATTTCGATCTTGTTGACGCTGTTCTTTACAAAATTCTTTATATTTACTTGTAATTTATATATGTGGATTAGAATATTCCACGACACCTCCCCTCTTAAAACAGACATTATATGTCAGTCCTTTATTCTATATTCACATAGAGAAATTTATTATTATTTCTGGGGTTTACGGTGATTCTCATCATCACACGGCGGCCTTAAAAAATCCGCAAATTGGTTTTTCATATATACTAATGCTAAAATTATATGGAGCAGAAGAAAGACCATCGGAGTAACAGAGTTCTCATGCTTAGCCTTAGAAACGATAGGTTATGTGGTCTGTTTGTTAAATGCCTTCCCATACAGATAATATTGAATATAACTGCAAGATTCCTTTTCGCTAGTTGAGTAATGCGGCTTACAATTTTCTGCTAGCATATGCCACTGGGCTTAATTCCCCATCCAAGGCATCTGTTTTCTGTAGTAGAGTTGCACCTAACCCAATATTACTTGCAGAGGGTTTACTTGTGAACCTCGATTTGTAAGAAGCGATTTTATTTTTTTAAGTTTCCTCCGGGCTTTCTTCTTTGGGTCAGGGTTCATTTTCCCTGGTATTTTCCCTCCCTAAAGTCGATAATGTCATCCAAATTCCAATTTTTTCTTCATCATTCAAGAGAAGACACTAGCCCCCATTGACCAAGTAGGTCCGTGCCTTTTAAGTCTAGGGAAGAAGAACTTTTTCAACATCTTCAAAACCGTCTACTAACCAGTGTCCTCAAATGTTTCTGTTGCGGATATCACATGTTATACAGAATGCAGAAGCTCTCATCCTAGAGAAGACACTAGGCGCATTCTTCAATCCAAATGGCAATCTACAAGCGACGGAACTAGCAGATGGTCTAACCTAAAGTCCTATAATATTTTTTGAAAATTTAGCTTTTTTAGCCTGGCAACTTTTGTATCCGGCAGGATACCTGTCCTTCTGTAATAGCATTTCAGTACTATACAGAGTAATTTCTCCATTCCTTAAGTTACACTGTGTTTGCGAATAATTCCTTCCTTCAATAGATGCTATCTCCCTTCCTAAGAAGCTTTCTCCTTAGCAAAACGGAATCGAATATGGTTTCATACAGACAGGTGTGGGGTCTATCAGTTTCAATATCATTTAATAGGTTTGTATGCCCTTCGGTCTGTTAAACCTTGTATTTATTTAGAACCTGTTGCACTCTCTCTTTCTGAGTTTTCGTTAAATGTGTACCACCTTGGGAACAGGGGTAATTATTCAAATGATGAAGTTATCTCCACGATGGACAAGGTCAACAAGTGTGTCTCTTCCTGATGTTCTCTTTCCAAATATTTCTTCAGGAGATTCACATGATAGATTCTTTCTTTCCCCTGCTTATCTATCTTATAATTTGTTCTAGACACCTTCTCTAGAACTGTATATGGACCCTGCCATCCAATTTGTAACTTATTCTGCCTCCCGGCCAAAAGAAGCAGTACTTTCTCTCCCACAGCCAAATTTCTGTCTTTCGCCTTCCTGTTATAATAGGCAGCATGTTTCTTCCTGGCTTGTTTCAAATTTTCATTGGCAAGTTTCCAGCCAGTTTTTAACCGACAGCTCATTCACACCTCTGCCTTTTCATCAGTCCACGTTAAGACATGGGTTTAATTGTGTGGACCCTATTTGTCCATGCACCGGTATGGTCTCTTCCACTCGAAGCTTTATAGTGATGATTTTTCCTCCCAGAATTCATTCACAAAACGACCGCTACCAATTTTTCTTTGGGCTTTGGGGCTTTTCCAGGCCTAATTTTTTGCCCCGTGGCGTGTCCCCAGGTTTCCATGTTCCACTTGTGGGGTGTTCATACTCCTCATGGACGATGTCATTAAGGCCTATGTAAGGAGAGGACAAGAAACTCTCCGCATATGGCCAGTAAAACAGGTGTTGTCTGGAAAGATGACTTTTTCACAGGTCGTGTCCATTTCAGTGGGTGTTCCCTCATTGCTGCCATTTCTAACAAAATTTCTCAATGTCCCATCTTGCCCAATAATTAATTGTGAGCGACCTGTTGAATGATCCTGGATTGCCCCATCTGGTTTCACATGTATCAGGCTCCTTATTAAGTCTGCACTATATCTTCAGGATCCAGCTGTCCTTGACCTTTGCTAGCTCCAGTCTTCCTATACAGTTTTTTCATGAAAAAATCTCCCTTGCTGGAGTTGTATGAGTTGACAATTTTTCTGAAACAAGGGATGTGTTTTATCCCCCCCAGCCTGTGCCTCCGGAGTGGTAAACAAAATCCTCCTCCTGTCTTGAGGTCCGACCTGACCTGAAAGGGTGCCATATACACATTTCCTTCTGCAGAGTGTCAGATTGTTCAACAGAAAACCACCTTTTTCCTGGTTGAAGATTTTCTTTCATCATATTTCCTTTCATTCGAATGTGGGAAGTCCATACCGTGGCCTATCAAATATTGACCTTTTGATCCTTAGATCAAATTTATTAAAGGTTCTGTGGTGCCCTAAAGCCACTTGTTTCATTACCACCTCTGCTTGAGCTGCTTGATACCTTTCAGCAACATTTAGCAACTCACCCAGCCTCTCTGCACCTTGTTCCATGAGAAACTTTCTCAGGTCTGGAGCCATGGACTCTCTTAATTGCTCTAAGGACCATTTCCTTAAGATCTTGGGTTTTCCCCAGAGAAGTCCATTTCTCCAAGTATGTCTCTATTCGTGCAGAGAACTGGTGATAGGTTTCACCTGACAGTAGTTTAGCATTCCTAAATTTTTTCCTATAAAATTCTGCATTCTTTTCACTTAAGAGCCTGCTTTTAGCATGTCAAATTTTTCCTGTTAAAAACTTCATACAGAAGTCCCTGAGATATTTAAGCTCCACCTTTCTCTCTCTAAGGATACGTGGTAGCTGGCTCATATAGTCTCAATCGTCTTTTCTCAACAAAATGATCTAAATGAAAATTTTTAGCTGAGGTTGAGGCTCCTTGAAAGAAGCATGCCAAGTACGTTATGTCGCAAACCACTTTTTAGTGATCTTTCAACTCAGATAGTACTAATCTGCAGCTAATTTCCTCTCTTCCCTTTCTGCAGCTAACTAATCTTTTGTCTTCTCTTTCTGCTTCCAATTCTTTCTTTGTCAGCCACAATCTGCAACCTCTTAGCTCAGCTTAGCTTCAAAAACCTCTTAGTCTCAGCCTCTAACTTTCTTTCGGCCTCTTTTTCTAATCTTCTTTCTTCGCGTTCAATAAATTTGTCACATTCCGTAGTGACATAGGCAACCATAACTTGCCCATCTAATCCTAACTCTTTTGCATTCTGTACAGCAGCAGATCGAAACTTGGCCAGGTCCGCCATTGTCTATCAGGTAAATTTCTACAATGTCTAACCAACAATTTAATCTCTAAATATATCTAATGGGGCCCGTGGGAACCTTAGGATACCCTTCATATTCCCTGAAGTGAATTACCCCCAATATTTTTAATAGGGAAAGATTCAAAATCCCAAGAGCGAGACCCCAATATATGTGGTGAAGTGGGAGTTTAAAATATTTTATGGGGACTTTGTAAGAGATGGGTGAGGATCTATAATTAAGAGTAGTGTATTATAGATAACCTTACTTGCTACCACATATCTATATATCTCAGTCAGAATTATTCTGGAATAGTGTGATGACTACGTTATGTGTCTAGGGTATGTGTATGATGAAGTGTAAGTCACAACAACAGACAGATAAACAATTTAATTTATTCCACTACTCTTGACAACACTGTGACACTCACATACATATAACACTCTATGAGAATATCTTAAGGAGTCACTGATAACTTTTCAAATAACAATATGTAGTTATCATTATGTGTCCTGATTCAAATACAAAGACCAGGAATCACTCAATTTTAATTACAAGTATATGTACAGACTTTATCAATATGAATAGTTTAGTGATCCATCCTTGTGTGTCAGTTGTATGGTAATATGAGGTAATACTGGTTTTGTTTTGTTCAAGCTCTGTTGGGTATTTGTCATCATGACTTCAATAGTTTGTCTTTTGGGATAGTATTCCCAATATTAAGACAATTAAATTCCCCTCTGAATGTTATTTTTACAAAGTCATTTCAAGATGAGGGGACATAATGTTGAGCTCAGCTGGCCAAATCAGCTTATCTTGCGTGATGGCGGCAGGGAAGGACTCCTCTGCTCGAATTCTCTTTGCTCGACTTTGAGACACAGGGACAAGGAAATGCTGTCCGACTCTGCAGCATGACGGTGCTGCTCACAATACGCACGGTAAACAAGAGGCTTGTACCTTTACTTCATGATCAATTTATATTTTTTTACACTGAGCATACATCACAAACATTGAGTTCAGAGCGTTAGGCCAACTGTCAGCTTCATCTGAAATACTTTATACCAGTATTTACCTCCTTAATGGTTACCACGCTTCTGCACTTCCAGCATTATTTCTTTCTAGTCAATCATCCAGGTGTCAGTGTACTATTTGGCCATTCCATGCCGTTTTACTTCCCTCCGACACCCTCTGTTCAGGCTGGAGCATTATAGGCTTTATCTCCTGTTTGCCACTGAACTACACATATATATACAGGCATAAATTAACAATTTACATTCAATTTTCATTAAAAGATACTGAATGGTTCAAGCTTACCACAATTCATAGAATAAACACAGATACGTTGATTAGCAATGAATTCTGGCACATTTACTGGCACAAATTCCCATCTGCTTATGTTCCAGGCTTTTATTTAACACAAATATGAGCTGGCTTCAACGCACTGTTGCTTTATCAAGATTATTTGCACTAGTGGTCTCGAACTAACGCTCCTAAGTGAGTATATCAGCGAGTCGACAAGTGTTTGAAAAAATGTTACCTTTTCACGAACAACCAAGATAGTATTTATAGCCCGACCAATCGTGGTTAGTCTTTCATTTGACATTTGGAGTTTAGCTAATTCTGTAACGTAAGATTTTTTTCAAACACGTTATAAAAATTTTATGAGCAGAAATGATTCCATGCTGTCAGGCATCCCCACTATTTTATTTTGGGTATAATTTATTAATTCCTGGACTATTTGCGTAACGTTTTACATATTCTTTGTCAGCAAGCCCTAAGGAACCCAAATATCCAAATTTAAAAGAGCTACGTGGCTGCGTTCAAAATATGTATTTTCTACCTCCTGTTTCGAAGATGTGCTGTCTGGGTACTGTTATGTTTTCAACCGTAAACCCATCTAATGTTATCTTTTCTAATAAGAGTTTTTCAGGATTTATAAACCTAACTCTGGGATGGGTAATGTATTTTATCACTGTCCGTCTGAAAAAAAAAGTTAGTGCATGTAGTCTTACACGCGTGATGGCAGCATTTGTGTATCGCGCGAAGCGTGTTTAGTGTTCGGCTTTCTGCTCTCCCTTCTCGCTATCCTTTAGTCCATCTGTCTTTTGTTTTTGGTAACATAGTGTAGAAAAAGACATGAATGGAATTTAAAATTTAGGTCAACTTGCATATTTCCAGGTTTTTCTTAGAAAGGCAGCACATTTTATTGTGTGTTTGGGAAACGCGTGTATGTTGCAGAAGGCCTTTTAAATCAACGTGAAACGTTACAATTTGCATACGGGGGATTTCGAGTACAGTCAATACTGTTCTTTACGCATTCTCCTTTGTCTTTATTTATTTATATGATTAGTTTTTTTTATTGGCTTTAAACTTGATAATTTATTTTATGTTTATTCCAGACACCCTGCTGCTTTGCCCATCTTGATTTTCTCTAGTGCTGCCCTCAGTTCTTCCATCTTTATGTCATCTTCACCATCATTGGTTACCTCTTCTGTGTCAGTGGTTATCATTTCTGATGCTTCATCATGCTCACCATCCAGGAGTTCTGAGAAATATTCTTTCCATCTTTCCATTACTTCCTTCGGGGCAGTAAGCAATTTGCCTATAAATAGAGGGCATTGTTTTTTCTTTCCTCATGAGGGTCTTATAGAACAATTTCTGGTTTTCTTGTGCATCTTTTTCTAGCTTTTCTCCAAATTCTTCCCAGGACTTCTGTTTTGCTGCTAGCACTTTGTTCTTTGCTTCTGTTCTGAGTGTCACATATTCTCTATATTTTTCCATTTGTCCTGTTGTGTTTTTAGCTCCTAAGTATTGTTTCCATTCCATTTTCTTCTCTCTTATTTTCTCTTTGATTTCCTCTGGGACAAGGTGTCCTCTATTAATTTCTCACCGCATGCTCTTACGCTCGTTAGCGAAATGCAGTTTCGATGTTATGCCCATTTAGGCTTACTAAATTCGATCTCGCTGTGTACAAAATTCCGTGGGAGGCAGGAATATCACTTTCATTTCATTCACGGTGGGATCTATTGTCATTGAAGGGACCAACATTAAAAGTAGTTATTGGTAATCCGAAATGTATAACAAGATCTTAATTGCCCCTATCAAAAATCTACGACAGACCAAGTGCCGTGCCTTTTAAGTCTAGGGAACAGTTTTTCAACGGGTCCAATGATGAAGAAGCTCTAGCCACAAGCGACGGAAGTAGAGCAAATATGAATAACTCAGCTCGTCTGCAGGATTAATTATTTTTAAAATATTTTTTGAACTTCAGTACATACAGAGTAATTTATTTGTTCAATGTGTTTGATAATTATATGTGCTTTCTTTGTATTCTGGACCTCTATAATTTGTTAGTAAGAGAAGTGATGTCAGAAATTGTGAGGAAGGACGGCAAACCATTTGTATACCTTTAAGAAGGGTGATAACTGTCACCTTATCTTTTCCATACCCTCAGACAATGTCATTAAGGCATGTTTATGGGTGTTCTGGAAGATGACAGGTCTGTACAGAGCTGCCATTTGCCGAATGTTGTAATAAAATGAGGCACATTTTCCACAGCAAGGAAAAGCTGGAGAAGAGAGGGGGTTATCAGTAAACATAAACATTTTTCATGAGAAACAGGATTGATTTTGTCGGAATACTTTAAATACCTAGGAGCTGTCATAGACTTGATGGGAGGCATCAAAGAAGAGTTGGCAACCCTGATCCAGACAGTTGCAATTTACTAAATGTAACTTTCTCACAAGTAACAGTCAATGTTAGCAACAGTTGAATATGTCAGTTTAAGGAGGGTCTGGCCTATAGTAAACAAAGAAGCCAAGTACGTTATGTCGCAAACCACTTTTAGTGAGTGTATAACATGTTTTTTTCACAGGCATTCTGAAGACAGAATTACAAATATCAGGTGTTTGAGACTAATTGTCGTAGTTGAATGGAGTGGGAGGGACCGTTTCTCTTATCGGACCTTCCATTTTTCTTCCATATTTTATTCGTCCATGTCACTAATTGTAGCCATCCTTCTTATTTCACGTCATCTATTCTCAGAGATGTTTCTGACTCGCTTCTACGTGGAGTCAGAACTTGTAGTGGATTTAAAAAAATTAATTCTTTTCTTTTCTACCCTATCCTCTACTTTATTTCGCTCTTTTATCCTCCTGACATTTTTTGCAAATATTACTTTCCCATTACTTTTGTTTCCATCACTAGTAACGCATTTTATTTGCGTAATATGTCAACTCGAAGTTGTTTCAGTGGAGTAGAATTTGTCTTATTTTCACTACCATTTATTTCGGCTTAGTCGAAATAGACATTCGTATAATGTGGTGAAGACGCGGTTTTTGGCAGTTATGGCTTTTATTGCGATTAATAGCAGCGATAGACGGGGGTTTTCGAAAATAGCGCGCATACTTTATCTGTTTAAGATAGGAGGGTAGGTATCCTCCTAGTTGCAGTAGACATGTGATAATATCATCTTTTTGAAGTTTTTGGATTTCTGTAATTCGATCTCAGGGACAGCCTCTATTAATTTCTACCATCTCACTCGTGGAAGTCTCTAGTGGCTAACCTTATTCTAATCTATTCAGTAAGGGACCCCAAGTCTTAATTCCCCTATACTTCGACAGAATGGTGGCTCCGGGAATTGAACTAAGCAAATATGTCTCAGTCACCTATTTTCTTTATTCTGTCATAGAGTAAGATGTGATGTCTTGTGAGTTTGTAGAAATAAAACTATCCCCTAGCAAAACGATTAGTTTATGGGCGTGCTGACAGAATTGGGGTCACAGCATTTTTTAAGTAATAGACGAACAGCGGAGATAAGTTAATTATTGATTTTGTTACTAAACGCTGGTAAGGAGAGTGAAAGCGAAAGCTAAGTTTCGGACATTATATTTTTTTCGTCCAGGGACCTTCCCTTACCCGAACTTGACAGATATGATTTTTTATTCTCCTGACAAATTATTTTGTTTCCATTGTAGCAAAGGAAAAAACCCATTTATTTGGCTTAGCAGCGCCGATTAATAGCAGAAGAACTTTAGGAGGAAGCATCTTTTAATTTTTGAAGCAAGTGGGAGGATCCTTTTCTTACTTCCTTCTCGACTAAGTCTCATAAGCAGGCAGAGAAAGCGTCCTAGGGACGAACAGAAGAAAACAAGGAGAGGCAGGGACGAACTTGACAAATGGAAGAAGGAAAAAGCTCGCAGGGCACGAGCATGATGAAAGAGAGAAGGAGAGGAATAAGCACAGCATGAGGAAAGAGAGAAGGAGAGACAGCATGAGGAAAGAGAAGGAGAGGGAGAAGAGAGACAGCATGAGAAGGAAAGAGAGAGAGGAGAGACAGCATGAGGAAAGAGAAAATGAGAACCGACGACAGCACGAGCTGGCGCTTAAAGCTCTAGAGGTCCAAAGTTGTGGCGCTGCCTCTACCTCCAGCAATGGAGAGCCTTCTCCTCATTCTTCCTTAACTGATCACACTAACCCTCAATCTCTTCAACTCAACGCTATGTCTTTTGCTCTGGAATCTTTCCCTTGTCCTAATGAGAAGATTGACACATGGCTAGAAAAATTTGAGAAAATTGCAATTCTGTACGGTTTAGAGGGGTCGCGTTGGAATATGAAGCTTTCCCAGGCCCTAAAAGGTTCTGCGTATGATGTTTACTCTAAACTGTAAAGCAACCAACAAGACAATTACGACGTGTTTGAAGAAAGCATTGCTTGAGCGTTTTGAAATGAACGCTCGCAAATTTTTGCAACTCTTCCGCAACAGCAGAAAGGAGAACTCTGAAACTTTTCAGCAGTTCTCGTCTCGTTTAAAGGGATATTTGACAAAGTGTCTGGAGCTTTCTCAGCTCGCCTCTACCTATGAAGGGCTTGAGGTGTTCGTTATATGCGAACAGATAAGAAACACTTTGTCTGCTAACACCCGGACATTTTTTAGCTGAGCAGGGTGCAGAAAAGCTTGAAGACATCTTGGAAAAGTCTGAGCGATACCATAATGCGCTGGCCGAACTACCGGCCACAAAAACGTAAACCGACAGAAGAGCCTTTTTGAAAGAATAATCTAGACCAACCTTCTCATGCTTCTCATGCTTCTAACCAAAATAACCACATAAAAACTGGACCTCAAAACCCCCCTCCTGAAAAGTCTAAGTTCTACAAAAACAAGTACCCACCAATAATAAACAGTCTGATCAACCCAGCCGTCCTACATGGCAGCGGGGCCAGAAAGGACAAGGTGACAAAGGGCAAACCCCTGCGCACGGGACTAATGATCAGAGTGAGCACACCGAGCCTAAACGCATCGGATGCTTGCTAACAGTCTCGCAAGGCGGAATTATTGACAGTGATTCCCAACCTGTAGAGGGAGAGAGACCCTCTACGCGAGGTACTGTTATATTGAACGGTTCTCAAACTTTTTGTTTATTTGACACGGGGCTTTCTTATGATTGCATTGTTGCCAGACACCTGGTTAAACCCGGTCAAGAGACAGGAGAGACCGTCCAACTTTGTGGAGTTTCTAAGAGTGAGGCACCTACAGCGCTTCCCATCGCATTGGTGGAGATACACTCTGACTTTGTCAGAGGCGTGATCAAAGCGGCTGTTATGGATGACACGATCTACCCAGTCATACTTGGTGGTAGATACGTGTTTATTGGGAAACCGGAAGAGCCGATTGTGGCAACAGTAACTACAAGAGGGCAAACCAAGAAGGAACGGGAGCCTGCGCAAAATTTGTTACCTATGGAACTTAAAGAAGCGCAACAAAAGGACCCTACCTTGGCACCCTGCTTTAGGAAACTGCCCATGGCTAGGGACCCTAGACAGCACGGGGACATTTTTTCTAAGGATGGCGTACTTTATCGTAGAACGGGCAAGCCTGACCAAGGTTACAATCAGCTCCTAGTACCGAAACAGTACAGAAGCCAAATCCTAGAAATGGGGCACTCTCTTCCCTTCAGCGGACATATGGGACAGAACGCCACAAACCAACGGATAACCACTCATTATTGGTGGCCAGGAGTAAATACTGATATTATCAGGTATGTCAAATCCTGTGCCCAGTGCCAACGTGTACCACCCAAGCAACGGACACCCCCAGTCCACATGGGTGAAATGCCAATAATGGGAACACCATTCGAACGGGTTGTGATCGACATTTTAGGACCCCTAGAAAGGACTAAACGAAGGAACAGGTTTGTCCTGGCCTTACTCGACACATGCACTTTATGGGCAGAAGCTATCCCGCTAACATGCGCAGATGCCAAGCATGTCGCAGAAGCCCTCGTGCAGATTTTCACTCGGTTGGGATTCCCTCAGCAAGTGTTGACGGATAACGGATCTCCATGCCGAAACCTGTTGATGGATGAGATATTTAAGATCTTGAGGGACCAGCACATCTACACTAAGCCTTACACTCTGGCCAGAAGTGGGTTAGTAAAACGTGTTAACGGAAACCTCAACATGATGCTAAGTAAACTGGCACAAGTGAAACCTGAAGATTGGGATCTTTCTATCCCTGCAGCTCTATTTGGCTACAGAGAAACCCCACATACGTCCACAGGATTTCCGCCAGCCACGCTTGTATTCGGCAGACCCATTAAGGGCCCGCTTGAAGCCTTACTCAGGTCGCTGACAGACCAGAAGGCTGATGAGACAGTTGTCTCAGCAAGTAAATATGTGTCGGATTTAAAGGAAAGGTTGAAACTAGGATGGGACCTAGCAACGACCAACTTTAAGCGAGCACGCGCAAAGCACGCTAACCAATACAGGAAAGTCGCGAAAGAAAGAGAACTAGAAGCAGGAGAGAAAGTTTTGGTGTTACTCCCTACCGGGAACAACAAACTGAGGATCGGATGGCAAGGGCCGTTTACCGTCCTGAAAAAGATTTCTAAGGCTAACTACCAGATCTCTATTAAAGGAAAGGAGAAGGTTTTCCATTTAAATCTGTTAAAGAAATTCTTGGAAAGACCGGTGCCGACCTCCGAACATCTCATGACGATCGCCAAAAGTGACGAAGATGACGATAGTGGCAGGGAAATTCCAATGCACACACACGAAATCTTTCAAACATGTCAAAAGCGGCGACGCTCTTTCAAGCGCGCACGGAATACATTCCAGAGAAAGGAAACTTTGGGAGTAGACTTGAGTAGGAATTGGAGAGAGACGGAGGGGGGGGGGGGGGAGATGAGAGGGAAGAGGACAGACACCCTGGAGCTACGGATATAGGAAATTTATTTCCATAACGTAGACATGGAGTGCTTCCATATCTTAAAGGGGGGACGTTCTGTCGCATAGCGATTTATGATCAATAAATTTTCTATATTCTTTTCTTTTCTACCCGTGTCCTCTACTTTATTATCGCTCTTTTATCCTTTTCCTGTTTTTCGCATTCGTTCGTTTGCGACATAATATTACTTTCCCATTCGGACTTTTGCCGTTTTTTTTTCCTCATACTAGTAACGCATTTTATTGCGTAATATGTCAGTCCCTGGATGTGAGCGAAGTGGTGTGAGAATTCCTCGGGTCAGACATGGAGAGCAGACATTAGTCTATATTTTCATCTGACACGGGTTTTTCTTCGGCTGGTTTCTCGGCGTGAGGTGTGGAAGGCTCCAATCTGCACCGCTCAGAAATGAGACATGTCGTATAATGTGTGAAGACGCGTTTTGGCACTTATGGCCAGCGTCTAAGTATGTGAAGTGTTAAGAGGAGATGGGGAGACGGGGGTTTTCGAAAATAGTGCGCATCCTTTGTCTGTTTAAGATATAAACCAGAGTTTTAGACTATTCATTCATACTCCTAGTTGCAGTAGACGTGATCGCTTCGTTCTAGATACTTATATTTATAAGTGAAACTCTTAATTTCGTTCTGATACCCGTAGTTCTGTTTGGAGGTAAATATTATATATATATATATATATATATATATATATATTTATATATATATATATATATATATTATATATATATATGTTTGGAGTAAATATATTATATATATGATCGACGCAAAGATGATACAGCACGTTGGTCAGTTTGTATAGTGAATGGAGCACCAAGCAAAAACTTTTCAAGTTTAGTTATTGCCCATATAACTGAGAAAAGTTCCTTGTCCACTGTGGAATACTTTGTTTCTGCCGGCTTTAGCTTTCTTGAAATATATAAGGTAGGATATAGAACGCCATCATGGTTCTGGAGCAGGAATGCACCAATGCCGTAGTTACTAGCATCTGTTCGTAAGAAAAATCTTTTGGAAGCATCGGGAAGTCTTAAAATTGGTTCATGCGAGAACAAATTTATTATTTTGTTGAAAGTTTCATTGCATATACCAGTCCATGTCACCTTCACCGGCATGTCTTTTTTTAACAATGAAGACAATACAGCCGTGATGGGCTCCATACACGATCGATTATGACGTGTCTAGCGTTGTTTGGGTCACAGTCGGTAACTAGGAGACGCTACCCTTTGTTACTTGACCGCCAAGCTGAATAGCTGCGTTTTGTTAACCTTCCAATTCAATGGCATGATATAGCCATTTATATGTGCATTTAAACTTAACTTCTTAATTGAATTATTATCAATAAAATGAAATGTGAGAAAAAAATGAAATGAAAGAACAAAAAAAGAGAACGAAACGTCTCACTGTCGGCAGGTAGCCATTCTATCTGCGCGTGCATATAAAAATGAGCTATTATCATTAAAACATTAACTCCTACTTTGCTTTTATTATCAATGAATAATATATAATAACTTAAATTCAACTTCCATTGTCATGTTATAACATAGACTGCAAGGTCAATTTTATCTAGAGGGGGAAAATTTAAAATTCCCCCGAAAATAAAAATAGGAATAAATAATCTCACTTATCTAGTGAGTAACACGAAAGCGTGCTTTAATTTAAATATATATAAAACAGTATTGTATCAGTTCTACACAGAAACAGTCATTTGTAAAACTGATTCAATACCGTCTTATTTCTTTATATAATTATATATATTTATTTCCGTACCAGTTTTACAGCAGCACCATAATTTATTTAATTTAAATGTACGATGTGTGACCTTAAATGTTGGTTCTTAACAGGCTGTGATGTTCTGACGACAATTACTGCATTGTATCCTTAAACGGACATTGACACGTAAAACAGCAGTCTACGCTATTGATTGATTGATGTATGTACCTCATCAATAGTAGCTTCAGAGTAATTATTATACTTACTCAACTTAGGAATATTCAATATAAATAATAACAATAGTACTGAACTCGTATGTCTAAGTTCAACTAATAGACAATATTTTGTAACAATATTGTATCTAAATAATAACTATATCATAAATAGTTATGATATCTGTTAACTATAATGTAATTACATCACACAATTAATCTTAATATCCAATAATGTTGGGTATGATTCCTAGTAATTATATTGTTCAATGTACTAAGTCACTCTCTTAGTACCAGAAAAGTATATTAAATAATATACAATGGGTCTATTACCTCAAAGGTAGACTATAAGATTATTTTATTTGGTCAATATATATATTATATTATTATGCCCTAGGATATTGTTCCATGATTGTTCAACGAATATTCATATATTGTGTATGGACGTTAGACGAAGTTTCAATGTCAATATGTATACCTTGATTGTCTTTAGTTCAATTCGGTGATGCATATAGTGTTTATGTAAAATATTTAAATTGAAGGCAAGGTTAGTTCCTCTTATAGTTGATACTTCGTTATATCCAATGTAGTGATGATTGACGTGTTTTAGGAATGTCAATGTTGATCATTCGTCGTTCAATAGGATTTACGTGACAACGCATCCGCCACAATATTTTCAGTGCCAGGAATATGTTCAATGGACATTTATTTGACCAAGACATGTGAAGAACATCATATGGTTGATTTCATCAATATAAGAATTGTACATCTGCATTAATCAATGGGAATCTATAATACCGGCACCCTTCCAGTCAAATAAGTTTATGTCAGAACATCAAAGGCGGTGTACGCTCTCTGCTGTCATCCAGTCAGACGGTAATGATACGCCTGTGTATTTGACGAATGTTAATATATAGATCATCCACTGATATACTAACCTTATATTTCATTATCCAGTAAGGGACTATGGACCGACCCGGCCCCCCCATCAATAATTATAATTCGGCAAAACGTAGCCTATCACTGGAAGAATTCAACAATGAGACTTCATGGCGTTTCGTGACGGTCAAATACCAACGGGTCCCCTAAATTGGTCGCTACGCCTGACCATACCAACGCTCACGCGTCACAATCCGACTGTGCGGATTGCGTTCATTAGACCATGAAGTATAACTATGATTCTACATTAATTCTCTTATCATCAAATATGCGTGCTGCCAAATATAGCAGACGACGCCGATAAAACACCGTAACAGTATCTTGCAAAACAAACCATTTGCCTGAAGAGTCATGGGTACTCTAGTTAAATGAATTCTTGGTTGGAGAAACCATTGCACGGGCTTCTCAAAATGCATGACCATCAATAGCAAATAAACTACGGTGCTATTAAGTCCTTGCTTTTACGAAGGTTTTCACCTGGACGAGTGAACACTGTAGGTTGAAATTTAAGGGAATTTTACCTGAATCTCCAAAAGATTTTGCAGGATTCATTGCGAACATACGCAATACATTTAATAGATGGGTTGAACTGGCAGAAGTCAACAAATCATACGACAAATTAGTTGATTTACTACTACGAGATAAGGTATTATCTTCGGTTAGCCAGCCATCTTTTTGCGATATTTGCAGGAGCTGTAAACCATGGTTACTATCGACGACAGTTAGAAAAAATTATCTTTAAAGACTAATGTTCGGCACCATCGAATGCAAACCTTTCTAACACTCACTCATTAAGGTAGGAACTGTCTACATGATGGCGTCTAATATGGACTACAATCCTAATAACAAACATAAGACATCTACAGTTGTACGCTATCGAAGTAGGTTCAAAGAAATCACAATGTTAACTTTCAGAAGGGACATAATAATGATTTCAACAATTAAAAATGAGTTCAACAGAGGTAGATCACGAGATAGAAAATTATATTCACCTCAATAACTACC